>VMRN01000008.1:762261-849179 GCA_010277015.1 Poeciliopsis turrubarensis
GTCGGTGGCCCGTCGGTGGCCCGTCGGTGGCCCGTCGGTGGCCCGTCCGGGTCGGTTATCCCTTTCGGAACAGTGGAAAAACTATCCGCAATGACTTTGCTCTCATTCTTAGAGAGACATCTGTTGCGCGTTCGAAGCAAACCTCCCCAGCCGGGTCAGTTTGTTCAATGGGACCAGATGAAAATTTGTCCCCAGAGCTACTTTCATCCAAATCCTTTCCAGGAAAGTAGTGGTCAAAGACTTTCTTCATTCCTGTTGTCACTACATATCCAAGCCCAAAGCCGAGTGGGAGAATGAAGGGGACTAGCGCCTTGGAAACACTAAACATTCTTACGAAACACAAAGTTAAATCTCGACGAACCATCTGGACCCTAAATACTTCAATGTATTCAATGTAGTTCCCCCCAATCTACGGTGGCAACCAGTAGCTTAGCGTTCCTGATTTATACGTGTTCACAAAAACATGCCTGACTCTTTGGATCGTTGTTGGTCGTTGATCGTTGCTCTCTTCTTCTGGGGTCTCTTCACTTGGAGGGACATCCTCAGATTTTGCTGCCAGCCTGGAATTAACGCTTCGAGGTTTTAGCTTCAATGCAAAGCAATACAGAGCTTATATCATTCTCTGCTTCAACCGTTTCCAGTTCTTCTGGCATCTCTTACGTTTTCTCTTATTGTGTTATGTGTCCGTTCAAGGAGCACATTTGATCTCTCCTCGGCATTACAATCGCTTTGCAATCCTGGATTTGCAGATCTGGCTTCCTCCAAGTAAAAATTGAGAAACCGAATCTGTTTTTTATAATGTTCATTTTCATTTATAAGGATCTCATTTTCTTCTTGCCAGCTCCTTGTATTGTTGTTTTGGCGACCATTGAGGCGCTCGATTTTCGTCCTCAGGTTTTCCACCTTGTTTTGAAGCTGCTTATTTTCGCTCTTCAGCTTCTTATGGCTCTGACATGAAGTGCGGAGAAAGGTGGTGAGGCAGACGCTTTAGACCCGGTTGAGGTGGAAAAAATTATGATTTAATGTTGAAGTATGACACAATATAATCCAAAATAGTCCACAACCAAGGCAGCACTGCTGAGCGGAAACCAGGGCTCAACACAGGTTGCAACGAGGTACAGGAATGAACTGAGAACATGGACATCGGACAAGGACCCGACGGGGAACAAAGGACACATGTGGGATTAAATACATAGAGGGTAACCATGGAGACGAGACACACCTGGGAGAAATCAAAGGGAGACACGGAGACTCCGAAAACTCAAAATAAACAGAAAAAAACACAAATTATGACAGGCTCATTTTTATTTTTCCCAAAAAGAAATCCTTTCCTCCATTGCACTTGCTGTCTGAGTCACATCTGAAACTGCAAGTAAATTCCTGAAAGAAATGTGACGGCGCACAGAGACGTCGCATCAAAGCCACGAGAAGTTTGTGGCGTGATTGGGGGATGTGTTTTTTAAACTTTATTCGCAGATATACTGTATTTAGACAGAGTGAAACATTTGTTATGCCTCAAGAAAAACCAAAACAGATAAATAGCATTCAAGAAAAAGCTGAGGGGCTTTGGTTCCCAATAGTCCATTCAAAGCAGTACAGATTTCAGTTGTTTTAATAGCTACTTTTGTCAGAGTCTTTGATAGTCCGGATATAAAACTTAACTTTATTGTAAAATGCAGCAAGGGATGGCTTTCTCTGGAACAATGAATATTTAGCTAGAAACAATAAAGGATTAATGAGGAAATAATGTCCGACGTTTGGGCCATTTTCTCTAGTCATTCATCGATTCACCTGCATTTCATCCTTAAAACGCATTTCATTCACTAACATTCTTTTTGGTAGCATAACTTACTTTATCACGCTGTGATAAACGGTTGCAGTACGACAACATGCCAGCACGATGAATGACAGTAACCATGGTGACCAGTGAGAAATTAAAAGCAGAAGGGGTTTTATGCAGTCAGATTGTGCGCGGATTCACTATGTTTACAAACGAATAATCCCCCAGTCAAGATGTTGACTCATCTGCCAACATTTTGGTGCCAGATTTCACACCTTTACGGTTCTATAGAGTCCAAACCTCAGTGGACTGAGTCCTTTTTGACAGCAAATGATGGCACAACAAATTATTAGACATTAGATGTGCATTGTGTGTATTTTTACCTTGATGGTAGGGATAGAAAAAGCTGAATCAGTTTGGTTTTATTTGTGCCTTTTTGTCCATAACCGACTTTAGGCTCTTATCCTGCAGCAGTGAAAACGAGGAGAGTGGAGCGTGACTCTAAATTTATGTACAGAACCAAACAGACAAATCACTGTTTTCTTAAAATGCTTGTTATGATTATTTTTATCTAATCCATGTTTCTTTCTTGTGTTTTCTCCCCCCTGCTGCATCTTGGGATACGTTCATCCGCCTCAGCTCTCGCAGGTGCGTAACGGCCACACATCACCAACAATCGAACAGCAGTGAAAAGACGAGCCTCTTAGAGATTCAGTCGGATGGCAGCGTAAATGTTGCATGGCCTATCGGGCTTAATATTTCATCTTTACGCTGATCAGAGTTGACTTCAGAGAAAAGTTAGCTGCAGTCAGCCAGTGAGACGGAGAAGCAATAACAGCAATGCAGGATTTAAGTGTAACTGTATAAATTATTTAAACATGAACAGTCTTTACATCATACACAGAGGAACACGGATGTGTTTCTTTACAGCTGATTATTTTATCTCAGTCTCTCACAGAGCGTCTACACTTGACACAAGTAAATTTTAAATCCTTAATGACTCAAACTTTATCTGCTGCATGGATTATTGCAACATGCAACTGATCTGTTGGACCAAAGTCGCGTTTTCCTCCTCCTGAGGCTCAGAGATTGTCCACAGGACTCAGCTTTGTGTTTTAACTCCACATCCATCCACAAAGGAAAAAATAAACAGAAAGCTGCTGAGCTAAAAGATAATCAACTTTGGTCCTCAGGGGAGTGCAGCCACGCTCGCTCATATGAATAATAAAGGCTTATTCTGCATTGCAGGGTTTCAACATTGAGAGTTCAAGTTTAAGTTTTTATGCAAGAAAGCAAAAATCTCTAATTTATCATCTCAGATGCCCTAATCTAGTTCTGTTCTGAAGTTTACACTAATATTGTATTAATTTGGGGTTTCCTGTGTGGAATAAACACAGGAACAAAACAAAACAAATAACTTCAATGGCAGTCCTCATAAGTTTTAAATAAGCAGTTATTATCCCTCAGCAAATTACAACACTGTTTTATATATTTGATATTTTGTAGCTTTTTGGTTAAATTAATTCAGGTTCATTTAAATGTGTTGGTTTCATGGCGATCACCAAACTTTTACTCCAATGATTTTCTGCAGGTTGACATTCAAATATTTCTATTTTATTCAGTTTATTTAAATAACTAATTCACAACATGTCATCACAAGTCAACTCAATTCAATTATGTTTAAATTCCAGTGAATCGAGTTAGTAATAGATCTCACAGTTACCCATTTATTGATTCTAGTTCTGAAACAACTAATTGTATTAATAGGAATAGGTAAATTATTGAAATAATAAAGTATTTTTCTTTTTTAAACAGGAATTTAACAGCATAAATTGTGCTTCTATGTTGTTGTGAATAAAGTCACAGATTCTGCCAAAAAGTACATTAACAGAGGGACTGTGCCAAAACAAGTTTAAGGATATGAATCACAAAAAGTACAATTTACATCAAATTCTTTCTTGAATATAGAATTAATAAACTCTGTAGTTTTATGCTCTGATTAAACAAGCAGCTCCTTGAATGACCTGAACTTGTTTTAGGATTTGGCTCACTCTTGTCCATGACTGCTGCTGATTTGCTTCAAATTTAACTTATCAGCAGACTCTCAAACTGCAGCGCTACATGTTTGGGTTTTTTTTGCATACATAATTTTTAATCACTCGTAAACACCAGATGAAGCTATGGTACAAGAATCAGCTCATCAGTAATTTCCTGTTGAGTCCAATCAGACCTGCGAGGCTGCATGGAGACAAACAGCTGGGCTGCACACATGGCTGCTTGTTCTGCTCAGGGCTTTTCTACAGGAGCCCAGATGGGACATGTGCAGCACCAGCAGTCTAAGCTCACTCCTGTCTTTTCTGATCCGGTATGGCGTCAGATCTGAGCACCTAAATCACACCTTAAACCGGATTATCTCCACTGCGGAAAAATTCACTCTTGAAAACTTCAGTTTTTAATCAAGATGTTTTTGTTTTACAGCACCTTGCAGAAGTATTTACACATTTAAACCTTTTTCACAATGCAAACTGAAGTTGAATTTACTTCATTGGGATTTTATGTGATCACTAACTCAAAGCAGTGGGATATGAAGTAGGGGAGGGCGATATGTGATAGAATCTTATCTCAATATTTTGTGTTAACTGTAAAGTTTATCATTTTAGGAATGGGAATATTGATCAGCTCATACTTTGAATATATAAAACAAAAGTTTTGACATTATGCTTCATGCTGTCAGTATTTTGTAGTTTGTAGCACATATTAAAAACCAAACGACAATTATTATACCAATGTTTTGTTGTCTCTGTTGCAGGAGCTGTCGGAGGAGCGTCACTCTCCGCCGCTGCTGACAGTTAACGGGCCTGGAGAGGAAAAACTGTTTCGCAGCAGGAGCGCAGAAGTGGAGCTGACGGCTGAGAAGGAACGGGTCAAAAAGATGCTGTCAGAAGGGTAACGAAAAATTTTATTTATATGTCAGGCACGTTCAAATCAGGCAATAGGAAGGTTGAGAGGTAGAAATCATCAGGAATTTGATTCAGATTTGTAAATGTCTGTCACTTCAGACAATAAAAATCACTTACAGATTTTTTATTGTTTTTATTTATGTTTCTCATGTAGAAATGCTTCTGATCGTGTAAATTCCTGCTGACTGTCAGACATGGTGGTGGTGGAGTGGTGGTCTGGGATTTCTCTGCTACTTCGATCATTTGGGATTTTCCCTTTTAATTAGTTAAATCATAGTGTAAAAACTGCATCTCATGTTAACCCCGGTTGTCTTTGAGCATTTAAGAATGCTTGACAATCTAAAACAAATTGTGATAAAAACTAAAAGTAGATGGAATATGCAAGTGGGAAAATACCTTGTTATTAAAGAAAACAGTTTAACAGTCAAACTCTGTTGAAAAACTATATTAAGTCTTGATTTACAGTTTCTGCACATCTCAGGTTTTCAGATGCAGATGTTTCTACTTGGTTCATATTTACAAACATCCTTCCGTCCAAGATGATGTATAGAAGAATTTAAACTGGGAAACATATTATTTATTAAAAAGATGCATCATTTTCAATTAATCTTGAAAATACGCTGCAAATTATGCAATAAGCGCATATTTCTTATGAGGCTGTGGAGCAAGAGTTTTTGTGTAAATTTTTAATTGAGTAAATCCCTGATCTACTTAAAACACACACAGCCAAAACAAACATGAGCAGAGCTCAACAAAAAAATAAAAATAAAAAGAACAGAATTTGATTAGTTTTTAAGGATGCTAATATTGAGTGGAATAAAATGTTTTATAACCTGCTGATCATAAAATTGACTCCACTCCAGAGTAAAGACGCTAGCATTGGGGATTTTGACAGCGTGATCCAAAAACATGACGAGAAGCTACTTTAAAAATTCACAAGACTTAATTTACATTTATCTTTAAATATTTACATGAAGAAAAAAAAAACCCCACAAAACAGACTGCATTTCGTTGTGTTTGCGCTCTTGCTTTCTGATTGTTTTGGACCAATATGTGACAAGACGTCGTATATTCAGAGCAACAAAATAATATCTGCTGCTCAGATACAACAGGAGCAGCAGATGTTTGTGTGTCTTGAGAGCCGGGTTTGTTTTCTGTTGGAGTTCAGAAAGTGACGTCAAAACATATTTACATCGCTTTCATATTTACTTTGCCTTGAACAGTTGCTACAGGGAGCCACCGACTCCTTCCAGTGTCCACCAGGTCGGCTTCGCAACACACTCAGGTTCAGCATGTTTGTTTTAACAGTAGAGAAAAATAAGGACAAAAATCAAGAAAAAGTCCAGCAATTTCTGCCCCACGGTTACCGACGGCAACAGCAAAAGGGGGAGGAGCTGTCGGTTACTGGTTGCTGCGGTAACCACCAACTGCCAAGGGCAACATAGTGTCACTTATATGACAATAAATGCCAGGAGAAAATTACTTTTTGACTAAAAATACAGTAATTCTGACAAAGTTTACATCTATAATATTGTTCAAATAAAACTCTGTTCCACATATGTGGTTGTTTCTCTGCTTTTTTGCATTTTATTCTTATTATTATTAGACAATCCTGCCTTTGCACACCTTCGCACCTATTCTGTTTTTTTTCTTGGTGAAATAAAACATGGTGGCTAACTGCTGCCCACCTAAGAGGCGCTTTGGCTTCATCGTTGTCACTATTAATTGCTAAACCATTCATGTGGAAACACAGGAAACCCACGCTCTGTTGTCTGTTATCCCAGAGATTTTATGATTTTCATAAGCCTAAACAGACTCTTCCCTCCTGTTGCTATGGTTTTATGACGACCAAGCTGTTTTGTCATCAAGACAAAGAGTTCTTCCTGAACTGCATCGTCTCGGCTGAAAGCCCTGCTTTATTACACATCCCCGCTGAATCCTGACCTTTACCGGCGCACCAGATCTTTTCCACTTCCTAATAAAGCAGAGCACATTAATTGTCTTGTGTTGGTTTTTATATGCATTCAGTGCCGTAATTTTCCACTGCTGCTCTGCTTTGGTTCACATTGAAGACCAGTCTTCTAAAACTCACCCAAATAATCACCAGAGTGCTTTAATATTAACATAATACCTTGCCAGCTAGTTTTATTGCCCCATAATCTGAGTTAGATCCACAATAAATCTATTACCACCCTGGAAAAGGCTTGGAATTAAAATACAATAATCTTTTATGGCACTAAAGAAAGTAATTGAAAGAAAACTAACCTTTAATTTGAGTGCATTTAAGGAAAAAACAACAGTTTTATCAATTACTTACACTGCTGCTTTAAGCCGCAAGTGGCTATTTTTGTTCTTTTTGTTCAAAAGAACAAAAATAAAGAACTAATGCTTTAAGTTATAGAAATTAGGGTTGGGCAATATGGTTTGAATTTTTTATCTTGGATATTTATTACATTAATAATAAAAGTGACAAAGTATTTACGCTTTTATAATATTGTGTAGCCGCCATCGTCTGACTCAGCGGTTGTGTGTAATGGGCAAAAGGAGCCAGCAGGATCCTGGGTGTATTGCAGCGTAGGGCAGGTTTATTCTGTTTAAAACAAGAATATTTTCAGCACAGCAGTTTTTGGGCCATGGCTTCTCCACAAACCCCTTAACCAATCAAAAGAATAAAAATAACCACGTTGGCTCGGTAAACTCAATGTCAGTAACGTGGGAATTAAATACCCAGTTCAGCTCTGCGCTCAACATAAAACCGTTAGGCAACAATATATAACAACTTGAGTTTAGCAAACGTACTTTTTAGGACATTTTGCATATTTTAATACATAAATAGAAGACGCAGGAAACAAGAAAATAAAAGCTTCTCTACCAAAATAAAATACAGTTTGAAAACCAAGAAAAACAAACATACATAGATAATGAGGATAATGGACTTGAGATGAAATCTAAACATTTTTAAACACTTGCTACAATTGCACTGTTTTACATTTATTGATGTTATGTGTCTGACAGTACAGTCAGTTTTTTGGATTTTCAAACAATTCATTATGTTTAATTATGCTAAACATAATTAAATGTGTTATGTTAGTTTTTGGTAGGTAAACACAAGTTTATAATTATTACAATTGTTACAAGATATTTCTCAAGAGAACGACACAATAGATGCATGTATTTGCTAAATGCGATAACAAATGCAGTTTTTTTTTCATCTCTAAGTTTTTGTGTTTTTCTTGGAATTTCCACAACAAAATGGCGCAAAAGAAGCAAAAACTCTTGTGTTGTTTTTTTCTGCAACGTCTCTGCAGGTCCATGTGTGAACTCAACTTGGAGGCTGAACTCTTCACTCTGCAGGACAGCAACGCCAAGCTGGTGGCAGCGCTGCAGGAAGCCAACAGCAGCGTGGAGCAGTGGAAGAAACAGCTGGCAGAATACCAGGAGGAGACCGATCGGCTCCGAGACCAGGTGACCAAATCTGCTGCTCTTTACTCACCGTTAAAATTGACCAAGGATTAATCTTATTGCTATTTTTTAAAACAAATTCTTGTGAGTATATTCCTGTATTATTTTCAGATAAAATCACACACTGCAGGTTAAGTTGCAGCCTTTAGAAAATGCTCTCTGGATAAGAAAACAACTAATTAGTGTCAATATAATTCTTGGTTTAAAAATAGAAGAGCTCATTAATATTTCTAACCTGGATGTCAGAGGGAAATAATGTTGTTTACATTTGGTTATGGTTGGAATTACATTCCCAAGATGCGTCTCTGTTGTTGCTATGGTTGTGATTTTCTCATTAAAGAGAAATGTGTTGGTTGTTTTACGTATTAAGATGGCCCAACGTGTCTATAAAATAAATCTTAATTTAACCCTTAATTTATAGATAAGCAGCTGACTGGAAAAATATTTTTAGGAGTGGAGAACCTTAAGAATGCTTGCTGATATATTAATATTTGGTGTGAAATAGGGCTGGACGATTTTGCTGAAAAACACACATCAGTTGATATAGATAATTATCGATCAGTTTTTTGCCTTGAATATCTGAAATACTTCTAAACTAGAGGGGAAATCTTTCCTGTTTTATCCATTTTTAATCCCACGCCGTTATTTTTCACTTTTAAGCAGTTGTGAAGTACGCTGGTGAAACCCTAAACTGCTGCTACGCAAGTTACTCAAAAAGTTGTTGCTAGGTAACCAGAAGTTACTCAGCAGGTTGTTGCTTGGTAACCAAGGAATGAATGTGACGTTTGATGCCAACAAGCTTTGGCTTATCAGCTAAAGTCTTTCGTTCGTCCACAGAATGCTGCGCGGTTCTGGATTTCAGTTCAGTGAAATTATTGAATATTCTATATGCGTATTGTAATATGTATTATTATTTTTTCTCCATCTGTGTGAAAATATTAAATCTTAATATTAAATCTTTCTTTTTAATAAGGTCCTACTTGTTGGTTTTCCAGACTATTCCTAAAGAAAAGGCTGGAAAACCAACAAGTAGGACTTCAAGAGGCTTTATGAGTCTTGAGTCTTTATTTTTTTAGGCTCAGAGTCGCTGGGTATGGTTTGTTCTCCTTTTCTTTTTTCTGTTCTTCCCTCGTTATTGCTAAGTAAAGGCCAGTGCTTCTCTGTGACAATACAATGAATACATTTTTCATTTGCGCTCGCCTGAAATCTCTCTACATCCCCTGGTCTCCCTGCCCTCATTAAGCCATATATGAACCATTGGGAGGTGAGTGTGTGCTGCTCCTCAGCTTTGAACCATGTTCACTCGGGAGTGCAACTGATACCAATCTGAGTGCAAGAACCCTAATCAAGGCACTTTTTCCTCTCATCATGCCCAATGTGGCATAATGGTTTCTAGCTTTACCAGTCCTCCTTCCTCCATGTTTGATGACCAAGTGGGCTGAATGTCATAGCCAACCTGCGGCTGCTACGAAGCTCATCCACATAGCAACAAGCAGCCTGATACACTGCCATCGCAATAATGGACCATCAACATCACATCTTTTGCATTCTCAAAGCAATATGTGATCTCTCTGTTTCCAACAAGCATAAAAGGTTTCAAGGTGAGACCTTGATGCAACCCTGCTGAAACCATCCACATTCTTAACACCGTGTTGAGATCTCTTTGTGATATTTTAATTATACTGTTAAAGGAGACCTATTTTGCAAAAATCACTTTTAGGTCTCCAAATCCAGTCCACTCACAAACAACCACCCAGCTGTTTGCTGGAAATAAGTCAATGTTTTTTGGTGTCTGGAAAATGAGCCGTTTTAAAAACCTCCTGATTGTTGAATCACAATAGACGGGCACGGTGCTGTCACCTAGCAACCTGAGCTGCACTCCAGCACATTTAGTCAGCTGGTTTTACAACTGTATACGCATCACAATAGTTCCTGGAAAAGATAAGTGTTTTGTTGTTGACTTTCCATTTGTTGTGCAGGAGGCCCCCCTTCTGCTTCTCAAAGACGTATTGTTGTATAATAGCTCATCTCTTTGCAGCTATTTTCACATACAGGTGTAAATGTTGAGTTGGGGGTTTATTTGCTCTTATTTATGCTTTATTAGCAGCTTTTAGTTAAATATCGTCTTTGCATGGCTTAGACAAAAACGGTGTGTTGTTTACATAAGTTTATCATTCAAAAGAAGTACATTCATTAAACTTAACTTGTCTTGCTGTTTGAGTCGTTCACTCCCAGAAAATCCCAGGATTTTCTTTTCCATCAAATCACTGGAAAACATGCCACTTTTAAAACACTGTTTCATTTCTGCTTGTTTGGCGCATTGGCCCAGAATCATTTGATTTTGTTACTTCCTATATGTCAAGAAAACTTTCTACTCAACATTTTAAAACGGGATGGTTCAATAAAGCAAGAAGACGAACAAAAATAACTGCTAAAGTCAAGACGAATTGACAGGACCTGCTCGTCATTGTTCGTCCTTTATAACCGCTCAGACAGTAACTAGACATTTTTTTCCTTATAGTGTGCATGTATCAGAGTAAAATTTCCCCAAAGACTGCTTCAAACTGCAGATTCATTTTTCATCCAGCTCCCCTCTCACTGGCATATTTCGGTTGACAGGCTCCCGTGATAATAGCGGGGCCAGAACGCAGACATTTCATCTTTAATTTAGAGAGAGGAAATTATGCCCCTGGTCAGGCTTAACAAAGCGCCTCCAGTGGCACAGTTCAACAGTCTGGAGTGAAACGTTATCACCGCTGACAGAACGTGGCTCTTTATTTTTAGCTTGGGGCATTATTCCGTCTATTTTCTTTTTCCGTCTACACATGTCCAGCTGAAGGTTACGCCTCAAACACACACATCACAGGGCTGAACACACACTCTGAGCTCCTGCAAAGTCAACCAGGTGGCTGGAAGTGGAGCAGGCCTCCAGGGTTTGGCAGTGGGGTATCGAGAGGGGCAGGAGTAGTTTTTATTTATTTTTTTCTTTTGGGACAGGACACCCCTCCTTCTCCTCCTCGTCCTCCCCACTCTGTCCCAGTTAGAAGAAGATAAATCACTGGAGAAACAGAGGGAGAGCAAGGTTGGCTGGCTTTTTTTCTCGCTCGTCACACTCTCAGCCATGCTGGCGTTCATCCACCGGAGAAACGCTCTGGGTTTATTTTCTGGGTTTCTGGCTTTTCCTGCAACCTCTGTTCAGGTTTAATGAGAGTTGACACCACAGAAGTCTGTACTGCATTTTAATAAGAAGTACTTCACAGTTTTTTACTCACCTGGCTGTGTTAGGGGATGTTTATCTTTTTTCCAAGATCTACAGAAACTCCTCCATATATTTCTTTAGTCACAACAGTGTCTTCACAGGTCTGCCTAAGAATACAATCAGACAGCTGCAGCTGATCCAGAACTGACTAAAACCAGGAAGATAGAGCATATCACCGCCGTTATAAAGTCCTTCCACTGATGTCCTGTCGCTCAGAGAATAGACTTTAAAATGTTGCATTCATTAATTAATCAATCGTTTGTTTGTGTACCACATTTCAGCAACAAGGGAGTTCAAAGTGCTTTTGTGCATTATGTGTTTTGCTGAGTGCCATCATTACAAATATTAATACACTTCTTATATGTTGCCTTTTTAGTATCAGGACATCCAAATATTTTAGAGAACATCCATTAAATCTAATATTGGCTGCCGCTTGCAAATCAGCCAATCAAGCAACACTATTCATTTTTTTTGGTGCTGATTGGCTGAACCAGGTTCAACCAATCAGCTAATATTATTTCCACAGTGGGAACTTTATTACAGAAAGCTCATAAAATACTATAGATTTCTAAATACAAACGCTTTAAATGCAAATTTGCTAGATGATAAATTATCCTATTAGTAACTGTGTGTTTTGAGAGCATTATCAAGTAACACAATGTTAATGACATATTAATGCAAGTACACCCGATCAATGATCAATATACTTTGATTTTTATCTAACATTTCACAGTAGAACTGAAACACATTTAAATTATCCAAATCAAATAAACAAAACAACAAATGAAATGGTCACTAAAGTCTCAGTAAACTAAACTGTCCTTTGAAAAACAGTTTTGTCATCAGGTCTTTTGGAGAAAAACAAACATTCAAATGGAAATTATCGAGGCTGTTAAGCTATGTTGTGAATTGATTTTTTGCGTATTGCGACAGACCTGGCTGGCTGTCTTTTTTGCACACATTGACATTGTCATGATGATTGTAATTCAATATATTTATAGTTGGGCTTGTTCCACTTGAGAAGTTTTTGGGGAACTTTATTGCTTTCTTGGCACCAGGAATATCTATTACCTCTCTGCTGCTCGATTTTCTATTTAGGTTTTAAGATTGAACTGTTCCAAGGGAACATTAATTGAGAAAGATTTCAGAGTTTTCTCTATCCGGGAATGTTTGTGAGGAGCTCAGAGATCGAGCTTGTACCTCTGGGGACAATAGCTGTGGCACACACACACACACACACACACACACACACACACACACACACACACACACGCACACACACACGCACACACGCACACACGCAGAGCTGATAATGCAAAGGGGCTGAAGCCTCTGGGACGGTGGACAATCCTCTCTTTCAACCTGCCAAGGTTTTCTGAAGCGCGGTGTGGAGTTGAATCTCTAAACCGCTACTTTGAAACTGTTGGTTGAGATGTGGGGGACACTTTAAAGGAGAGGAAAAGGAAGAGGAGCCCTAAGAGAAAGAAGGATTCCTCATCTTCACACTAACATTTTCAGACACTTTATTCAAAGAAAACTGCCAATGTTTGTGCAGCTCAGTTTCCCACTTGTCATTTAAATGTATAACATAGGTCTGAGCAATAAATCAATAACACCATATATGGTGATAGACACATGATCTATATCAATAGCTAAAACATCTGATGGAATATTCAATAATTGAACGAATGCCGATCTAAACCTGCAATGCATTCTGGGGGAGAATGCTGTGCATAATACTTATTTCTCTATCGTGCACGGTGCCCTGACCCTGAGGAATTATAATACTACTAAAATACAATATTTTGATGCCTTCATGCATAACTTTATAATGTTACAGAGGCTGTTTCTATTATATTCTATAAAGGAATTAAAATTAGACAAACAAAAAGCAACAAGGAAATAAAACCAAACCATAAAGACAAACCTCAAACTATTGCACCCCTGGTGTTGAGCTTACAAAATAATGTTATGCATTTCAACCTTTATCTGATTTAAAATGGATTCCCATTAATTGCTGCAGATTTAAACTCTGTAAACACTTGGGATCCAATTAGTTGAACATCTTAAGCTGATTACTGCCACTTTGAACAGAACATATCGCACTCCAGTCAGATCTGAGGTACCCAGAGCCAAGAGGGAACCGCACCCCAACGCAGCTCTGATTGCAGAGGTTTGAACGATCACATCAGGATGCCGAGCAGCGCTGTCCTTGTTT
Source organism: Poeciliopsis turrubarensis (assembly GCA_010277015.1). Lineage (NCBI taxonomy): Eukaryota > Metazoa > Chordata > Actinopteri > Cyprinodontiformes > Poeciliidae > Poeciliopsis > Poeciliopsis turrubarensis. Next base: position 775,941 of record VMRN01000008.1, read on the forward strand.
TGTCAGGCTGTCACTCAGATTCTCTGAGATTTTCCATTAATATGTTAAACTCAAGGAACTGGGTCAGACTGGGGGAAATGGTTTCCGTGGAAATCTTTTGCCAGGTCACATCCCTCTATTAGAGGAATCTTCCAGGCGTCACTTCTGAGCCCACTGGCAGCAAAGCTGTTTTTCCACAGAGTAATTTTACTTGGTGTGTGTGTGTGTCGGGTTTTATTTATCTGCACATTCAAGAGAAAAGTGAAGAGGGACGAGATGAGAGGGAGAAAAGGAAGAATAATGTCCTTGATTCTTCTGCAGATTGCACTGAGGAGTGAGGTCTGATGCTTTCAACTAAATGATACTCTGAATAAAAGATGTTTATCAAATGTGAAAATCACATCAATTACTTTCTTTGTGGGTGGATAAACCTCTGTTTGGTCCCAGTTTTTCATTTAACAGAAGTGTTTGTGACCGCAGGATCGGCCTTAAATTAAATACATTTTTATGTCAATTCTATATAATTCACATTCACTCCAGCAAAATGTGATGATGGTTCATTTTACTGGTCATCTGAAAACCAGTTTCTTCTTACAGTTTACAGGGTTATGCAAAAGCTGTGCATCATGCCTGATTTCAGGAGCTTTTAAAGCAGTGATATTTTGTATTCTTACAACACAATCAACTAACAATGTTTCATATTTAAAAAGGATTTGAATTTAAGGCGCATTGATTAATCGACCAGTCAATTTATCGGTCCAATTTCCCTCATTTTGGGAGATCAGTGATGGCCAATAGTTGCATGTGAAGCCGATCTTATCCACCGATCTTATGTACCTCTGCAAAGGTCCAAAACTCAACCACTGAGTGATGGATCGGCCCACCAGCTCATGCCTGCATGTTTACAGATTATAGTAACCCCATTGTCACCAGCGTCTTTATTGCCATTATTGCTTTTCAGACAAAAAGAAATTGTCGGCCAAAGTCAGGCTTTTTAAAAATCGTTTATCGGCGATAAACCAGAAAAGTGCAATTAATGCAGCCATATTTGAATTATTTGTTTATTTGCATCTTTTAATACATTTCTAATATTGTATAAAAAAGATTAAATTAGATATTTTCAGAATATGATTTTTTAAATTCTATTAATCATTAAAGAATAATTAATTGATGCAGCCCCAATCCCTACATCTCATCAAACTTCCTAAATTCACTTTCTTAAAATGTTTTTACTTGGACCTGAAGCAAAGCAGGTCATTTGACCTGCTTTGCTTTAGTTATTTTTGTTTTTACAGTTGTTTTTGTTTTTAAATTTATACTGTGTCGTCTGGTTTAACATCTTATCTTCTGTTTCTTGAATGAAGTAGCTCTTAAAATTTGACATTACCTCTCAAAAATATAAGTGAAATAAAGAAAAAAGGCTTTCCAAAATCCCTCACATTTTGACATTTTGGCAGTGTGGGTCTTCTGGTTGGTAATATTTAAATGTTTTTGGTGTTTTTGTGTTGCAGGTGGCTGACCTGGAGGCGCAGCTGGGGCGTCCTGCTGCTGGTCAGCTGGCTAAAGACGAGCTGAGTCGGTCGCTGGAGGAGCTGGAAGCCTCGCTGAGAGCCAAAGAGCAGGCAAGGAACAAAGTCCGGCCACTGCACCGCGCGCTGTCCAGACCTATTTGCCATCTCATTAAACAAAGTCTAAGAGTGGAAAGCTAGCCCATAAATACAACGCAGATATAATACTCTGCCAGCAGTGAGCTGGTTAGTCAAGCCTTGTGGGTATGCAGGGATGGAAAACAGCAAGTGTCGGCTTAAGAAATTATTTTCTGAATCATCCTTGATGGTGAAAAATAGAATCCTTCTGGTTCAATAATGATAAAAAATAATCTGGTAACTAAATGTTTATCAATTAAATTGGGCATAAATGAAAAGGCATGAATGAGTTTTCTAGTTTTTAGCGTCATTAGATTCTGATCCTTCTTTAAATTACACAGGTATTTTGTTAAAAATAGTTTTTATGGAATTACTATTTATACCTAAACAGTAATATCTTTTACTTGTTTGGACTAAATCATATAAAATAAACTGCGTTTGCTTAAACAAACATAGCTTTTTGTAAATATTGTCTTTAATGTTCGATAGTCATGCGTATTAAATACATTTAACGGAAAAAGTAATCATACAGTCAAATTTGTCAAGCTGCTTTGCTCCTAAAGCTAACGTAGCACTGGACACTTTTTTGATAAGAATACAACAGAACAAGCCGTTCAGGAGCCCTGCTGTGGTTAACACTGCTGCAAAAAACACTAAGAACTCAGAGCAATCTGAAATCAGAAGGTATGACGCAACACGTGGGCTAAACCCAGAGCCGGCCCAAGGTATGTGCGAGTTAAGTGGCTACTTAGAGTCCCTACACTAACAGGGGGGCCCCCAAATCCATCATAATAAAATATATCCATGGATTTATAATAACATTTAATAATACAAACTAAATGCCATTATACATGGAAAAACAATGTCTGTTGTTTTTGAAGCTGGTACACAAATAATTTAATAATTAAATAAGTGGCAGTGGGATGCTGCCACTGTTGGGGAAATATAAGATATTAAACTTGTTTACTGTAATTTTAATGTTTATTACCTCATTTTACATTAAATAATATGGCATTCTTAGACAGCACTCTGCATCTTAAAATCCAAATATATTTTTTGTTTACTAGCTTAAAATCAACAGCAATAATAACACTGGCATGATATTAGCTAGTTACTAATGACGCCAATGATAGTACATATGTTACACACACATAGTTACTTAGAAATAATAAAGCATTTGATGTTGACATATTGGTATGGGGGGGGCCCAAATGAAATCCATTTAGGGCCCCAAAAAGGCTTGGGTTGGCCCTGGATAAACAAATGATAATTATTGAATAGAGGATAAACATGAGAAATTCCAAGAAATTCTAAAAGTTGATGTTTCTTTGAATATTTTGTAGCATTTGCTGTTTGTGGTAGCAGTTTGGGAACCTCTGATTTAAATGATCTTATGTTCTTATAGCAGGAGGCGGTGGCAGTGTTTTAATGTTACTAATGTATTTCCAGGAGATTCAAAATCTGCAGTGCAGGAAAACAGATGTGGGTGAACTGGAAAAGGAAAAAGAGGAGATCATGCAGAGACTTCAGGTAAGTTGAATGTTGGCTTCATTTAAATTCAAGAGACCAATCAGCTGAACAGTACCTCATTATCCACTCATGCTTAATTATCCAACTTTAAAGTCTTTTGTGCTTTTCTAGTGGCAGTTTTGGTAATTTACCATTCCATTTGTAGCTAAATTTAATTTACATGTAAAATTAGACATCATTTAGGTTTAATTAGTGCTTTTTCTCATAACAAGTTGGGTCATTTTATTCCTGCAATCAGATCATTTTCAGCCCTTCAAAAGATGTTTGGTCTGTTTTTGTGTTTCCATAATTTCTCCATATGCAACCCTTCCACGTTTGTCTCAGGTCCAATAGGTTTACTTCATGACAGTCACACTCAGGTTCACTGTAAGAAAAGAGAAAACCAAGTTGGTGTCTAACACCAGTCCAGCAGCTTCTGCTCCACTACATTAAATAAAATACAACAAATAAACCTAAACAAACTGCAAAGCAATAGCTCCCTATAGTAGCAGTTGACATTTGTAAAATTAAATATAGCTAAATTGATAACAGTTAAAAACCTACAAAACAGCAAAATTACTCATTAATCACACTATATATGTCAAAACGTAAAACTTTTAAAGAAAACATCACAGTTATAGATGGCAACAGAAAAAGGGGGAGGGGCTGTCAGTCACTGGTTGCTACGGTAACAACCAACCGCCAAAAGCAGCACAACAGAACTTAAAACACTAATAAATGTCTGGAGAACCAACTTCTTTACTGAACAAAATAAACTCAAAGAGTAAATAAACACATTTCGACAAACTTCACATGTGTAATATTGTTCAAATAAAACTCTGTTCCATAGATAGCAGTGTTTATAATCCATCCTCAAACTGTCGAGCGTTGAAAGAGGGTAAAATAAATGGTTGACGTTTGAAGCCCACCTGAATCTGAAGTGGTGAAGTGAGGCCTTCAAGGACAACAGATTAGTCGGGATTTCCTTCTTAATGTCAAAGATTGTATCTGATGCATATTGCATAGTCTCTATTAGGTCGTCTATCATTCCTAGCTGTGGTGTTGGATATGAATTATGGATGATCGCTTTCGACCTCTGTAGTCCTTGTATTCAATCCACAATTTATTCTGGGCCTTATTTATACACACTCACCTCATAAAGCGCAGCGCCATAAACTGTTTTGGTAAAATTCCTTGTAAAAGAATTTATAAAAACAGGTGTGCTCTGTTTTAATGCACTTTTGTCTGCCTTATTTTTCTTAGATATTCTGATTCATCTTTAGGAACTATAAAAAACATAGTACCTATTTTTCTCATATTTTCCAGTATTTCTGCTTTCAAAATATTTATGTTATCAGCATAGAAGACATCACAGAACTGGTGTGAGAAAGCGGTCGATAAAAACCTTTTACCATTATTATTTTACTATTATTTGAAATAGTGAAATTTGCTAAAGACAAAAGGTCTTTAGTTTGCAAACTAAATATTTAGTTTTACAATTAAATATTTAGTTTTAAGGTAAATATTTACTTTGAAGCTAAATATTTTGCTTCATAGCTAAAAAATGTTTTTAGTTTGCCAAAGCTAAATTTGTAGATTGAAGCTAAATATTTAGTTTGAAGCTAAATATTCAACTTAACTAAATATTTAGATTTGTAAAATTGTAAACTAAATACTTGGTTTGCCAGTAACTTGGTTTAAACCTAAGTAATTAGCTTGTTAACTAAGCATTTAGCTTGATAGTTCAATATTTAATTTGCTAACTAAATATTTACTTTGAGATTTAGATTGAAGCTAAAGATTTAGTCTGGAGCAAAATATTTAGCATGTTAACTAAATATCTAGCTTGCCAATTAAATATTTAACTTGTGGATAAATATTTTTGTTTAAAACTAAATATTTAGCTTGTTAAATAAACATTTAGTTAAATATTTAATTTGAAAACCAAGTATTTACTTTAGGGCTTAATACTTAGTTTCAAGCTAAATATTTAGCTTGCTAATATTTAACTTGTAGCAAAAATATTTAGCTTTTTAAAATTGTAAGTTAAATATTTAGTTTGAAATTGACATTTGTGCATCAATGACTTGGTGAAAATGTGGTTTTAGAAGATGAATCCCCATTTTTTATTTCTAAATAACCATTATTGGTGTTAAATTTTGACTGTGTAACTTTTCAAACCGAATCAGTTACTGAGGAATAGCGAGTCAAGTGTGGTGCGTCTTAATTTAAATGCCAGTTTACCCGTCACCAGGTGATCTCTTGTTGTATCTCGTATATTCGGTGATCAAATTTTTATATCAGTGAAAAATAAAAACCTGTTTCTCGTTGCTCAAATAGGATCTGGAGAGACGAAACACCGAGCTGGAGAGTCGTGCTCAGAGTGCTGAGAAAACGTTGGCCACGAATCTCGAGGAGCAGCAGCAAGCAGAGGTTGAAGTCCAGCGAATCATCGGGGTTCTGGACGTCAAAATCGGTGACCTGAAAGGCCTGAGAGAAAGTCTAGCAAAACTGGTGGATAAGTAGCCGCAGCTGGAGCTGGGATGCATCTCCACAGTCTGAGTTGAATCGGTGCAGCAGGACAGCAAACACCGCAGAGATGAGGTGGAAATCACACTGAGGTTGACCTTTTTCTGTGAGAATCAGTGAAGATTGACAGCTTTCTCAAAACCTGTTTCATCATCTGCAACTGCTGACTAACCTCTGAAGGAGGAAAATCTGTCTGCTATGGAAAACAACAACACTCCAAACTACAATCTTTATGGCTTTTTGATGCCGTAGCTTTTAGTAAAACTCTCACCTGGAATCTCATTTACAAATACAATCAGACATATTTATACTCACTTAATCTTTAGGTACATTTAGGTGTTCATAAATGATTCACAAAAGCAGAAAATCATAACAAACCTGGATTGCTTTGCCTCTTCTGGAGCCAACAATCGAACGTGTAAAGAATGCACAGCTTTCTGTGAACAAACACTGCAGTTGCAGCCATTCTGCTCTATCTGCAGTCTGTCCATTCATTCCAGTAGAGAACAAGCATTGCAGCGATACCAGTAACCTAAACCTTCAAATAACTAAGAGAAGCCTGCTTTTTAAAATACCCACACTCACGTCTTCTGGTTTAAATATTTGTCCATGTTTTGCTATTTAAATTGCTTCCTTGGTAGTTTTGCATTGCTGCATCAGTACACAGGGAAAATATTTAATTAAAAGTACTTAAGGCGAACAATGAGTGGATAAAGTCCAACACAGTAGGTATAGATGACCCACGAAGACTTTAATTTGTTTTTGTCCTGCTATGATAGCTAATTCTCCAGTTCAAACAGTGACAAGCTGTTTAAACTCGGGGCTACATTTTGAGATTTTGACTCGCGTCAAACCACCTGACCTCAACTCTCCTCCCGGCTTGAGGTGAGCCCGTGTTGACGTACCATAGCTGCTTGTTGTTTCTGCAGAGGATTTTTTCTTGCAAGACAACAGTGACTTGTCATTTTACTAGCAAATTAAAGACGACTTAATATGCAAAATTTACATTTTGCACATTTTTCTACTTTAATTTTGGTCTCAACTGCTTCAGAAGTTTATGTTTTTTGCTGTCTGGAAACCTCCTGATTGATACGGACACTGCTCCATTGCCCAGCAACCTCAGCCAAGCCCAGCCCGTTACTTAGCAGCCGCAGCAGAGCTCCAGCATGTTTGGTCAGCTGGTTTTACCACTTTATGCGCTGTACAATGGCTGCTGGAAAAGAAAAGTGTTTTGTTATTGACTTACCATTTAGCAAAATTTTTGTACAATGTTCAAAGACTGATGTATGAGGTGTTTGGGAAGATGTCGCCATGCGCCTCCAGTTGGAGGTTTTGTCAAAACGTATTGCTGGAAGGAAACCCCAGATTAAATTAGAGACTATAATCCCCTTTTTGTTAACACTTTGGTCACCAGAAAGAGGCGACCTCATGGACTCTGCTGACTGACTTCAGATAAGCAGAAGACAATGGATAGATGAATGTCAAAAAGAAGAAATAATCTTCAAAACTTTCAAAGTATTATTGTTGACAAAATATTAGCAAACCTTTAGGCATAGAGTTGAAATATGTCAGTAAAGGCAATATAGTAATGATCACTTTGACTCTGTTAGAAAAATCAGGAATAAATTTCAAGTTGGATCAGTACTGGAACAAAGGTTGGGGATATTAAAGCAAACACAGAAAACAATGGCATATGTATTCAATTTAGTACCAGTGGCTCATATCTTTTTGGGCCATTCAGACTGCAGTGAATAAATCTGATATAGCGGTAGGGCACATTAGCCTGCTGTGTGGAAGTAGCCTAGGCTTTTGTTTCTCACCATTGGCCCTGCTCAATGTGACTGCATGTGCATGACTCATTTAATGACAGTGCCAACTCAAATTAGCATTTGGCAAGAAACATCCATGAGCTATCCTTTGAGATAAAAATCACTTCAGCATCAAAGGAAGGTCGTACTCTGTTTTAAATCCACTTTATAAATTAAGCCTGGTAAGTAAAATGCAAAACTAAAAGCTGCCAGCCATTCAGCTAATTTCATACTAATGAAATTAATGAGCCAAAATTAATAATGTGAAGCCTCATTGACAGAAAATAAGTGAGTGCATCTTTTAGGAGGATTACTATTTAACACTATATTTAATAATTCTGGCCTGTTCCTTAAATGTCAAGCTCATTGTGGTGTTATATTCTCCATGATAGGGAATCCAGAGTGGTGATTGAATTATCAAATAGCCAAACAACAACCTGAGTGTGTGTGTAAAATAGAAAAGGACAGTGATAGTGATAGAGCGGCTCTGCTTTCACCAGAGCTGCATGTATATATTTCAAGCGCTCGGGCATGTCTGGACAGACAGTGAGATAACAGAGCCTTCAGGGTGCGAGTTACATCAGAAAAGCGTCTCATCAAAATTCTACATGTGTGGTTCCAAGAAACAAGAGAGAGTGAAAGGTCAATTTTCTTATCTTGTAGTTTACTCTGAAGTCTGCATAATACTGAAATAAACACCTGGACTCCTCAAGTCCAGGTGTTTACATTTAGGTTTAAATCTTCTAGTTACTATTAGTGACTCAATTTACTAATGCTTACAGTAGGGTTGGATCAATTAGTCAAGCAATCATCGACTAATTTAGTAATTGGTTGTTATCTGGAGTAAAGGCCATTTGCTGAGAAAATAGCAACTTAGAGCAGCAAATGTATCAAAAATATAAACATTTTGCCATTTAGGTGTAAAACTTTCTTTGCCTGTGAACATGTTCTAAAGTGACATGTTTAGCTTCACTTGGTTTAAATTCTTTTTTTAAAAAATTCCTGTTAGCATTTAATATTAAGAGAATGTCCCCTGAAAGCTGCCGAATATTAGCCTGCTAACCGTTTACCGAATGTTAGCCTGCCGACCGTTAGCCTGCTAGCCGTTTACCGAATGTTAGCCTGCCGACCGTTAGCCTGCCAACCGTTAGCCGAACGTTAGCAGGCTAACGACTGTTGGCCTACCGGCTGTCCCCAATATCACAATGTGTTTTATTAGGAACATTACTTTCGTTTCCCGAACGTTAGCAGGCTAACGCGTTCGGTGCCGAACGTCCGCAAACAACGTTTTCCGGATATTTCATGGTATTTCATTTTGTCGGGCAAACGTTCGCCAAAATGTCAAAATGACCCGTATTAACGGTATTAAAGAGTATCAAGACAAAAGTAATGATGAAGAAAAAAACAAAAACAACCCTTTATCCTTTATTTTGAATGTCTCCAAACCCCCATAGATTTGGAGACATTCATGTTTAAAAATTCAGCATTTTTAAACATGCAATGTTTATGAAAAAAAAAACAACAACAACAACAACAACCTTACAATCAGTGTCAGTATATTTTAGTATATTTTTACTTATCAAAAAATAATGGTTAACTATTTTTTCACTGCAGATGCATTCCTTGTTACAAATGATCAAGCGTACATAAAAGGAATGCAATTTCTTGCGTTTTAGGCAATAACATTTTTATTTATTTTATTTTGTTTGGATTATTTATTTGCATCTTTAAAAAAAAAAACTTAGGTGGTTTAATAAAATATCTGCAGAATCTGACCATTTTTTTCCACCCGATTAATTACCAGAATAATCGATTACTAAAGTGATTGTTTGCTGTAGCCCTACTTACAAATGGCACACCTGCATTAATTGCCACGAGGCTGTGGAGATGCACCCAGTAGAAGCATGGTCAGGGTTTGGACTCATGAAGACAAACTCCCTGATCTCCAGCTCCCCACCATCCACAGGCAGCAGGATCTCACCAGCCAACACATCAGCAAACTCAAGAGATGCAACAACTCACTCCAGCGCAGAGGATCGCCAGCATAAAACTGTTTATATTTTATAAGAACTGCTCTTTCTCACAACTTGTTCTATTATTCATGCTCATTGATGCGTTGTGCGCAAGAGCCGGGATGGAAAATCTGCAGCCAAAAATGGAAAGAAAAAAAACTTTAAAAAGTGTTGAATTTAAATTTAAGCTACAGCTGCTTAACAGAAGTCTGCATGAATCCGAGGATTTTTGTCTCATGTCGAATCATTTTGCACTTCGTCATGTATCTGTGCCAAGTTTAGTTGTTTACGTTTGTCAGTATTCACACACAGAAAGATTAAGCTTAACTTTATATACTTTGTGTTGCTCAACACTATTAATACCAATATTAGTAATAATTGTGAGCTCAGCAGAATTGCAGGACTGAGGTCGCTATGGTAACAATGCATGAGCCTTGCAGCATCCCTTTACCTGCCAACCAATGAGACGCTGTATGTGAGCACACTGTAAAAACACACAATCTCACGAAGCCATTTTTATCTCGTTTTAGTGCAAATATTTTAGTAAACTTGAAATAAGAGAAAACTAACTTATAAGTAAATTTTCTGCAAGATATAGGATCTTAAGTAAATAATTCCTTAATATTGATTTTAAAAAAACTACTAGTTCCACTGGCAGATTATTTTACTTAAGATAAAACATTTTCCCCATAATATAAGTAAAATACTCTGGCAGTGGGGCTATCACTTTTTCATCAATATTAAAGATTTATTTACTCAAAATAAGTTCCTATATCTTGCAGAAAATATTCTGGTAAGTACGTTTTACTGTATTTCAAGTGTAATACAATATCTGTACGAGAAACTAGATAAAACTACTTGGTAATATTTTTGCAGTGCAGCCTCAGGTCCAAACCGCACAACGCAGTAGTAAAGTGGTACTTAGCTGACCCGTCTGTCAGCGTAAGATGTGAACTCCAGATGCACAAAAACCATCAATTTCTTCTTTTTTATGGCTTCTTTGCAACTGATGAGTTATTGATTTCTCCATGTCAGTTGTATAGGTACAAATAGGGTTTTTGTTTTGTTTTTTTGCAGCTGATGAAGCAGTGACAGCCAGAATGATTATAAAGCATCAAGATGTGAAAACAGTTTGAGGACCAAACTGCATTATGATGTATTCAGTCATCTGAAAAAGTATTTACACCTCTTGAGCTTTTCTGCTGTTTGGCGCAGGACAACCACAAACTTCAGTGTTTTATTGGGGTTTAATATTTTAGTCTAATGAAGTAGAGCATAATCATGAAGTGGAAGGAAAATTACGTTTTAATAAAATCCAACGTGCCACATTCATTTGTATTCAGCAATCTTTACAAAGATGCCAGAAAGAGTTGCTTAAAGAAAACCTTAAAACAGCAGTAGTAACTTTTATAAAATTATTTTTTACATATTTGTTAATACTGCCATCATGTCATGACAGTTTAATAAGAGACAGATAATCTGTGAAAAGATCTCCTCCCTGAGCTTCCTTTGCCTTTTGAAGAAATGCACCGCTCCTGACCAAAGACAACCAATCAGAGCCAGGAGGAGGGCCTTATTGCTGTCAATCACCGTCACTGCTAAATGTGCTAATGGCAGAGAAGCAACTTACCATTTACCTGCCATCATCGGTGGCCATGCTAACTAGCCTAGCATTCACGACAGGTTGTGTTGTGCTGCACTTAGTAGCCAATACAACAACAGTGCCTGCAAAGAATGCTAAGGGTAGTCAGCATGGCCACCGACGACAGCGAATAAATGGTTTCTTGTAATGGTAAGTTGTTTCTGTATCATTAGCACATTTAGTAGCAAGTACATGAGATTAATTGACAGCAATAAGACTATCTTCTGGGCACCGGTGCGTTAGTTTTGGTCAGGAGTCATGCCGTTCTTCAAAAGGCGATTGCTCCAGGACGGCTGCTGTAAAAGAATATTTTAGTAATCAAGATTGATCTTTTTACAGATTATCTGTCTCGTCGTAAACTGTAACAACATGGTGACAGCTTTAACAGATAATTATTTTTCTAAAAGTTTCATACTGCTGCTTTAACCACTTCATGCCAAAATCTACAGAGTGGCAGAACACTGATGGAGCCCATCACCATTTAAAGGCACCATCTTGCTGTCAACCTTTTATTTCTGGAAAATAATTGTACCTACAGAAAACGTCACACCTGGATTAAGGTCCCAAAATTTCCTATTTAAAGTTCAGACTTGAATTCAATTGAGAATCATTGTGAAAACCTGAAAACTGATGTTCCTCACATTTGTGATTTTACTAATTTTTCTTACACTTCATTTTCTGCATTATAAAATCCAAACTGTAACAAAATGTGAACATTAAGCGGTACAAGTCGCTGCATGTTGAGCTTTGATTTAGTCATTTTACTGATAGTTTAAATAAAATCTCAACTGTTCTGATTTTTATGAGTCACAAATACACTACAAACATTTCTTCAGCCTCGTTAACCATCTAAGGATCAAAACTCAGCTGCTGCCTGCAACCGATCCAGCAATACTCCTAACAGAGCTGCATGCCTGTAGAAAATGGAAGTCATGTAGATTGAGACCTTTGCAAAACCTCTCATGATATGTTAATAGATTATGATGAATTGCCACCTTTCATGCTACCGAAAAGGAGGGAAGGAAAAAAAAAAAGCTCTGTGAGGTTAATGTCAGACATTTGCGTCAGAACAGCCTCGTCTCTGTTTGACTTCTGCACAGCGACCTTGTAGGTTCATTAGACGGGGCAGAAACAGGCAGGATGCCCTCTACTGCCAACAGACCAGACTTCATGTAGGCTTAGTCAGCATTCAAATATTTAACATGCAAATTGTGACTAAAGTATCAAAGGAAAGTTAATAACTGGACATTTGGAGTATTTAAATTTGCTGTTTTTTTCTTTAAATCTGATTGTAATGAAGAGTAAAAGCAGAATTTTGTATCCCTTGTGTGTGAGTGTATAGATACTTTTTGAAATACTAGAAGGCTAAAGATGTAGCAGTAATATAAAATTATCTTTTCTTTCATACATTAGGTTAGACTATAAAAGGAGGCGCTACCTGCAAAAGAGCAGCGCCAAAGATTTTCCGCTGAACAGAAAAACTCCGCCTAAAGGAATCTGCTGTTCGCCTCCATTAAATTTTATTTTTCCAGGTTTTCTTTCCTTCTGTCCAACATATTTAACCTTCAAATACGACTCCAAATACCTCAGAACTGTCCATGGAGTAGAAGCAAGCCACCCAACAGGAAGTGAGCTGACGACTAAACTATCAGCGTTAAATCTTTAATGGGATTTGATGATTTCATTATATTTGTACCGACATGTTTTAAACATTAAAGTTTTGCCCTGCAATAACCCTGCTGTGGTTCTTTTAATGGAAACAAATGATTTGTTTCTTACCATTTCTACAGAAATGAAATCTTCAGGATTTCTAACATGTTATAAAGGTTCATTTAGCTACTTAGAAACTGAAATACTTAGTTGAAATAAAAAGTATGTAAAGTTTTGGATCTTTATACATTTGATTTTATTTAATTATTGCTAAACTAGTTGCCTTTCTTTTCTTGTGTCTTAATGAGCTCATCCAGGTGATATTTGGTTTTCTGTACTGATTATGCTCAGACCAGTAAGTTCTGGAAAAGTCCAGTTTCAAACTCCAGGAAATCACATAATGAGTTATCCAGGACAGAGTGAAAGTTTCTGCGAACAGAAATAATGTGAGCTCCTCAGCCATCTTCCATCTTCATCTGAGAACATTTGGCGAACTGTAATAAAGAGTTCATTGGACCAGCTGTGCCTTATTCCAGGTAATTATGTCACCATATTGTAGCAGACGAAGTGACTGAAAAACACACACACCAGGCTGGAAACTATTTTCTTATTTATTTTAACGCAAAATGGCGCACAGTGCCAATCCAACCAAAGTGTTTACTTCAGCTTCTTCTTGGGGCGAAGGTTGTTGGTGTGTCCGCACTTCTTCTTGCGGCAGTTCACAGCACGAGGGTGCAGACGGGCGTAGCACCTGGGAGGAAAAATGATCTGTTTTTCAACAACTCACGCCGAAAGATGTAGTTCTGTTAAGATCGGATTAAAGTCAGAATATATTGCATCAAAAATCTATTAAATACAGAAAAACTTAAGACGTGACGGAAATTAGAATAAGTGAAAAACTAGTTATTTTAAGTTTAAGACTAAAAGTTTATCTTAATATTCAGCTGTATAAATGCAAAATTGCTTAGTCTGAATATGGTGACTTAATTAAGAGGAATTTTGCACATAATGGCGCAAATTTCTGCATAACTCGACTTACTTGCGGCAGATCATCTTGTCGCAGTTGTACTTCTGGGCCAGCTGTCTGAGTGACGGCTCGATGATGCCGCCGCGCAGACGGAGAACCAGGTGGAGGGTTGACTCTGGAACGCAACAAAAACACATTTTTATACCTCAAAGAGATTTCAAAGCAATTTCCCAAACAACTTAAAATACTTATATGTTCCATTTATAGGAGGAATATCAAATCTGCAGAAAGACTCATGGTTTCTAATCCTACAGATTATTTGCCACAACTTTTGAGGTCAGGACTCTGTGTTAGTTCTTCTGTGCATTTTGGGATATTCAGGCCTCACCTTTCTGGATATTGTAGTCTGACAGTGTGCGTCCATCTTCCAGCTGTTTTCCAGCAAAGATCAGACGCTGCTGATCTGGGGGAATACCTGCAAACACAAACAAATTACTAAATGACTGAGTCCCAACATTTAAAATGTGTAGAAATGTACAGTATATAAACTAACCCTGATTAAACAGACTGAATATTGTGAGTTTTTTCAATTGTCCATTTTCATCAGATCTATGACAGCACATTTACTTGCAGTATTTAAATTTTCAGAACATGAACATTGATCCAATAAACCCACAAACTAAAACACTGATGATAAAAATAACTAAACAATGATAAAGTCACAAATTAATATGAATTAGTGAGCAAACTTTTTCTGTTGTTCCATAGACAACTGAAGAAAAATGCATTTTAATCATACTTCAACCTGGAAAATGAGTAAATACCAAACATTTCTAAACCAATTAGATCCCTGTCACGTTCTTCACACCTTGACATCAACTGAAAAGTCCCAACATGGAAGGAGACGAAGCTGATCACCAATACTACACACTGAACCACCTCAAAAGCTGAAACTGTACATTTTCCTTACGATAAACTGTAAGGAAAAATACAAGACTGCTAAAATAAATGTGTCTGAAAGCAGATGCAGTACAGTGTGACGTTATAGGACAAACTTTTGCTTGCATTCTTGTTACAGCTTTAAGGTTCGCTACAAAGTAAACAAGATCATTTGGTATTTTCCATTGACTTGGCTATAAAGTAAATAAAGAATACCCCATTACAATGTAACTAATTTGACATTTTGGCGAAATTAAACAATGAATTGAAGACAATTTACTGGTATTTGTGGTAAAATGAAAAACTCACCTTCCTTATCTTGGATTTTTGCCTTGACATTTTCGATAGTGTCGCTGGGCTCAACCTCAAGGGTGATGGTCTTCCCCGTCAACGTTTTCACGAAGATCTGCATGTTTGCAGGCTGGAGGAAAAAAAACTCATGTCAGATTTGGCGTACGGCTAGCTCTTCCAATGACGTCTCAAAGCTTACAGAGTTCACATTATTCTCACACACAGTCTACATAAGCGCTAATATGTATGCTGGTCGTATTTATGTTATCTAAAATGATGTAGATGTATCTCCAGGGCCAGTAGACTAATATGAAACGTAGCATTAGCCGTTAGCTCGGTGAACTCGTTGAAAGGCCTCGCCACATGCCTGTCGGTAACGTAAAACCTAAATACGATAACGCTAATTCTGCACCTAAAACACGAATGATACCAACCAAACAAGAAAGATTTTTAACTTAATAGACGTCGCAGAAAAATATTTTTTGTATGAAAGTGTTCAGTCGAGTTAAAAATCCTAAAATAAAACCCGGCCAGAACGTGTACCCACCCGGCCGCTAGCTGAGCCTCAACGAAAAGAGAGCGGAAGAAGACGCCGCTGATCAACGTCACTTCCGTTTTCTGGGTGCCATTGGAGAAAAAGACAGTTTTTTGTTTTTTTTTCTTCAAAGCAGTTTTAATATTTAATCAACATTTTACCGCATCCATATATTTGGTTTTAAATTTTTGACATGTATTATTTGATATGATTTGAAATATTACTGAACTGAAATGGAATTTGACTGACCTCTGCCGTTGTCATGGAGAAATTCACTTTACGTGGCAAACGTAGTCAGGTAATACAGCTGGTAAAACTTGGGACACACCTTCACTCATTTCAGCCCCTTGGGATGCTGTAAATTAAAAAAAAAAAAAAAAAAAAAAAAAACAAACAAAAAAAAACATGTATAGGTACTTTATTTTTCACATATTTTCAGGTGTGGGTTTGGATAAGTGGGGTAAAATCCTTCCCAGTTTGTTAATTTAAATCAGAATGTTGTTATGCACAAATAAAGCAGAACGATTTATTTTTTAATCTCCATATCAAACGCCTTATAAAAGTAAACAGAATTATCTATGTCCAAGTGATACTGCTGAATTAACTCCCTTAAAGATGCGAAACACCTTTTCCACTTCCAACTTCCCCCACTAAAAATAGGAAGTAAAATTTAATTTGTAGATATAGAATTAAATTTGTCACATTCAAGTCAGTTTTAATCATTAAGCTGTCCATTGAAGGAATACGCTTTTGATATTTACAATGAAGACTAGTATAATTACTTAAATTGATTTAAAAATGTACATTTTCCATTGCTATCTCTAATTAGCTTTTTGTACTTTATCTTTGTATTATTTTGTTTTCATTCTGATTAGATTATTTTAAAAACTGGGAAAGTCTCCTTCGGTCATTGAAGCATGAGCAAAAGTGCATTACATCATGTTGCATCATATCTGTCTTTTCTTTGCTTTTAAACATTTTGCCACCTCCCTATTGCTACATGTCCCTTTGTAGATTTACACACGATGAAAATGAACAATTTTTGGTACTGTTTTTATTTTGACAGGTTATTTAACACCATGTTTTAAGTTTGTTTCTTTGCAGTTGCAGCTAGCAACATTATCATGTTCCACAGCACAGAAGTTTCCACGGTGAGGCATTGTAGCATTTTCCAAATGCTGTGAAACCATAAAGCTGAAGCACATTTACATTGTTCCAAGAAGGACCCTCTCGATCTGCAGAGACAGAAATTAGCCATATGCTAATGCAACTCACATATGGGTAGAGTGAGACTTTCAGCTTGGAGGCAGCAGAACAGTATTCTGAAAGCATCGACAGCTTAGACACTACAAATACCAGAGGTAGGTGTCCCGCCGCGTCGTTTTCCATGGATAACTTGCAGCAGAATAACTCTAACATGCCTACAAACTTTCAGGCAAAGGGAGACTTTTACCATGGAGTCCCAGGGATTGACTGGCCGTCAGCTGCTTGTCAAAAAATTTAAACCAACAGACACAACAATATTCAAGACAGTGGAAGATATTCCTGAAACCGTCACACATGCCTCTTATGTTCGAAAACCTCTATCAAAATTAGTAAGATGTGGAGCAAAACATTTAGGTATGTCACAGTCTTATGTTTTATTTAGACTTGCCTTATGAATTCATATAGCCGCAGTGATTATGTGAATATTTACCAGATTTTGCAAAGATTAGCTTTTTAAAAACAAGTTAAATATTGAACAGTGAACTTCTTAACCTTATGCACCTCGTAATGAGTAACACTAAAATCATTGCAGTGAGGCTTTATCACTCGATCATGTCATCTGTAAAGTTTAGCAAACGTCAAATCATGCTTTTGTTTTGTTGTTTCTCTGTAGAAGAAGGTTTTCCAACGATAAAAGGAGATCCACGCACTTTCAACTTTACCACCCATTACAAAGATATTTTTAAGGAACATCTTCACCAGCGTGTGCCGCCTGTTAGAAAGGTACTTCACAAGGTTTATGGCGAGAACAAAAACATTCGGTTCTGAGATAATTTAATGGGAGAGCAGCTGACATTGTTTCACAAACTCTCTTTAGAAATGTTGCCAACATACTTGTGATAAAGATCGAGTAGAAATTAACAGTTACCCAGAAGTTCAACATTTATAAGTGTGTTAGATAAACTGTCCTTTCTTCCTCCCTTCCTTCCTCTCTTCCTTCCTTTTTTCCTCCTTTCATTCCCTTCCTCCCTTCCTTGTCTATCCTGGCAGATAATTGTGAATCCAGTAGCCCATAAAACATCGTTAGAACTAATTTAAGTTAGGAATCCACTATAAAATGACTGATTAAAGTTATTTTTACTAAAGTTTCTTGCGTTTGTTTTTCAGCATTACTCCACCGTCATCATAGGCGACCCTGAGAAAGGTTCAGAAACTAAGACAATGTACGGAGAATCGTACCCCTACCTCAATCTCAGCAGGTACGAAACTTTTCTCCACCTCTGGGAGGTTTCTGTCAAATTACTCAGTTCATTTAAACGTGTCTTTTCAACTAATTTTACTATCTTAAAATGCAATAATCTGTCATTAGAAGAATTCAGTAATGGTTAGTATTTTTTATCTCACAGTTATTTATCCCAGATATGGATAAATAACGGGCTGCACAGTGGCGCAGTGGGTAGCGCTGTTGCCTTGCAGCAAGAAGGTCCTGGGTTCGATTCCCGGCCTGGGGTCTTTCTGCACGGAGTTTGCATGTTCTCCCTGTGCATGCGTGGGTTCTCTCCGGGTTCTCCGGCTTCCTCCCACAGTCCAAAAACATGACTGTCAGGTTGATTGGCCTTCCCAAATTCTCCCTAGGTGTGAGTGTGTGTGTGCATGATTGTTTGTCCTGTTTGTCTCTGTGTTGCCCTGCGACAGACTGGCGACCTGTCCAGGGTGTACCCCGCCTCTCGCCCGGAACGCAGCTGGAGATAGGCACCAGCAACTCCCGACCCCGTTAGGGAGAAGGGTGACGGAAAATGGATGGATGGATGGATGGATGGATAAATAACCGTAAAGGTCTCAGCTGTAGTTTAAACTACTGTTTTAAGTGGTGAAATGTGGAGCGAGATGTTAAAAAGTGAATACTAATCATTTTCAAGAAAGTAAAAAACCAGATTCAATAGTTGAAGGACATTTCTGAATGTGGACAAAATCATTTTTAATTCAATAACAGAAAAAAGAGAAAGAAAAAATCACTTTGGTATGTTGTGTTGAAACACTGAAATCTTTCTATAAACGCTGAAAAGTTAAAGTTTGTTTGCCAAATTACTGTACATAGTTGTTTTCTTTATGGCGAGGCAACGTTACGTTATTGCAATTTTTAATCTTATTGTTGCTTTTTGAAAAATGTAGATGATCTTTTATTTTTCTTGTTTGTAATTAACGAAAGAACAAATGAATAGTTTTCACAAACAGCCGAAGAAGAAGGATAACCAGGTGCTCAACCCGAGCGATGTCTTCAATGGCTCCTGGATCTCGACCTTCAAAGATGACTTTAGAGACCACAAAGTTGGTATGTTTTTACTTACTGTGAGTTTAGCTCAGTTAAAATGGCTTTTAGATACAATGATACAGAAAGTGAACAGGAACAATGTGGAGCATTTTGCCACTTACAGTGAGGAAAAAAGGTGTTCAATATGTTAATTTGTCTCAGCAAATATGTTTCTCATGGGCTTGTGAAGTCTACACTTAACAAGAAAAACAAAAATTAGGTTGTAAATTGCGTGTAATAAATGAAATGACACAGGGGGAAAAAAATCACTGATGAAAATCAATTGACCCTTTGCAACTAAATCATTCGAGGCGCCATGATGGACGTCGGAAGGGAGGGACGGGGATATTGAACAGAGCGACTTAAGTTGTTTTTGCCAGTTTATTCGTGGTTTCTACTTGTTCCAGTCAAACTAATTTGTAGGAAAACATAACACACCTGGTAGGGCTCATATAGGCGGCGGGATTCACAGAAGCTAGAAACAGTTAGCTTACCACCCGACCCGCACCTCCTCCCTCCTGATGTGCTGATCAAATTACCGACTGAATTCACACCACATGATTCATATCATTATGTCATAAACTGTTTTCTTTCACACCGGAGCAGAATTGAAAACTTACAAAAGACGAGATGCTAACTGTTTTTTTCCTTACATGCTAGGCTACATGAGAGCGCGGTGTTGTCTCCATGGTTACCAATGGCTAGACGAATACCTTCTCCATAATGTGATATTTATATCTTTCTAATCATACTTATTATATAAGCGATAGTCTTTTTAGCCTGTAAAAAGCTGCTAATCTACGATTTGACAGAATGATTGACGGCTGCTATCCATCCCCGCTGCCGCGTCTTTCCTCATTAAAAGTTAATCAGAAAAATTACAAGTTTGCTTTGCATCCTTGTCTGTTTGTGCAGTGAATCGCACTAGACCCTATGACCATTTCTAAAGGAAAAATCAACTAAATAAAAGCTTTATTAGGCTAGAGACGTCTGTTTTTTGACAGGCTCTACATGAGCGCATTGGTAGTTTGGACGTCTGTCATGGCGGAGTGGGGCGAGTTCTGAAGAGACGCCACGTGCAAACGGTTAATACTGAAAAGAAGCTACAAAACAGCTTAGAAACCATCGAAATTAGTCAGTATTTAGAAAGCAATTCTCATGTCTTAGTCAGATTACTAGAGCTGTTTTAGGCCATAAACAGCTCAGATACCCCACACATACCTGACACAAGTGTCCTGATTCATATTTTGCCATGCATAATCTGCACAAGGATAACTCTAACATGCTTGCAGACCTTCAGGGACTCTCCTCCCTGGACACGAGTATCCTGAGAGCTACCAGCGACTTTCAACCAAAATTAAGCGTCCTGACGGAGCAAGATTTTCCTATAAGCATGACACACGCCAGCTTTATTCCACATCCTCCGTCAAAACTGGTAAAACCCAAAGTCTGTCATTTAGGTATGTTGTTCACATTTGCTTCATGTTTTAACTGAAAAGCCATGCGAAGTTATGAATGAATGGCCACAGGATTTATCTGAATATTTAGCAGCTTTTGCTAAGATTAGCTTTTCAACAACAAGTTAAACATTGAACAATGAACCTTTTAACCTTATGTCCCTTGTAATGAGTAACACCAAAATCATTGCAGCGAGCTTTAATTCCAGATCCTGCTGTTGGTAATGTTTAACAAAAATGTCAAATCATGTTTTTTTTTTTTTTTTCTCTGTAGAAGAAGGTTTTCCAACAATAAAAGGAGATCTACGCATTCCCAACTTTCTCTCCCAATACAAAGACACCTTTAGGAAGCATCTTGTCCAACCAATAGAGCTGGCTGAAAGGGTATGACACAAAAAATATAGTGGAAATAAAAACATTCACTTCTGAGATTATTTCATTGTTGCAGAAACTCTCCTTAGATTTACACAGTCAATTATGATAGAACTATTAAGCAAAATAGAGGCTGAATGAACTAGTTTGATCAGCTTTAAATGTCAAAATGTATGAAATAATTGTTTCTGGTGGAAATATCTTATAGAAATTACAATTAACACCAGATTAAAAGTTTTTCTTGTTGTTTTTCAGCATTACTCGTCCGTCTGTATGGGTGATCCTGCAAAGGGTTCAGAAAAACAGACATCATATTCATCGGCATTCCCTCAGATCTCTGTCAACAGGTCAGAAAGTTTTCATCATTGGGAAAAATGTTACAACTTAAATAAATTAGAGTCATAACTAATCATTGTCAAGGAAGAAAAATAGATGGAATGGTTGTCAGAAACGCTTGAATGCGAAAGGATTAAAGTGCCGTCTTTTCACTCAGCAGTGAAGAAACTCAATAAAGTTCTTCAGTTTGCAGCAGGGAGGATAAAGGACAGACTTTGGATCGCTATAAAAAGTCTGAAACGTTAAGAGTTGTTCTGTTTCATGGCTGCATCAGTGCAAGCAGGACATCAATATCAGGAATTATCAGGTTCAGATTGTGAAGGTGGATTTCAGGGAGACGTTATGTGGAAGCATCCAAACTTTAACCCCACAGAGGAAAATTAAAGGAAAAGTTATACAGTTTTAGACTGACAACCTCTTACTGCAGTAACAAAATAAAAAGGAAAAACATTTTTGAAATACTGAAACCTTTAATATTGATGTATCATCAGGCACCATTAAATACTTATAAATTAGAATCTTATTGTTGCTTTTAAAAATGTTGGTCATCTTGTATTTTCTTATTAATGAACAAAATAACGATTTAAATATTTTACAGCCCAACGAAGCCGATACGTCAGGATGAGTTGAGACGTAGATATGACTACAAAAACAACTGGGCCACCTCCTTCAGAGACGACTTTAAACCCTACAGAGTCGGTTCGTTCTTCCTCACTTCGACTTCTGCCCTGAAATAATAATTCTCTGTTTCAGTGAATTAGACACAGACAGCTTTACAAAAGTGGAACTGTGGAACATTTGGCCATTCACAGCGAGTAGAAAGTGTTGAATATGTACCGGTAATGTTTTGGCCAGCAATGCCTTCCAACAATAACCGAGGAAATCTACCTACAAAAAGAAACCTGCCAAAATTAGGCCCTAAATTACGTGCAATAAATAGAACAACACGGGAAGAAAAAATCAAAAACTGCAAAATAGCTTAGAAATCCAAGAAACCAGCTGAGTTCTGCCAGTATTTAGAAACAATCCTGCTCTTATTTTCAGATAAGATCTGGTTTAGGCCAAACTGAAAGTAGATCATCAGGTTTCTCTTTACAAACAGATCAATAAAAGCAAAGACCTCAGCATCCTTGCTTTTGCAAAACCTTCATAACAGTTGATCTTGATGTTTAAACTCCTGAATGTTCCCAGTCATTCTGCTGCAAAAACTGAAACGCTAAGTTTCCTCAAACTTTATCACTCTTTGCAACAAGGATAAACAACGAAAAAAGCAGTGAAAGCAGTGATTAATCTAGTTTTGTTTCCTTGACGACAGAGCCTATTGTCCAAGCAAACCAGGCCCAGAAAGTCAGCTCTCTGCCCTTTGACAAGGAGCGAAGCGCAGAAAACATTCCTTTAACCACCAACAACGTCTTCTTCTCAAGTGTAAGCTTACAAATCGTTGCAGTTTTTATGTTAAATTCCTAAAAGGGACCTTTCATAGAGCTTGGGAGTTTTATTTAATGTAGATTATTTTTGATTCAGTAACCTGAAGGTGTCACATTTGCTCACACACCAGCAGCAAGGCTCACAGCTTCCAATCTCTTTACCTGATCTCGACTTGATTACGAAAAGTAACGTCTATTTTGGCCCAGAAAGTGTGTCAAAAGAAAGCTACAAAAAAACTGAGGAGAGCGTCCAACAGGCCGTAGAGCAACCCAAAGTAGTTTCCTATCCGAAGAGTTACATTCTGACCGGACCAGGTATGTGTCGAAATAGTAATAATAAAAATAAAATAAATAGTAATAATAATAATAATAATAATACGTTGTTCATTTACTTATTTTTCAGATTTGGAGCCAAAAATCAGTATGACAATGGCTGACTTCAAGCCTAAGGAGATCACCCAACAGCCGCAGTGTGAATCGCAGAGAACGGTGAGAAATCATCCAATTTCCTGCCGCAGTGACTGATACCGTTAGAAAACCTCCAGTGTTTATGGCAGTCTCCTGCTTGTGTAGGAATGTCTAAGCCTGGTGATTAACCTGCTCTCTCTACACCAAACAGACCAACTTCAAGTTCCCGCTGAGCGACATGCGTTTCAGCACAAACTACACGGACGACTACATCGTGAGGCCGTTGTTCCCGCCGCCCACTCCGTACGACCAGCGCCACAGCAACGTTAAGCTGAGATGACCGTGAATCAAAGCAGGATTTTGGCTCCTAATAAATATTTCTGAACAGTTTTAATACAGTAAGAAGCAAATATGCAATGTGTTTCAATAATTTGAGGTATTTTGATGTTTTCTATTGATTTTTTAAATGTTACATTAGAAGTCAAGTAATGTGAGAGTCAGACCAAACTTGGGATTTAAAAGCTGCCTTTATTCTGCCACTTGAACATGTAGCCTACACAGCAAAAGAAGTGGTTAAAAGCCAGACTCTTTGTGGGGTAGAGTTCATTTTTGCGGGGTAGAGCTCATATTTACGGTACTTTGACCTGACAGACTCGGTTCGACTGGGGGCCAAAATCACAACATTTGCTACATTTTCAGCTGCTGCGGTTTGGTTTCACGCCGAGCTGTTAGACACTACCATAAGTCCGCAACAGGTTTGAGTCCCAGTCCAATCATCTTTGCCCCATGTCTTCCCTCTTTCTCATAACCCACTTTCCTGTCTAACAACTGTTAGTAAAGGGAACCAGAGCCAACAAAGTTCGAAAAAGCTGTTCCCCTCTTTGCCTGTGGGGGCGCTACACCAAGAAGAACTGAAGGAAACTACAAAAAACCTCTGAAGTCATGATCAGAACTTCCTTCTTCAGGAAAAGTAAACAAAAATGGAGAGGTATCAGATTTTAGCAGTTGCAGGATTTCCATTTTTTTCTTTGGCAAAATTAGCATTTGTTTTGGTTGTTTTTACCCAGAATGCTCAGCGCTATAGTCTAGTCTCCACTGCGCTTGCATTCACAAATGCTTTCAAATCACCTCAGAGTTCACATCAACCGAACCGAGACCGAGCTTTTTAAATGCACCAGAGTTTGGTTAACATGGACTGAGCAGGGCTGGTGTCAACCTTCATGTTCCCAGATCCTCCAGTTTTTTTTAGGAATAACAAAGACTTAAATTATTCACCTAAAAAAAATGGCTCTCTTCCAATGAACTGCAGACAAATTCTTAGGATCCAAATAAACCAATTCCCAGAAAAGTGAAATATTGAAGCAGAGTGCAACAACTGCTCAAGCTTAAACATAAACTGTTAGCATCTCCTTCAACTCAAGCAGCTTCAAATATTAATGTGGTTTTTCCTCTGAAGACATTTCGAAGTGCTAAGAAGGTTACTGTTTTGCAGAAAGATGCCCTCCAGGCTGCCCTGCACTTCCACCATGTTTACACTGTAAATTTCAGAGCATTGGAGTTACTATCTGCCCATAAAAACAAACCATGTTGAAGCAACAACAGAGCCCTGAGCCTGAGAAGATGAAGAAAGAGGGAAATGCTGGCAGGGAGGAGAGCAGCTGTAAATAAACTGAACATGGAGTTCAACAACCTGGCAAAAAAAGGAACCAAATCAGTTCTGGCCAGAATGGTCCAGTGAAGCAAGAACCAGGTCCAAAGGCCACCAAAACATTTTTTTCCCCAGAAATAAATCAGCAAATACTGGAAGATTTTTTTCAGATATGAAACCTTTTTACAAGCAATTCCAACATTTTTATTGGAAGCTTCAATTTCAATCATTTGACAATAAAAATGCAGCAGTGCTGGAAGATTACATTCAAAATTAATTTAATTAATTTAAATGAGACTAAAGTGTTCATGTCTGGCTGCACCAGATCACAAAAGTTATATTGTTGTTTGCTAAACCACAGAATAATGAGGGTGTTTTTTATTCAAATTCAAATGTGTATAAATGTGTGCTCTGCATTTCTTAGGTTTATTTTTCAATCCTAAGTTAAAGGCTGAGTTAAAGCTTTTTGGTTTGCTGAAACTTTAATCATTCCTCCATGCAGAACTGGTGCAGCAGAGTCAAATGTTTATTTTGGCCGACTGGCTTGTGTGCAGCTTCTCCATGGAAGTGAAATCAGAGTTTTTAAATTGTCTCTCCAAAACGTTAACTTTGATGTCCTGAAACTATGTTTACGGTGATTCTTCAGGTCTTACAGATGTTATGGTGTTCTTGGACTTTTCCCTGTTTTACTTTATATTTAATGACGGTCTTGTGGCCGACATTTAAATTTCAGTTTCATCAGCCTGCAGGGAAACATTTCATTTGTCTCTGAGTGCTTTTGAAAACTATAATCAGGTTTTCTGTAGCTATTTGAGTCACGGCTACATGTGGGATAGTGCAGTCAAAATGACTTTCTTACCAAAAAAAAAAGGTATTTTACCTTGTCAACAATGAACTAAGCATGTAATATTTTAATTAAACAAATAAAGGAGTCAGATTTGTTGATGGAAAGGGAAGTGTAAATTATTCAAAGTCCAAAACGTAAAAAGGGCTTTGCATGTTTTCCTTATTAAAATAAATTACTTTACTTCATTTCCTATTTATCAACTGAAAAAAAAACCTCAATTAATTCTGGTCAATAAAATCAGGATTTATGTCACTCTTTTTTGAAAATGCTTGCTGTAAACAATGGAGTTAATTAAATTAACTGAAAGCCGATTTAGGAACAGCAAAGTTTTCTTTTGAGCAAAGAAAATGTAAAAAGCCTGGTTAGTTAAAGACAAATACTGTATTAATCCCAAAGGAAAATTAATATTTTCTACTGTAAGAATATTTTACTTTGTCTGGGATAATTTTGTCCCGTCCCTTCATATTTAAATAAATCCTCTTTATGTTTTAGATGATATCTTCTTTATTATTATTATTTATTTTATTATTATTATTATTATTGTTATTTATTTTTTTAAAGAAATGTGTCTTTATAAAATAGATCCTTTACCTTCTCTTGCCATAGTGCAAAAGCCCTGAGAGTCTGAGGCGTTCAACATAAAAAGAGCGGCGTGTTTAAAACCACACTTTGGCTGTCACGTGACAGACTCAGCCCACTCCACGCGGGTCCCATCCTCCTCCTCCTCTTCCTCCCTGGAGGCTGTGAGGGCGGGCGTGGCCGCCATAATCTCCTTGCCATTGGTGAAACGGAGTGGGGGGTGTGGGGGAGATTGCTCCATGCTGCCGTTTAAAAAGGGGGACTTCCACTGGAAACCCACAGAGGGGAAAACAGTTCCTGCAGAGCTGCGTGTTCGTGGCGGCGCTCACGTCGCCCACGGCCAATCGGTGAGTGTGGAGACTTTCATTCATCCCTTTAGCTGCGTTTGTAAAGCGCAGGGTCGTTTCTGAGGCCTCCTTGGCAACAAAATCACCTTAATGACAGGAGATATTAAGGTTACTAATAATTACATTATAATTCTGGTTTTGTTTTTTTGTGCCTTATTTAAATTTAACTCTTCATGCGTACCTGCACAGATTAATATATATATATTGTGTTTAATAAGGTTTACGTTTGTCAAATGGAAAACCTGTTTTATTTGGGTTTTCTGCATATTTCAGCTCACACACTGAATAATCATGCTTACAGATGTGTAATAATAAATGCTTACTGTTGACATGATCTGCGTTTGAATTCAAAATGCAGTCTTTACGCAATCCCCTGTAGGTTCAATGAAAAATGGACGTTTTTTTCATTTTTGTAAGTTACATTATAATAATATTTTTCTTATTATAGCTTATTTAGTCACAACAGTTAATTTTCTAAGCCAAAGTGCAGATATGTGTTGAAGACATGTTATTTTTGTTAACCTCTGGAGTTTTTGTGGAGGAGACTTTATAGGAAGGGCGAAATGAACCCAGATGATTTGTGGACTTATTTTAAATATTTTCTAACCCTTTTGAGAGAAGGGGTTAATTGTTAGCAGCACATATGGATTTAAAAATGTTAGGGATCATAAATACCGCACCGATATTTTTTTTCAAAGGTAAATTATTTCAAATATGCATACAATGTTACCGACAATCGGCTATAAATGTCATAGTAAGCCATAAAATTCTGGCGCACATGGGCGCCAACAACACCACAAAGTTGCAATGTGGTCGCTAATAGTTACTGTTATGTGCAGAAAGTTTTTACTTTACGCCTGGTCCAGGCTTATTTGGTATTTAAATGGAAACATAAGGGCTGTCACGCCATGACATCAGAACTGTCATGGCGACTACCAGCAGAACGTGGAGACGCCGCCTTCAGGCGATGATGTCACGGTTGCCTAGAAACAGACAGCAAACACCTGCGCCTTTTTTAAAAAACGAACTGCACCGCATCCTGAGCAGCGAAAACTTGCAAAAAGTACAGAGTAGGAAGATGCAGATCCCTGGACCAGCATCAATGAATTCAAGAGGATTTTGAAAACTTGTGATTGTTTTAAGTGGCTTAGAGTGGATGGTTGATACCAGACAGATTGGATCAAGAAAACAGGACTGGAGGTGATCAGTGACCAGAATCACAGACTGGTAATGGTGATGATGGTGGTGGTACATTAATTTCATGGTTTCCTGATGTGCTCCAGTGGAATACTATGGTTTATCTGTTTGGGATGTTGAGTTTAAACAGCAGAATTAGCTAATTTTATTTTAATTCTGTAGGTTAATGGTTACATGCTTAGTGTTTATTTTTGACTTACAGTGAATAAATATATATGCATATGAGGAACGCAATATGCAATTTGTTGCGACTGGTTGAAATATTTTATGATTGAAATCAAGGTAAAAAAAAATAAAGACGTGAAAAATGTTAAATCTGTTTTTCTGTGTTGCATATTCAGATTGGCCATAACTGGTTAAAATTATCAATCATTTTATGTTAATAATTCAAGTGAATTGATGAAAAAATATTTACATTTACATATAATGTTGTCTGCTATCGATTTAATCGACTGAAACAATTTTGACTAAAACTAATTGACATTTTAGTTAAAACTAAAACTAAATAAAAATGTGCTCTTAAAATGAACAGTTTACAGATGTTTTTTAAGAAGTCTAAGAAAGTTCCTCTCAGCTTAAAATGTACATTTACTTGAATTACGCTACATTTGAATACATATTGAATGTAATCAGTATATTTTATTTTGCTGGTAAAATTCAGCCAACAAAATTTAAAAAAGAAATATTGGTAATAACTTTGCTCTTTATTTTAAAACAAGCTGCACAACAGCAGATAGTGTGATTAGACCATCAGGGATCCACCCAAACAAGCTCCCCTCCCTAAAAGTAAACCTTTAAAAGACGACAATATAGTTGTGCCAGATATGTAAAACTATTGAATATTACTTAAAAATTAGGTTAATAGAGAACTTCAATTGTTTATGTCTCTCTTCATTTCATGTGTAGTCCCTCAGGGTTTTGTTTTAGGACCACTCTAATAGATTATAAATAAATTTAGCATAATCCCTCTTGTTTGCTTCCTAGAAAACTGTTTTGAATTGTTTTTGCTTAGACATTACTGGACTTTACTAGTCTGAGCATCGTTCTTCTGTCCTCTCTATGAAGGAATGTCTCTTAGCTCCATCAAGACTTTCACCCTGGAGCTGGACGGTCCTGCGGATGCAGCCTTCACGGTAGGGGAGGTGGTGTCCGGCCAGGTGATCCTGGAGCTCAGCAGGGACACACGAGTGCAGTCCATGAAGGTGCAGGGCAGAGGGGTGGCCACGGCGCACTGGCTGGAGAACCGTGGCATGAACTCGGTGTACAACGACTACACGTCCAAAGTCACCTATTTCAGGAAGAGGCAGAATCTAATCCGAGGTCAGTACTGCTGGTAGATGATATAGTTGCACAACACTTTAAATCACTATTAGTAGAGCCACAATGTGGCTTGACGGACAGCAAATCAACCAATGTGCTCCTGTAAAGCCTGTTTAAAAACAGACATCTGTAGCTTAATGTCGCTTTTCTTTAGTTGATTTCAGTTTAGAAATGGTCATAGGTTGCTGCGCAGTCGGCTGCACAAACAGACAAGGATGAAAACCAAACTTGTGATTTTATAGAATAACATTTAATGAGGAAAGGCGGCGGCGATGGACAGCAGCCGTCAGTCATACTCACTGTCAGCCCCCGGTGAAACCGCGGATTAGCTGCTAACACTTTTTACAAGCTGTTCAGCATTTAGATACTTTATACGTATGATTAGAAAGACATCAAATATCGTATTATGGAGGAGGTTCCTAACGGTTAATAACCATGTAAACAATGAACACTATCATGTAGCCAAACATGTATGGGAAAAACTGGTCAGCATCTCCTCTGTTGTCCAGTTTTGAGGCTGCTCAGGTGAAATACTCTCATGAATCCTTTGGTCTGAATTCAGGCAAAGTCTGTAATTTGATCAACACGTCAGGAGCTGTTTTCATCTTTTAGTTTGACTCCAACTAGTAGAAACCATGAATAAACTGGCAAAACAACTTTGGAAAACAATTTCAGTTGCTCTGTTTGACACTCCTGATCCTCATTTCCGGCGTAGTTGCAAAGGGTCAATATGGTAGCTTGTAGGATTAGGAGGTAATTTCTCTGAAAATTGTGTTGTAAATTTCCTGATTAGGCAGTAGAAACTGCATCTGAGCAGTCTTGCAGTCCCTGAGGTTGACGGAGCGAGCACGCTCGGGCCAAATGTGTTGTGTAGAAAGCTGGGAGAAGGTCAGATGGATCTGCCCGATAACACAATCTGTGACATTAAGCACAAATCCATTAGTGCAGAGTCCAAATACACACTGTGAGGTAAAAGGAGTGAAATTCCCCCAGTGGCGGCTATAATTATGCAAGAACCAGAGAATAAGCGATAGTAGCTGAGTAAAGAAACTGGAAATTGGTTCCAGTGTTTGGTCAGATTGGTAGGAAAGCTGTCAATCCATTTATAGCTGTAAATAATGTGTTTATTTGACAGTAATCAAACAGCAAGCCCTGGTTTTTATTTTTTATGTTACTAAAAATCTATCTGACACTATTTAGCAGATGAAATTGATAAATGACTACATTCCCCTTTTAGAAAATCAATTAAAGCTTATAGACTAAATTTTAAATGTTATGTTTAATCTTCACAAAATACAAGATAATTAGTGAAAGAATATGTGACTCTCGAATGTTCAGTGATTAATAATCAATCTGAAAACAGAAATTGGAGATAAGTTATATAAAATAGTGTGTTTTGTTTTGTTTTGTTGCTTTTACTTTTTTGCTGTGTTGACCTGAATGCAGCATAAATTATAATTTAAAAAAATCCAGATGGATTAAGCATATAAATTGTGAAACTAGTAAAAAGCACGAGGAATAAGTGGTGAAGTGAAAACCTTGTTTTCAAAGCAGAGAGAAGAATCACAGACTAACATGAGGAAATGAGCCAACTTTTTAAAAAGATACAGCCTTGGTCACCATGGCAACCAGGAAAACACCACGTGGTTCTGCTTGGCCCCGCCCCCTCAGCAGACCAGCTGCATATTATTTACAAAAACAAAACTTTACCTCTCTAATAAAAACTGATGCTTTTCCACAATTTAAAAAAAATGATGTAGAGAATACTCAACAATCAGATTTGTTGAGTATTCAGTCGTTTTCTTAAGATTGAAAGGCCTCTTTGTTTTGAGGCAAACAGCTTCATCTCTGCCACTGTTTGTGTCACAACGCTGAGAAGGACTTTGGTTAAGCCGAGAGGAGTTCGCATGAAGAAATGCGTCTGCTTTCCCCCTGCATCAGCGTTAAAACGGTGTTTTCAGCCACGGCGTCGGGCTAATCACACCGGGTCATCTGGGCCGCCGTGGGGTTATCTGGGCTGCTGCGGGGTTATCTGTCCCCTCAGGGTTATCTGCCCCCTTGGGAACCTCTTGATGCTCCTATCAGCTCGCTGTCAGCGTCTTGTAGCAGAGACGGGCTTCTGCTCACCTTCACCAGCAGGTGGCGCACTTGTATTTGACATTTTTAAATTATTTGAAAGCAAAACATTAAAAAGCTCTTCCATGTGGAGCATGTCAAAAGTAAATTTTTATTGATTCTTTTGAACACCTCGAAAATAATTTGTGTGAAAAGGATTTCTTTTGGAAATCTTTTAAACAAATTTTTATTTATTTAATTTTTTTTTATGAGAAAATCAAACCTTTTCTTCATTGTAAAACTTTCTGTATAATTGTCCTGCAGCATTTGTCCAGTTGGTGGCACTAGAGAGCCCCTGTCCCAGGGAACAAAGGAGTAAACAACTTTGTTTTTCACAGAGAAGACACAGCTTTGGACTGAAGGAGTTGAACTGAAAAGATAATAATTTACCAGCTGCTGAGATGAATTTCAGTAGATCTGTAACTAAGTTTAAGATGATTTTGCTCAGATGTGTTTTTTTTTTCATTCATTCTAATTATCAGCATGATTAATGTTAATAAAGTAAACGCTGCAGTTTGTTTTTGATTGTTTCCGTCTTAGCAGCAGTTTGCTGGGATACTTTTGTGCATGGCTGCGTGTTTTTCATCTGCCAGGCGTCCCACGCGTCGTCGACACAGAAGAAGTGGAGTAAACAGCTTTAGTCCAGAGTGAAACAATTTTCCCCTGAGCGCTGCCAGAGCGGGGCATGCTCAGTAAGCCTGTTTTCTTCTAAGAACCTGTAACCATCAATCATCACCCTGTTTTCCTCCTCTGGCTCCACACCCAGTCTGAATGTTTATTGTGCTGCCTTCAGGGACGCTCTGGGAGTGTGGAGTTTTGTGCTGAGGTGTTTTTAGTTTCTCTTTGTATAATATTTGTTCTCACAAACTCTGGCATCATAATCTTTTGCGCTGATTTGGTTGAATGTTTTTAACATTTTTCAAACTTAATGATGTCTGTGTGTTGAGGTACAAATTGTCCAAAAAAAATGCAGATAAACTTTTTAAAAACTGATTTAAAATACATACACTTTTCCATTTGGAGCTCCAAACAAAAACATTATTTTTTAAAAACTGAACTTGAAAAAACCAGTGGGATTTGCTTATTAATTAACTCAGTGGTCAGGCTAACTACTGTTAGCAATGCAGGCTAACAAGAAAAGGAGGCTTTGTGGATGACCAGAGAGCAGAGAGAGAAGGAGGAACTTCAATCGTATCCCCTACTCCAACATCTCTGTGTCCGGCTTTCTACTTGCCAACAAACTGATAGTGTCATCCAGGACATGTCAATGTGGGATATTATCCTAGCTACTTGCCAATTGAGCTGTTATCATGTCAGAAGCAGTCTTCAGTCAGAGGCCTCTTCAGATGTGTTGCAAGACTGTCTGCTACTGGAGATCCTTCTTGTCACTAATGAAAACCTTTTAGAGATAACTGAATTACGTCAGCGTTTAATTTACCTGTGTGTAGGGCTGGACAACAGATCAATAACAACAAATAACACGACAGAAACGTAATTGATTTCAATAGATAAAACTCCAGTCCAGAACCAAACGGCATTCTGGGAGATGTAGGCTGAGAAAAGGGTTTAGAACATCTCACAGCGAATTAAGCTGTGGTGGCAACTAACTCACTCACTCTGTGGTTACCTAGCAACAACTGTTGCGCAGCCGCAGTTTTACGTTTCATCGCTGTTTAAAAATAATAATTAAAAAAAAACATTGCGTGGAGTGAAAACTGTGGATAAAACTGGAAAGATTATGCAATATTTCAGATATTTAAAACAAAAAACTAATCGGTAACTATCAATATGAACTGATATAAAAGTGTCTTTCACTCTGGGACAAAGCTGAATTTTCATAAAGGGTTTAACTCTGGATGTAACATCGTTTATCGTGGGACTCGGGCTGGTGAGGATGTTTACTAACGCGGCATTAGCTATAAAAAGCGTGGGATTCACTGAGTTGGGGAATGTGTTGTTTTGCAACTTCGGTTCTGTCATGTCTGTGCCCCGGAGGGGTCCGTGAACGCAGCATTCTCTCTCCTGAGGCCTTGCATAATAAATCGCGAGGCCACGCCCCTCGCTCTGCCTCCAAAAAGGGCTACCGTGGCTGCAAGCTGCACACTTTCAGTTTGCGACCAGACAACGGGGAGGCGCAACAGCGAGTTTCAACTTTCTGCGCAGCACAGAGAGACTTACCGAACCGACTCCCAGAAGAACCTCCGAACCTGCGGACATGATTTTCAACAAGTTGAAAAAGTTCCTGGTGGTTTTTGACTCGCCGGAGCTGGACTGCGCCCCGGTGTTCAGCAGCGGGGACGTGGTGTCCGGACGGGTCGTGCTGGAGCTGTTCGGCGAGACCAAGGTGGAGTCCCTGAAGCTGCACGCGGAGGGGTTCGCCAAGGTGCACTGGACCGAGTCCCGGTCCGCCGGCTCCAGCACGGCGTACACCCAGAACTACAGCGACGAAGTGGAGTACCTGAACCGGAGAGAGGTGCTGCTGCAGGCAGGTCAGTCCGCTGGCGAGGGAGGGATGCGTCTGGGAGCTTGTTGTTCTGCAAGCCGGATCAGAAGCAAACGGAAAATACAGCAGTTTGTTTCTTTATAAATCAGAAACTTTTGTTGCGTTTAATTTTGTTTTGTTTTTGCAAAAAGTTGAGGGACTCTCTTTGCATTGTGGTTCAGTGAGAGAGAGCAGCTGCCTCCCTCCTCATTGTGAAAACATCTGCTGGAGCAGCCTGGCTTGTTTTCTGCTGGATGGGGGAGCCTCAGGTTTCTGCTTTCATTCATTCAGCATAAAGCTGGTTAGGTTTAAAGGGCACACCAGGAAGTTGGCACTACTTTTATGCTGCAGCTGAACTTTGTCCTGCAGAAACCTGCTTTCACTTTGTCATCTTAACTTCTTTTTTTAATCCGTTTGACTTTTGAAAGTTTGCAAAAAGACTCAAAAACAACTGGTCTGCTGAACCCAAACACGCGTTCTTGAACCTGTTCTGCAAGACTCTGAGATAAACAGAGATTGAAATGGGCTTCATCATGTAGCTGGAGGCAGAAAAGCATGTTCTCCAGGGAGAACCGCCCCCTCAGAGCAAAAACAGAAACCATGTGATTGGAAAGAAACAGAGAGCCTCACCAAACTGAATTTACTGCTTTAGCCAGGCCAACTTTATGTGAAAACACTTTTATTGAAAAAGCTTTATTCTCTTCTGTGTAAGATAAAAGGGATCTGAACGTATTTTTCTGCGTCTCCTCAGATAACGGCGAGCTGACGGTCCTTCCTGCTGGCAGACACGAGTTCCCGTTCAGCTTCCAGCTGCCGGAGGAGACGCTCGTCACCTCCTTCGAGGGGAAGCATGGCAGCATCCGCTACTGGGTCAAAGTGAAGCTGCACAGGCCGTGGTGTCCCGTCAGGAAAATCAAGAAGGAGTTCACCGTCATCGAGCCCATCGACATCAACACGCCAAGCCTGCTGGTGAGCAGCTGGTGGCCACGTTCGATACCGATATCTGAGGTTTAGCATCAACTGATTCAAAACAGAAAAACAGCTGAATTCACTTCAAATGTTTGTTTTTTTTTTTTTTAACAAAGACGTTGCAATTAGCCT
Source organism: Poeciliopsis turrubarensis (assembly GCA_010277015.1). NCBI lineage: Eukaryota > Metazoa > Chordata > Actinopteri > Cyprinodontiformes > Poeciliidae > Poeciliopsis > Poeciliopsis turrubarensis. The sequence continues at coordinate 810,601 of VMRN01000008.1, forward strand.
GGCAGGCCACCAGGCTTTACCCAACCCCGCCAGGCTCAGCATTGATTTTCTTATTTTTGCCTTTTTAAAGTCTTTACAGTGTGAATTTGGGTTCTGTTAATGATGTTTTTCAATACCACATAATTCACCAGTGATATTTTCAAATTTCCTTGAAACATTTTTTAACCCACAAACACTTGATGACTCGCCTAGCGCCCCCTACAGCCAAGTTTTTCTGGGTTAAATCCAGTAAATGCACTAAATTATACATTAATATAAGAACTCTGCACCAGTACAGCACACTTTAATACAGATATTGATATCGGTGCATCTCTGTTTTTAAATACTGGTCCTCATGGATTTTCAAACTGGTTCTTACTGGTTTTTGTTTATCTTCAGGCTCCTCAGGCAGGAACAAAGGACAAGCTGGCCCGGACGTGGTACCGTAACTTTGGACAGGTGTCTGTAACCGCAAAGATTGACCGCAAAGGTTACACTCCAGGTAAGAAAACCCTCCATAAATGTAACGCCTGGCAACCCGAAGGTGGCTGTAGGTTCTAACAAGCCCCGCCCCCCCGCTGCAGGTGAGGTCATACCCGTGTTTGCCGAGTTTGATAACGCCACGTCCAGGTCCATCGTGCCCAAAGCCTTCATCATCCAGACGCAGACGTTCATCGCGCGCGGCACGATGAAGCAGAAGCGCTCAGTGGTGGCCACGCTGTGCGGCGACGTGGTGAGCGCCAGAACCCGGGAGACGTGGCACGGTCGGGCCATCAAGATCCCGCCGGTGGGGCCGTCCATCCAGCAGTGCCGCATCATCAAGGTGGAGTACATGCTGAAGGTGAGTCGGTCTGATCTCCGTCCTCCGTTCACACGCTGGTCTGTTGCAACAAACAGGCCTGTCGCAATAAATCGCATGATTAATTAAAACGAGCTCGATGATTTCCACTTTTCTCTTTTTACACACAAAATGTCTAGATTAACAAAACTGTTAGATTAGAATTTTAAGTTTGTTGATCTTTGATAATCACTATGCCATTACAATTATATTACTTGAGAAAGTAATGTGATCAATAGTTAGCTAACACGCAATCAGGAAATATTAGACATTAAAAACAATTTACAAAAGGTGATAAATCATGATACATTTTTCACAATACTCAATAAACAATACGATAAATAACGCAAGTTTACCATCTCAAAGATTAACAAACTTAAATATCAAAAATAAAACACAGGAACCAAAACCCATAAATAAAAAGGATTAACTCTCTACGCCAAAAATATTAACCGCCGGGATGAAAATCATCAAACTAATTTTAATTTATGATGCGATTAGTTGATTAATTACATATTGTGGCAGGTTTATTCACACAAGTCTCCATTTAAGTGCTAACTTCTTGTTTTCCTTCTCCAAGGTTTGCGTCGACGTTCCGGGAACTTCCAAGCTGTTCTTGGAGCTGCCGCTCGTCATCGGCACCATCCCGCTGCATCCCTTCGGCAGCCGCACGTCCAGCATCAGCAGCCACTACAGCGTCAACCTGGAGTGGCTGCGCATGGCCATCCCGGAGCAGCCCGAGCGTGAGTTTCCCTTCAGCGACCCAACGGGAAGCTCCGCCGGCTTGAGTCGGGTCGGTCGAATAACCGAGTCTGTTTCCCCCGCAGCTCCTCCAGAGTACAGCTCCGTGGTGACGGAGGAGGAGGCGGAGCAGCGGAACAACGGCGTCGCCCCGCCGCCGGCCGAAGACCTGAGCGGCATCATGGAGCGCCCGCTCATGGCTTTCCTTCAGGAGTTTCGCTTCCGACCTCCGCCAGTCTACAGCGAGGTGAGCGACTCTCAGGAGATAATATTTTTTTATTATGTACACCGTGTTGCAAATTGGATTTAAGTGTCATAAAGATATTTTTTTTGTTGTTGTGCTATTAAATTTATAGATGGTATTGTGTGTCAGGGCTCTTTGAATCACTATAATCAATTTCAGAGCTGGTTGATTAGTTTGTCTGCAGCTCAATCAAAGGAAAGCTACATAAGAAGGATGTTCCACATTATTAAGCAGGCCACAGGTTTCAAGCAATATGGGAAAGAGAAAGAATCTCTCTGACGAACATCATCAGACAGTGTAGTGCCTTATGACAAGGTATGAAAACATTAGATATTTAATGAAAACTGAAGCATTATCATCGTACTGTGAAGAGATTTGTGGCTGATTCAGAACAAAGATGGGTTTGTACAGATAAAGGCATAATGAGGAAGGTTTCTGTTAGACAAATTCATCGGATTAAGAGAGCAGCAGTTAAAATGCCCCTACAAAGCAGCAAACAGTTATTTGAAGCTGCTGGTGCCTCTGGAACCTCAAAGTGGAGGATCCTCCAGAGGCTTGCAGTGCCTGAACCTACTATTGGCCCCTAACCTGCTCACAAGCAGAAACGGTTGCAGTGGGTCCAGACGTACATGAAGATTAATATTCAAATAGACTTGTTCACTGTTGACTGCTGTGCAACCCTGGATGGTCCAGATGGATGCAGTAGTGGGTTGGTGGTGGACCACGTCCCCACACGGCTGTGACGTCAGCAAGGAGGAGGTGGAGTCATGCTTTGGGCTGAAATCATGGGGAGAGAGCTGGTCGGTCCCTTCAGAGTCTCTGAAGGTGTGAAAATGACCTCAGCAAAGTATAAACTCATGGTGTGGTCACAATCCTCCTCTGACCTCTGACCCTATTGAGAACCTTTGGAGTATAAAGCAGAAGATCTGAGGGTGGGATGCACTTCATATTAAAACAGCAGCTCTGGGAAGGTATTCTGACATCCTGCAAAGAAATTCAATTTAGGAAAATTTGAGAAAATATCACTTGCATAATGATGTGGAACACGGTGTAAATGGAAGAAAAACATTTAAAACATAAGTAAAGTATCGAGGAAGTTAGCTAGATAGCTGTTCCAATAGTTTAAATAAAATCTAAATACAACTAAGTTTTTCAATAATTCAGTTCGATCAGGAGAAGTAACTTTTTCCTTCCACTAAACTTCCCATAATTTGTTTATAGATCCCAAAGGGAATTTAAATTAAATGTGCTTCAATATGTAAACGCCAATGTTAAAATGAACTTGGGTTAAGCTCAAACTGCACAGAAGTTACTTTCATCCAGTCAAAAACATAAAATTTAAAGAGACCTTATTAATCCCAAAGAGAAGTTAATTCAAGATGTTTGGCAAAGAGTTGATTTGGGCTGGGAGGAATTCCAGTAGCAGTCAGTCATGCATTGACTTTTAAGAAGCCTCTGACTGAAGACACTTATCTTCCTCTTTCTGAATTCAAACGGTGTGTGGCTGAATCTTACTTATCTAACCGTTGCTGTTTTTTTTTTTTTTTTTTTTCTGGTGTCCAGATCGACCCGAACCCTCAGCCCCCCAACCTGCGACCGCGCTGCATGACGTGTTGAACCACGAGCCCCGCCTGAGCGATGAGCTGCGTCACTAGCAAAACGAATCGAGAGATTTGTCTTCTTCTGGATCTAATCCTCCTTGCCGAACGAGCGCCTGGACCGCGGAGCCGGACTGCAGCGCCACCCGGAGGAGAAGGAAGGAACTCACAGGAACTGAAAAGCTGGCAGATGCCAACGGTTCTGCCGACACGGGGAAACGCCTACTCTGCTCCAGTTCCTGTCCTTCACAAGTGATTTGTTTTTTCAAAAATTTTCCTACGATTTTTCCGTCTCTCGGAGAAAAGGGAGACGAAGCGCCTCCCAGTCGACGGTTCCCCTCTTTCTGTGAGACATAAGGAGTTTGGGACTTGTTGGGTGGTTCAGGATCACTTGGTATTTATCAGGCTGAGTCTTTTTCTGAGCTGATTGTCGACTCAGTTTGTAACTTTGCCGTTTCCTGGCAGCAGGCACACGCCAACCCGCATTGCTGTGCGTTGTTACTGGACATCCGCATCTGTTGCGTGAGGCACCGACAGGTGTGAAGGTGGAGCAGAGGATGAGATGCGTTTGTTCTTGAATGCCGGTGAAGACGTGCAAAAGGAGACGTGCGCCTTAATGATCTGCATGAGAGATTTAGAGGCGTTCTCCTCTCAGAGCTGGAAAAAGCTGAGGGAAGAAACAAAATGGTTGAAATCAGAGAGCAGTTTTTGTGTGGGAAACACTGGAGTGTTTTGGTTTAATGGACTGACAACAGGAAGGATGTTGCATTGTTTTGCTTTTTTGCGATAAGCGGCGGCCTCGAGCGATTCGGCCGGTGAAGCATTCCACTAAACTGACTGACTGAGGATTTTTTAATTTTAATTTTCCTCAACTTCCAAAAAAAGTCAGTTTGTATCAGTTCAGGGTCAAATGTGCAACGTCAGGGCACACTAGAGTAAAAATGTATTTTTATACAAAATGTTGTTTTGTCAACTTTTCCATTTGTTTTTTCTAATAAACGTTTAAATAATATCTGCCTTCAGTGCTTCTTTAGAAACAATTTTAGTTTCATGACATAACTGCAAAGTTAGTAATTCAGTACAGTTTGGAAAATTATGCTTTTTCCTTCCACTAAACTTTCTATAAATGTGTTTAAATGCAGCACTCAGTGAAAAACTAGTGGCTTTGTGTGGTTTACACTTAACTTTTATAAACCACAAACTGAACTCTCCTTCTCATTCTTGAGTAAAGCTCAAATTTATTCATACCCCCATCAGATTCAGATTTGAAGTTGCTTTCATTCAATCACAAAGATTCGATTTTAAAAAAGGAAAATTAAAAGTTGTAATTCACATCACCTTGTATCCTTGGTTATTATGAATGATCTCCAGTAGCAGTCAGTCTTGCAGTGAATTCTGAGAAGCCTCTGACTGAAAACACTGTTACATAAAGGCCGTTATGTAACGGCATGAAATCTGGCTGGCAGAGATTATATATCATAGCAACATGGACTGGATGACATCAGCAGCAGCTGCTCTTCCACTTCTTTTTCTTTTGCCGCTCCTCTTTGGATCGCAGACTGACGTCAAAGTCTGGAACATGATTCCTGTCCTTTAACTGACAGAAGCAAAGGTTTTGAACTCATCCTGCTTTCTCTGCTCTCCTCTACATCAATCAAGCCTCTAACTCCTCCGGAGTTTCGGGGTCGTAGGTCACATTTTGTTTGAGCTTTTGAGACGCTGATCAGCTGTTCCCAGTTGTAAAAAAAGGACCTTGTTGCCATGGTTACACATCATCACCACTGACTAAAAGTGGAAGTTTAAGACGGGGGCGTCAACTCATCCTCCTTTTGGGCCAAACGAAGATCCTAAAGGGCCGGTTGTACCAGAATGTTTTGATAACACCTGAAAAATAGTTAAAATATCAATAAATTCTTAAAATTAGATCTTATTGAACATCTTCTCAGTCCATCTAGGATTTTGTGATTTGTTTTTGTGGAAATTTGGAAATATTTGAAATATTTGCTCTTATTTATGAGGGTAAATGAGACTTTATTACTCGCTGTACAGATCATGGATTATAATCTGACGTCAATTAAATCTGAGGCAACCCAAGTAAGAAAGTTTATGACCATTTTTGAGAACATTTTTCAATAAACTCCGAATTATGTATCTGCAGAAAAGATTGGAGGGATTTGTTGATAATTCTCAAGAAACCAGAGGATCTGACTGATATAATTTGGCAGTAAAAAGATAAAAACTGCACTGATTTGATTGATAACATAATATTTAAGCACATTTGTTGTTTAGTCTAGACTCTACAGGGCCACATAAAAAGCTGTGGTGGGCCAGATTTGGCCCATGAACCTCAAGTTTGACACATGATGTAAGAGCAAAAAAACTTCCTACCACACTTTTTTCTTCCACTCAACTTTCCACTAATATACTTGAACACAACACTCTGCATAACATTCATTCATCAAAAACCAGTTTTTAATTAAACTTATGTAATATTCTAACTCAGCTTTAAGTCGTAACATGAAAACTTATTCTATCCGTTTCACGTCATTTTTATTTGAAATATGGAATGCTGAATCAACTTTTCAGTTGCTTTAATTTGTAGAGATGCAGACAAGTACGCCATGTTCGACTCTGGAGTTTTACTGGAAGAACAAGCAGCACTCTCGATTAAAATAACCGTAATTACAAGCCAAAACTATCATGGCGACAGTTTAAATGTGTATTGTTTCTTTTTTCTCTTTTCAAAGCAGCTGTTTGGGTTTCATCCAGGATCTTCTTGTTCAGTTCTTAGTTTGGTCACATGGATAAATTCAGCTGGAATCCAGCCGTGTTTTGGCTCGTGTAAAAATACAGCAATGAATAAACTAATGAGTGAATTACAGCATGAAAAACTCCCACACTGAGCAGAAACCATGGCTGAGAAAGTGTTTAACAAACGGAGACGAAGACGGACGGTAGCCTGGATAAAACATGCAACATTGTGTTACGTGGAGATTTATGGATTCCCATCATTTTGATTATTCCGAAAATCAAATCTTCAATTTCTCTCAAAATGCATTAATTAAAAGTTAAATATAATAATAAAAAAGATTTTATTATGGAAATGCTGAAGAAGAAAGTAACAAAAAGGTAGCAATTATAATCATGGTGTTGTATCCAAGCATAATAAAGGAAAGTTAAGTGGACGAAAAAACTGTGATAGAATAACCAGCAGCTCCATCTGAATGCCGGCCAAATTATTTTCTTAAAACAAGCTCCAATATTTTGCTGAAAAGTTAGTTATAAGTTAGTTTTATCTTATCTCAAGCATACTAAGATATTTGCAGTAGAAACTAGACAGAAATACTTGCTAAGATTTTGTGTTTTTGCAGAGAGAGCACAATAATCCTCAAATCGAGAATAAAAAACAAACCTAAATGCAGCAGTTAGTGTTTATTGAATCTATTTAATTTACAAGTTTCCGTTTCTGGATTTAATTCATGAAAACAAAATTTAATATCTTCAGGTTTATGATTTAGTTTTATGCTGTTAGAAATAATAAGCACTTACACTCTTCAGGTTTAGGATCATTAAAGCATCTTTTTATTACATAAAATGATTTTTTTCAAAAGCAGGAACCGATGATCAGTTTATTATTTTCTCTCTGAAGCTTCAGCTGGTAGAAACAAAGTCTGAGATTGGACCGGGACATAAATTTTGATCGGTTCTGACGGGAAGTTTGTGGCTCTGAGTCCCAGCAGAACCTCAACGTTTATTACGGCGCTCTTCGCACGGTTTCATGGGTGACTCAGAGTTTATGGAAAACAGTTCGTTTACAGGAACACGAGTTTGGATTTCAGGCCTTCGGGCCAAAAAGACGATCACAGCGTTGTGCAACAGAACCAAACAAACCGTCCGAATCTCTCCGGGTTGTAAACATGGGGCCAAATATTTCTGGTTTCACTCAGGGCCTTTACATGCCAGGTTGGTTTGTTTTGTGAGTTTTCCTTCCTTTCACAGAGCTTTGTTTTTATGATTAAAATATATTGATCAGTGATCAGGAGTAAAATCGGACTGAACATAATTTCGCTGTTCTGGTTGTTCACTTTCATCAGATTCCTGGATGTTTTGAGGCTTCAGTTCTGCTCCTTAACTTCAAGGTTTTCATAGATTTGCTACCTAAAATATTCACATAAAAACTGGATTCGCTCAAATATGTTTTCATTTTGCAGAAAAATGTGTTATTAATTCATTTTTAGGATAAAAATGTCAGCATTTAACAATTTTCAAAAGACATATTTCAACTCCAACCTAGACCAAAAATACTTAAATTTTGGTTTTGAAGAGTTTTACAAAACTCTTTTTTGTTTGTTTCAATAAAATCTTACACATTTAGTCTATTATTGTGCTAATAAAATAAAAAAGTTTGTTTATTTGTAAATGTTTTTAACATTTTTGCAGCCCCCTCGGGCCCCAACTTTGAAAAAAACTTTGGAGAAAAATGAACTAATCTCTACTGGCTGCTGTTTTCATCATCATGTTAAATGGTGATGTGATTTTTTATTTAAAAATAGATATTTGTGGACTGTAAAATAACATATTCCATTGGGAATCATTTGTAAATGTGTGCAGAGTTGTATTTCTGTCAAACTACCACTTAGAAAGCTGGAGCTGTTACATCAGATTCAGACATCATACGTGTATTTATGCTCCATCTGCACTTTTAATATACAGTTTAGTGCTTATGTGCTTCAGAAATAATGAACAGCCACCCAGACCTGGTCTGATTACACTTCCAGACACAAACAAACTGCATCAGATTCTCTGAGAGGACACTTGGGGTTCCGCCCACCGGGTGAGGCCAGCCAATCACTGTTTGCCGCGCGTCACCTGACCTGCGTCAGCCAATGAGCATTCAGAGGGCCGGCTGTGTTTACTGTAATTATGAAGAACTTTAAAGCCAGGGAGATTTAAGACTTAATACCAACATCTTGGGTTACAGACTAACGACTCCATCATGCCACTTCCTGGTGCACATAAATAATACGCCTACTTTAGCACCGCCTTTAATTAAGCTGATGTTGTTACAGCAGCGAACAGGTTGTTACCTGGATGCTGCACAGGACCGGCGTATCTTTAACCATATCCCATAATTCACCGCGGGCGTTGAAGAGCGGCAATGTATTGTGCTAAATTACACTTTAAGTGACAACATGATTTTTTACACAGCTACATTTTAGACGATAATGTAGCTGTGTAAGTTTCAAATATCTGCTCGGTTCATCAATACATCACCTAATTGCAATATTGTTCCGACATTTTGACATATCTGCCCCCGCTGCGTTAGCAGCTAGCTCCGCTTGCTAGCAGCTAGCTAGCTGCTAACTGTCCGACCCTTCCGGTTCGGTGTACCGGGAGAGAACGCCTTTCTCCCGGCGCAAAGTTTTGAAAACCTCCGCCAGCTTTCCTCACTGAGTGGAAGTTAAACACCGATATTATTTAGTGCTTGGTTTACAAAAGTATTTAATTGATTTCTGAGCAAATCGGATTGACTGCTTAAAGTTAAGCCTTCAAACATAACCGCTTTATTTAACTGTAATGTCTTTATTTCCTTTTTGCTATGGAACAGCTTTTACTATAAATTGTGAAGAATAACAGAAATCAGGACTGATATACGACTAAATAACAAACTTCAGCTCCGTTTTTCCCCTTCGATGTTGTTACGGTTGCTAGGCAACTACTGAATTCACAGCTTCCCTCTTCCGGTCGTCGATATTCGCCCTTCCAAGGACCCGTCCTTTGAGTGGACCGGTTTCTTCTACAGATGCTGACCATGGCTGACGTGTATTTTTGTATGAGTAAGAAAAAAAATGTCTCTAAGGATGTAAAGGTTACAAACACCTTTAAAAAATAAAAGATTATACAAGTATCTAGATATCAACATCAGCGTCAGCAATCAGTTGTGTTTTCAATTCCAGTTTACCGGAAGTGTAGGAAGCATTAGAAAATCAGTTTGGACCCAAAAGCCAGTTAACCTTTCCAACTTTTTCTGTCCCCCGACAAAATTATGCTATGAGCACCGTTTTCAGCATTTTATGGAGTTTGATTGTTAAAATGTAACATCAAGTATGAACTTCAAATATTAAAAAACAAATCTTACCTCCACATCACATGAAAATGGATGATAACATTTTAATGTGATGTTGTGAGCTTTCCTTTAAATGTTCCATCATGAGCTGGATTTGTCAACATCAGCTGCATTTTAAGTGTCACATCTACACAATAAAAGCTTTTTATGCATCATTTAACAATGTTAAATGATCTGAGAAATAGTTTAGATTTGAGGGTTAAATTCAGGGCAAATCCTTGATGCTACATAGTGAGAAACAATATGAAAAGTTTAAAATAAAACACCATATGGCTTTATGAGTTATTCAGTCAGTTTGTGGAGAAACTTCATTTTTCAAATAAAGATGATGTACAATTTGTCAAATATGAAACTAGGGTAATTAAACACTAATATCATAAACTGATTCAATCAGATTTCATTGAATCAAAATGAAAAATCTTAACTTAATGTTTATGAACGAGTCAGTTGAGTGGGTCTGTCATGTTTTCATGAAGAGCATTCACTCTGGAAGTGTTTTTCCAAAGCAAGAAAAGTCCAATGTTGAACCAGAAAATGCTCAATTAGCGCTATATACGACTTGCACAAACATTAGAAATATAGAGTTAAGTTCAACTTAATACAGAGTTAAGTTCATATTACGGTAAACAGAGAGGTAAAATGCATGCTTCACATTTGCAAATATGCAAAAACAAAGTAGAAACTTATTTCCAAAAACAGAAAAACAAACTTTGGGAAGAGGCGTGGTAAACTTTAATCGACATAATCCATAAACGTGAAGGTTTATGTGAGAAAATTGTGACCTTTTCATTTTTAGACAACTATTTTGACCTTTTTGTACAAATATCATATCACTTGCATGATATTTGCTAATGCCGCAGCTTTTTAGCATTCTGTATTTCTGCAGAAAAATGACATATTTAAGTTCTTCCTGTTTCTGCAAAGACAAAAATATGCAGATCATTTTCTTCTGGCTAGTTGTCGTTTTTTTATTGGATGTTAATTGTTTTACCATGTTCTGATTATTCTGGGACACGGTGTAAGTTGAACCGTCAGCAAACCAAGGACCCCTGATAACAAACTTCCTCTCATTTTTAACCAAACACCGTCTATAAAATGTTGGAGTTGCATCATCTGATTTTTCCAGACCAGGTTCTGTGTCACTGTTGCCCAATTTGTCTGCAGCCTTGAAAAAGAAACACGATTTGAACATTTCTTTGTTAAAGAAAACACATTGTTAAGGTTTCCAAGAGGAAGAAAAATGTCCAGATTTGTTTCTCTTTATGCCATTTAGAGTCAGTTCTGAAGTAAATTCAATGCAGATGACAGAAAAACAGTGGCAGACAGATCAAAACAAGCCTCTGCCCTTCCTTTGTCTCTGATTAGAAGGACATGTTATGTTTGTGAAGAGATTAAAAGGGTTTGCAATAATAAAGCTGGTGTGATGGTGTTTTAAGGCCAGACAGATCTCAGAAGAACTGCAATATATCGTCTGAGATCCAGTTTAATCTCTTTGGTTTAGTTTGGCCTCGCAGACTAATAAAAGCTCGGAAACTGAAGCAGACAGTGGGTGTAGCAGATTTATAAGGTTCAGTGAATTTATTTGCTAAACACAAATAAATTAGCTCAAAACAAAACCAATAAAATGGTTACTGGTGACTAACCATTTTAAATAACTTTAACTCTGCTGACGAGAAGAGGGCTGGAATATCCCGTCAGCCTGCACCTTGTTGATGGACATTTACCAAAAATGAGAGGGGTGTGTACACATTCTAACTTATTCAGATAAACGTTTATACTTAACTTTTATACTTCCATTTGGGTCCCAAATGCTGCGAAAACTCAAGTTGACTTTTTACCAAAAATGTTTTTCCTCTTATTTGGGTAATTTCTTGGATGGCTACTCTTTACTTTTACTCGAGCATAAATGGGCTGCAGTAGTGATACTCTTACTTGGGTATAATAATTTTAGGGTGCTCTGCCCTCCACAGGACATGGCCAAAGTGACAGAAGTGTCAGCCGGTTTGCGTCGCCGCCTCTGAAGGGAGACGTGGGCAGAGTGGGATCAATTTGCAGCCCTCCCTCCCTGCTGCTTTTCAAGGCTTCCTGGAAAGCAGCGTAACTTCATCGGGGTCAGGGTGCAGACGGGGCTGCTCCCCGAAATATTCCAGAAGAGGAAAATTACCAACAACATTCCCAAACAACAGGCCATGAGAGCAGCTTTGTGCGTCCGCCCCGCCTCCAGGCGCGACTCGAAGGCTCAGAGAAAATCGACTTTGTGGTGCTTATGATCCGTCTCTCTCTTTGTTTCTGTTTCTCTGCGACACCCTTTGTTTTTGTGAATCCTCTGTGACACAATGGAGGCTCAGCACAAAGAGCATGAATTTTGTCAAATAAATCCAAGCTGTGTGTCATAAGGCGCCATCGCCAGCAGGCACAGATAGATTTAATCAAACACAGTGGATGATTAAAGAGGTTTGAATTAGGGAAATGAAGTTTTGTTTCTTAATTTATTAGTTTATGATTAATCAAGCAAGTCAAAGTGTAGAAAACAATTTTTATTTTCTTCAAATGAATGAACTGAACCTTTAAAATAGACTTAAACTTACTTTACTGTCATTTCACTAAAACAAAACAATGAATTTGGAAACAAAATGTCAGAAAAAATACTGAAAAACTATGAATGTGACCATAGAAGTGTTTAAAAAACATGTGGATATTAGAAGTAATAGATCTTTATTTCTCATTAAAATTTTGGGCTGAACAAAGTTATTTTGTTAATTGATTATTCCAACAATGAATCAATTAATTGGATAACATGCTGCAGATTTTTCATTTAACATGTTTAGCCTTTTTAAACATTAGAAACACATTAAAAGATCCTTTTCTAATAAGAAAACTGTTTTTGCCTATAACAACAAAAAACATTCCTCTAGAGTACGTCTGATTATTTGTAGCAAAGGAAAAAAATACGTAAAAAGAACAAAAAAAAAAACTTTTAACATCAACATGTGAAAAGCAAAGTCTTTTCTGCTCGACTTAAAACCCATAAAATGTGAATTTAATCTGTTTTTCTATTAACTGGTTAATAGTTGGAGGGAAAAAGGAGCTAATGGGAGATTTATTTGTCTTTTTTCCATGAATTAGAACCAGATGAAGCTAAAAGTTTTCCACTTGAGGATTTTTTGAGTAGAATATATTTACAGATGAAGGTTTTTTTTTTTTAATATTAAAGGCAAAATTTATGTGCATTTTTGTACAGTTTTGGGTTAATTACTGCTGTGAGTATGTTGTTAATGATTAATTGATCACCAATTTAGTTGACGATCATTTTAGTAATCAATTAATTGTGATTGATTTGATTAACTGGTTCAACCCCAGTTAAATTAATAGGTTTTTACATCTCAGAATAAAATTTTGGCTACAATTAAGCCAGCAGTGTTGCTATAACCTGAGGTTTAATGGCTGGTTTGAGGTGCTGCTCTCCTCTGGTTGGCTCAGGCTGCAGCCAGATTTGGTCAGGAGGTGAAAATGTTTTCCTCCTCCTGTGTTTTGCAGACTTAAGCCAGTTGTTTCCCCTCCGGTTCTGAGCACATGGCTCGGCCGTTTGGCTCGGAGGGAACTGGCTCCCGGCCAGATCCACAAGACAAAACTGCTAAATGTGACAAAAAATTAAAGCCGTGCTGCTGAGGAATGTGTTTTTCTTGGGAAGGGAGGAGATTAGCACATCGTGTAGCTCCCTCTGAGAAGGAAAAACAATTTCCAGGGATAACCTGAGGAGACGGGTCGGTTTTGACTTTAATTACCCAATCGTCTCGCTTTTCACGGCAGAAAGAACATTATGTCCCATGAAGGTGATATAAGTCTGATGTAAACACAGTCGGAAGGAGGAAAAAGGGCGTCAAACGTATGGAAGGAGGAGGAGCGGCTGGGAAAACTCAGGCAGCTGCTGCAGTGAGTTTCCTCTCTAGGAAATGTCCCCAAAGCCTCAAACTGTCCTTCATATTTACATATTTTAACTTTTTAGCTTCAAGCTTGACGTCAGAAATAATTTCTCTGATTATACTGAAAGCAGTTCCATGAAAAACTCTCTGAACTTTTTCACTTTTTATCAAGTTGCAAACCACAAAGTTGCCACAAACCACAAGCTTTTTTTAAATAAATAAAAATCTGAAAAGTGTGGTGTGCATTTCTATTTAGATTCCGCCTGATACACTGAAAGAAAAGCACTGTTTGAAATTACATGTATGTAACTCAATTACTATGTAAATACACCTTTTAAAAGCAAATTAATACTGATTTTACTCACCTCGTCTCTTTTGAGTCGTATTAATGATGGAGACAGAAGACGATTCAAAGTAACTATCAACTTATTATTATAATTAGTGCATTCAATTAAATTCCAGTCATATCATCTGCACCATAATAATACAAATAAAAACAAATTGTGCGAGATTTTAATGAAGCAAATTAAAGTTTTGTACAAAACTCCAAAATCTGACTCTGTATTTTGTCTAGTTTCTGGTGAAAAAACATTATTACACATAAAATATTATATTATACATAGTAATATTTTAGATATTATGTGTAGTAATAGTACACTTATTAAGAAATTCACTACATGTAAATAATACATGTAGTACTATTACATAAAAAAATATCCAAATAGCAAATTCTTTTAAATTAATAATATTTATTATTAAAAAAAATTATTCCACTGGGAGATTTTTTCCTCTTATCACGAGGGAAACATTTTTTGCAGCATCCGTAACTAGAGAGAATAATTTTAGAAACAAAAGTCAAGAAAAAGAAAAACAAATGAGACGTAACAGAGTTTCTGCAACATGATGCCACCATGAGAAATTCAGAAACAATCAGACGAAAGGAAAATGAGTCGCTCTCCCAACGCGACAATTTAGATTCCAGTAGAGAAACTAAAAGGCTGGTAAAATGAAAAGCGAAAGAGAAAAAACACCTAAAAGCAGCAGAGGGAATTAAAATTAGATTAGCTGTTTATAGGATGGGAAAATGAAAGTATTGCTTTTAAAAAGTGCAGCTGCACCACATGTTGAAGCTTCCTTCTGTAAAACAAGAAACTTCAGAGAGTGAATTTGTGAAATTAAAGTGCCAAGGAAAGTGATACGTAAACATTATTGGCAGGTGGTTCAACTTTCAGAAGTGTTAGCATTAGCAACATAATGCTAACAACCAGGACAGTTCCGTTACGACAGATAAAGTTTTAGCCAACGATGAAAAGATAAGATAAATTTAGCCATCTGTTTAAAGGAGAAGTGGTAAATAAGTATCTCAAATATCATTTTGTCACATTAATCATGTTTCTGTTAACAATAAATTTCCACAAATAATGAAATAATAATCACAACATTGAAGAGAAATTAGCGGAATAGAAACACGGCAATTTGAAAAAACTTTTGTTGTTCAATAAAGTTGTTTTCAAAATTAATGCATTTCACAAAACTGCAATGCAAACACTTTTAATGATTCATATCAGTCACATGATCAACAGCCGGACGTTACTACAGGCGAAAACGACGAAGAAGACGACAGGAAGTGGTTGCAGGATGAAGGTTTGAATTAGTTTTTTTGACAATAAAAAATAATTTTATGTGTTGCTGTGTCTCACAACAACAACACATAAAATGTTTATTTAATCCAAAACTGTTCCGTAAAATCACAGCATGCAGAACAAAATGCCACACATGTAGCTGATGCTAATGCTAGCATCATGGCTGAAGCATGAACAAATCTCTTGTATGTCTTTACACCCCTTACCGCCATGATTTGCAATTACTTATTGTATGATTTTAACTTAATTTTTTATTTAATAGAAACACTGCAATGGAGAAATTCTGTTTTTTCTGTACGGATGCAAAACATAAACAATACAGATGCAGCTAATGAGGGTGGGTAGAAACTGATTTCACTTCTGCTGGTTCTGTTTCATAACTTTCCTGCGAGTCCTGTCACGTGAATTTCTGCAGGTCAACATCATCATCATCGTCGTCGTGTCTTGTTTCCTGCAGGTTTCTCTCCTGCATGCAGCGAATGCCCGGAAACGGGCGTAAACTGAACACCATAAACATAAACGTTATTCAGAATGTAATTCGACTCCCGCTGTGCAGGACGTGTTACGCTTGAGATCTGACCGACTGGAGAAACTCCCGCAGAGACGAGCAGGAGCGCCAGGCCTGGTTGAGGCAGCGCAGGTCAACGTAAGCTGCAGTAAACAACACATGATGGAGAGTTCAGACATTCAAAACGATCCTCCAGTGAGCAGAAAGCAACACGTGACGTTATCTGCACAGTTTAGAGGTTCTGCATTGAAGAAATGTTGGTTTTAAACCATCAAATTTGGATTAAAAGTGAGATGAATGACCTGAGAGGAGTTGGCCTCCACCTTCTTCAAATCAGACAAAAATGGTGTTTGTGCCACTATCATCTTAAAAACATTGAGAAATGTTTCCAGAGAAGTTGCTCTAAAAGTCCATTAAAAGTCAGAACTTTGCATTAAAGTGTCATTAAGAAAAGTTGGCACTTTTAGTGGACTTTTAATTATTACTTTTTAATTATTTACCGGATGACACTTCATGACAACAGTAAGACATCCAAAAAGACTCCTTCATGTCAGTGTTACAGCATCTTCGGGGCCGAAGCAGCACAAATATTGCAAAACGTCCTTACAGATATTTCTAAATTAGCGTCACAAAATCTGTGGTTGTGATTGAAAAACAAAAACAATCAAAATCCGGGACGGATTGATCAGTGTGAAAAGATGTTTTTAAAAAACACAAACAGATGTTTATTGATATTTTAACAGTTTATTGGGTTTTATGAACTGGCCCTTTAAGAACGTTCAGATTTTTAAAACGGCCTATTTTAGAAAACATGTTTGCAAATGATAAAATCCTTTTTTCCTCTGTGAACGTCTTTCATTTTCTTTGCTTCTCACAGTTGAAAGCCTCTCAGAGGAGCGTCTATCCCCGTTCTGACGTCAGCCTTCATGGGTAAGTAAACAGAGCAATCAGGGGAAGAGTCTCCATGTAAACAGAGCTGTTGTCACTGTCAATAAGATGCAGACGAAGAACCAAACAACAACGCAGGTCAAGTTTGGAGGACTGGGAAAAGTGTCAGCCAGGCCTTCAACTTTCTGTAGGATTTCTGTTGCTCAGAAAACATGATGCCGTAGAAAATTGTTTCCTGATCATTCATGCATGATCGGCGATGCACATTTTTCTGTTTGCTGACATTTACTGTGTGAAGACAAACTACCTGGATCAAATTAAATATCTTCACTTTAAAAACACAAAATCTGATCAAGTATTTTTGGTCTACATATAAATAACGCTTGGCACATTTTACAGTTTTTTATTTGTAAAGGACGTTAATATTTCTGTACTTCTTTGTGCTTGAATATCAAAACAACCCAATTAAAGGTATAAATTTGTTAGCAACGTGCTAACTGTTTCCTAATGGGGTTTTTTTGCCCCGTTTCTATAGCAACAATCTTAGCACGCCTGAAATGAGATAAAATTAAATTACAAGTAACTTTTCAGTACAATACAGGTTCTTGTTTTAGGTTAATAATTCCTTAATATTAGTTGAAAAAGTAGTAAATTATTTCACTTACAACAATGTCATAAGTTAAATAGTCTGCCAGTGGAAATGCTACTTTTTAAACCAATATTAAGAAATTATTCATTTAAGTGTGAGAAGATAATTTCTCTAGACAATAGACAAAAAATACTTGGTAATATTTTATATTTTTGCAGTTTTGGGTTTTTAGCAAACAGCTAGCATGTTGCTAACAAAGTTAGACATTTAATTGGGTTGTTTTGTGACACATAGAGACGTACAGAAATGATAACTTGAATACTTGGTCAGATTTTGTATTTTTGTAGTTTTGGGTTTTTAGCAAAAAGCTAGCATGTTTGCTAAAACATGCTAGCTGTTTTAGCAAACATGCTAAAACAGTTGTTAGCAACATGCTAACTTTGTTATATATCTGTTTTTTGTGATGCAGCAACAGAAAGCAGTGCAGAGATGTGAACTTCTTTCACATATAAAATATTAAAAGTGTGCCAATCATTATTTCTGTGTCAAGACTTTGTGAAAGCCCCTTTTCTCTGCAGCTAGAGCTGCAGCTGTTTTGGGCTAAATAGCATGTTTATGATGAGACGCTGTGTACTTACGTCAGAAACTGACATCATTGTAAAAACGAACAGAAAATCAACTTGTTGCTCTTTAATCCAACTTTTCCAGCTTTGATCCCAGTGATGCTCGGCTCTGTCCTCTGTGTCTCTGTAGAGCTTTTATTCCCAGAAGCTTCATCCAGATTTGGTGGTTTGATGTTTTATTTTTTGGTGTCTTTCTTCTACAGCCTCCTAAACTTGTTGTTCTGTCAGACTTTAGACTGATATTTCTCTCAGTCGGGCTTTTTACCACAACTTTTTTTTTATTTCTCCTTACAAATCTTATTAAAACAGGTTCCATTGTTTCAAGTGACTTCAGGTGTGAAATGAACAGAATGAAATAATTTCTGTTCCCGGCTGTGATTAATGCAGCAGTTATGTAACTGGATAAATCCTCGGTGATTTACACCTTGCAGGCTGTTACCCAAGATATTGACTGATGTGCAAAAGTTGAACAACTTGTGGTAAAAAAAAGAAGAAAAAAACAACAGAGGAAGAGAAAGTTTTATCCTGAAGTAAAACATTTCATCATCTGTAACCCACATAAAGCTTCTGTGCGGCTCTGCTGAACGTGCTACCCAGAAGGTTTACGAGGATAAAGGCTGTTTTTTCTCTGTACATTTTGTTCTGTAACCATCTGAGGAGGAAGTGAAGACGCCTTGCCAAACTCACCACCACCTCTGTCTGGTGTGAACCGGTGAAATGATTTACGTCTGCCGATTGGTTTCGTTTCTCCTTGCGGCACATTGAAGCATCAAAGAGTTATTTTAAGAGTTTTAACTTTGCAGAAAGGAAAACAACATTTGCACAAGCACTTTTTGTTTTTAGTAAAACCTCTCAGTTAGTATAACTCAAAGGAAAACTTCTGTCTTTCTCAGGATCTTCAATTGATACTGGGTTATTTAACCTATAAGAAGCAAATTTAACAAGAAAAACACTTTAAATATATACATCTCTGGAAAAAACTAAGAGCCCTCTGCACTGAAAACCTCCTGCTTATTCCATGAAATGCTGATTTCTGAACTCTTCCTGAGTTAAAACATTAATATTGTTGTTTCTAGATGAACATTAACTTGTTTTCTTTGTATTATTTGAGGTCTGACTGCATCTTATTTGTTTTCACCATTTCTCATTTTCTGCAAATAAATGCTAAAACTTTGCTGGGAATTTCAGAGACATGTTGTCAGGAGTTCGTAGAATAAAAAACAATGTTTTAATTAAAATTCTAAACACACTTTAACCAACACATCACGTCTCATATCTCCAGTAGAAACATGACTAGTGATCATATTTCCCTCCAGCTGCTGGTTTGTTTACGTTTCCAACACTTCAGTCCAGATGTGAAGCCAAAAATGAATCTGTGCATCTCTTTGAATCTGGGAAGATCATGTTCCATCTAAAACAAAAATAAAGAGTTTAAACATACTGGATTAAAACCCCGACCCAAAGCCTCACAATCCCCTGAGAGTTCCCTTTCTTTGCCAAACCGGACAAACTTCTGACGAAAGAGAGATCCGATATTGAACCCGACTTCCACACCAAGCGACCGATGGACGTCTCCATCCTGCTGCTTACAGGACCCAAAGGATCTGCTGCCACCATTGTGATGCCCGCTGCCACAGGATATTCCCACATGCTCTGCTTCAAGAGTTTGGGAAGCACAAGGAGGATGTAAACAAAACCCGGGAGAAAATAACTTTTCCTGTAAGCTGGCATCACCTCTGAGGCTTTCTGTCACCAAACAGGATTGTTCTGGTCCAGTTCTGACTGCAGGGTGTTTCCACACCTGATAGTGCAGTGGAGTCGGGTTGATTGGGAGCTAAATTGCAACATTTGCTACATTTTCAGTTGCTGAGGTTCAATTTCACACTTTATCAACTGAACCAAACAATTTGAGAAAACTGTTCCCCTCCTGACCTGTGGTGGCGCTGTACCAAGAACCACTGAAGGAAACGGCATGAAAACCTCTGTTTTGTCTTTAGTTAAAGACAATAAACCATTTCTCCTGTTAGTATTAGACTCTCAGATTTACTCAGGAAATTAAACTCATTAAACTCTCATTCGTTTGCCCAGAAAGTACAGTTCATTTAAAAAGGAAAGTCTTGGTCTCGGTTCGTTTGAAGTGAACTCTGTTGCAGTTTGAATCCATATGTGAACTCCAAGTGGACTGGAGACCGCTCCAAATGCAGGAAGTGAACTATAGCGCAGGGCATTCTGGGTAAATACAACTAAAACAAACACGACTGGGAGAAATGACTCCTACAACCACTAAAATCTGATGCTACTCCATTTTTGTTTACATTTCATGAAGAGGAACGTTGGACTCACCTATTTTTTGTCATTTCCTTCAGTAGTTCTCGGTCCAGCACCCCACAGGGGAGAAGGAGAGCAGGTTTTTCAAATGGTTTGGAGCATTTGACTGATAATCTAACAAATGTTGCAATTGAACTCTCCAACTGATTTTATTAAACAAAACACAGTTACTGTTTCAATTTACTTCTTTGAAGTCAAAAGCGGAACTGAAAAAGGTTACAGCTCTGACAGGTGATACACATAAAGATAAGATAAAACCAGCTGAGTTCGGACATTTACTGAGATCGATCTAATTTTCTGCAGAACATAGTGTAAAAAAACATTTAAGTTTTTTGCAAACAAAATAAAACCAGTGAGGTAAGCGAGGATGAAATGGGCTGATTGCTTAACATGAGCTCTCCTCATGCAGGAGTTGCTTTTGCAAAGTGAACTGTAGCTAATGAGTCAGGCCGACCTCAGGGTGACATCATCGGCGGATGCACCAGGACATTATTTGCTGCTGTAAACACAGCGGCGGTGGAGTTTAAAACTGGCTCGTTAGCAGTTTCTCCAGAGCCCATCAGCACGGCTTCAGGATATCATGCTCTGTTTATCAGTCTGCTAGCGACTCCTTGATAAATTGTCCTGATTATGTAAACTTTGATCATCTGTAATGACGCAGCACCTTCAGCAGAGGCGGTTCCAGATAAAATGTTGCCCAGGGCGAGGTTTCACTCCCCCACTCCTACACAGATTCCTTCACACAGCACCGAGTAAAAACAAGGTGCAAACTTAATTGCAACAAACCTTTGGGAGAAGCTGTAACTGCAAACAATACCAGAGAAATTTGGGAAACAATTTCAGGAAACAAAGATAAAGAAATGCATCAAACTAGTTCAACGTTTCTATTTGTGACGACTGGAACTACTGGGAATAATTACAGGAGTGAGAAATTACTATGATTTGCACAAATGTTTAAATGTAGAAGAGGTTGGACCGACAGGTATATGAATTTGAAAGGGTACGTATAACACATAAGGTTCTTTACTTCCATTTGGGTCCAAAATGCTACTAGAACAGTCCAAACACTTTAAAACCACACAGCAGTTTTCTGGTAATAAGTTAATGATTTTAAAAATTCCAGATTCTTGAGTCTCATTGGACAGGCGCTCCGCTGTTACCTAGCAACACCAGCCAAGCCCATGCCGTTACCTAGCAACCCAAACATAACTCAAGAGCATTTGGTCAGCCGGTTTTAGCACTGCCAACGCACGTCACAGTCTTCAATAACTCTTTGAAGAATCTAAATTAATGAGTTACAACAAAAATTTATTTCCTTTGGCATTGATGAAACATTTTTATTTGGATTGAATTGAATGTGCTGTACAATGGCTACTTTAAAAGATAAGTGTTTTGTTGGTTGTGCGGGAGGCTCCGCTTCTGCTTTTCAAAGATGTACCATTATATAATTGTACCTCAGTTTGCAGCCATTAACATGTGCGAGTGTAAATGTTGAGTTGGGGGCGTGGCCAGTAACAGCTTATTTGCATTTAAAGGGACAAGACGCCCTAATTAAGCTCATTCTGAAAGGAGCTCAAAATATTTATCAAGCTAAAATCTCATTTTCTAAGAATGTGCAAAAAATTGTAACGGACATGTTTTGTATCCCGCGCAGATCAATCCTAACCTAACAAAGCTTCATAGATCACCTTTAAAAACATGTTAAAATGAAAAAGAGGAACAATAGAAAACCCAAGACAGATTCATATGCATTATTTTCTAAATATTTGAGATCAAATCCATGAAAAATCTTTAGACGGCAGAGTTGAGAAACTACAAAACAAAAATAAAGTAAAATTTCAAAAGGAAAACTGAAAACTATATCAATCTTATTACTCTAGTATTGATCCAGTACTGATACCAACATTTTGGATCAAGCTCCAGTTTCAGCTCCATTTTGAGGCTTTTCCTGCAGCTGTGGTTCAGTCTCTGAGCTGAAGGAGGAACAGCAGCTGGGTCTGATGTTACGACTGGAGGACCGGTGTTTTGCTTCAGCTCGTCTCCCTGGAGAGGATTCGAGCGCTAAGAGGCTCCGGGTTGTTTTGGAGAAACCAGAGCAGAAACTTCAAAACAGCTCATGGTCCTTAAATGATTTGTTTTTCAAATCTCATTGACAAACAAAGAAAAACAAAGTGTTTGTTAACCAAGTAGTGGAAATGTTTACAAGTTAGATTATTATTACCAATCTGCTCAGTGTTTCCCAGAGACTCCTGGATCTCCTCACGTTAATCACGTGTTCTTTTTCTCCCAACACGTGTCCTTATTTACCCTCCAACTTTTGGAAAGTGGATGTGAATTTGTGGAATTATGAGCTGTTTTCTGCCAGGAGGAAAAAGGTCAAACGGTGGACAAACTCCCTCCTCTTTCACGTCCACAAGCCATTGGACCTCTGTTTTCCTCTCCAGGGCTCCCACCCCCACTCCCACCCGCAGGCTTGCAGCAAACTGCTACTTCAGGAGAAATCCTGCTGGTTCTGTGTCGAAGGCCAACAAAACAGACTCTTTCTCAGATGGCGAAGAGGCCAAACAGCTCCTCATCCTCACGTCTCTCACGCTTCCTTCATACTGCAGCCCCTGTTGGTGATTTTTAAGCCCAGGTGTTGGAGATTACATAAATCATCTTTCTCAAAAACAGGTAGCAAACTGCTTGGAGGTACAGAACCTTTAAAAATATGCAGATCCTGTGAACCTTTGAGTTTTTGTTATTTTACATCTACAAATTCACAATTACAACTCTTTATTCTCTCAACTCTTCAGTGCAACCAAATGACTTCCAGAAGATATTTACATAGAAAACAGCATAAAACTCTGTGTAGATTAATTTCATCTTAGGGTTCATTCACACCCGCTTTGCTTAGTCCACTTAAATCAAATTCTAGTTTGTTTGTCTTGAAAGATTGTTTGGGAAGGTGTGAATGTGCAATCAAACCTCAATACGAACCAATGAAGCGAACTCTTCTCGCCTCGGTTGAAGTGCAGTTTGAATGCATATGAGGACCAGAGACCGATCCAAAAGCAGGAAGTGGACTACAGCACAGGGTATTCTGGGTAAAAACAACGCCAGAGTGTAACGCTAATGGGAGAAATGGCTTGAAGTCTTTCACCAGTGACCAAAGAGAAATCCTACAATTAACATAATCTGACAGAAATCCAACTTTGTTTACATTTTGTGAAGAAAAAAAGTTCCCCTCAGTGTCTTCTTCAAATATTTTTGTGTGATTTCCTCCAGCAGTTCTTGCTGCAGTGCCACCACAGGTGAGGAGGGGAACAGGTTTTTTAAATGGTTTGCATATTTTGGACCAGCTGAAAATGTAACAAATGTCCAAAATCAAGTCGAGTTTACCAGACTACACCATAGTCTGGTAAACTATAGCATATATTGAATATATACTATGCTATATATTTAGAAGAAACAATGTAAAACATGGAAGTGGAGGCATTATGCTGTGGGATGTTTCTTTCTAGTTGGAAGAAGGGGAGAGTTGTGGAAGCTGATCAGAAGAAAACTTTAGATTGGCCTTAAACAGACAGACAGATCTATAATTATATTATTTAGATCAAATCAAGTCGACTGCCAGGCCAGATTTTTACCATATAAACATTTTGCAGAGCTAGCGCGGCTGTTGTTGTTGCTAGCTGATCTGAAACACATTCTTGTGACGGTGAAGATGGCATCAGGCTTGACGAACCCGTCATAACCTGCCATATTTCCATCCTGAGCAAACGGAGCTTGCTATTGTTCAGACAGGCACAGACCTCATTAGTCACCAACGTGTTGGTGAACGTTTTCGTTTTCCATCTGCCTGTTTTCACCAAACTGCTGCTCGTCTCTCACTCGGGTTTCTAAACTAAACCTGAGCTTCTAATTTTGGATCTCTGCTACAGTTCTGAAACTGACTCAGACTCGTAGTTTGTTCAGTTTTTGTTTCAGGAAGTTTGAGCTTGAATCTGGGAATGACATCAAATCTGGAATGAGTAATTTCTAGATTTTCTAGCAACACAACCTAATAAGTTGTTTTCTCCTTTTCCAAGTGTCTAAGAAACTTCAGAGTGAAACTTATTTACTACAATACAGTCAGACATACGGTAACCAAGTACTGACGTTTATGCATAAACCTTTTTCTCAGTAGATCTGTTGTAATAATGAGTTTATTTCCCAATAGTTTTCTGACAATAACTGGTTAAGTTCCAGGTTGTTTTCTCTTTTGAAGGACAGAATTAGGTCTAACACACCAGTGATCTCGTTTGGTGTTTGATTAACTCGTTATCTCGAGAAAATCATTGGGAAGAAGCATGTGCAGAAAATGTCCACTCTTGGCTTCCGTACTGTATCTTAGTGAACAGATTTCACAAACACTAAGGTGTGTTCACTGTCCTGGACATTCAAAAAGGAGAGAGCAACATTGTCATTGATTTGTGTTTTGAGAACATCTAGAAATGACAAATTTCAGATCATATAAATCATATTTACAACATTAGCTACATTTTCTATTCACAAAGTCATATTTAACTTCTTTTCTCTCAGCTGTTGTTTTATCACCGTTAACCAGAAAAAATACTAAATTCTTGTTTCAGACGGGAAACTTTTCTAGTGTTATAGGGAACCGATTTAAGGGGAAACATCTTTGCAACATTTAGGAGAACCGCTGAGGCAGCACTGTTTTACGTCATTATTGGTTTTTGTTCCTGCTTGACGTGACCTCCTCTGATGACTACTACTTCCCAACATCTCAACCTTTTCTGGAACTGAAGTTCAAACATAAAAGCTTCTGCTGGAATCGCCGACAGCGACGCAGCTCAGGAAGGACTTTCCCAATATCACTGGAACCAGCCCGACCAGTTAAAACGAAGCGAGTCAGCTGGAGTTCCCCACCAGCAGAGAAATCACCGTCATGCTTTGTGCCAGCGGGGCTGAAGAGTGACTGCTGGTAAAATGCAACACCGTCATGCACTGACCTGCTGAGATGGAAACAAGAAGTGAAGGAAAAAAGAAGCAGAAACATTTAGAGATTATTTTAGAAAAGTAAATGGCAGCCACAGCGGGACCGTGTCACTGACAGCCTGCTGGAAAACCGATTCTCAACGGGGAGCCGTCAATGGAAGCAAAGCTGGGAAAACAAATCCAACCCCTGATGTCCCTTCAGCGCCATGGGAAACGCCGTCACCTCCTCCTCCTCCTCGCTTCTCCAGCTGGGAAGTCAGGAGGTCACTCAGCTGATCTAATCCCTCGTTCGGGTCACATAAACACCCAGCAGTGGGAAAACGTCTAATTAAAGCTGCCAAAAGAGCTCTGAGCGGTTTTTAATGAAGTCGTATTAATGGTTTCGGGCAGGGATCCCTGGTTTTCCAGAATGAGAAGAGCAGCTTCTGATCCGAAAGGCTCGTCGTTTACCCACCTGCCGTCGAAAAAGGCTTGTTTACAACATGCAGAGACGGGCAGAGCACCCAAAAAATGTATTCAAGAGTAGCACTACCGCAACATAAAAAGTAAAAAGTGTTTAACTACTCAAGTACTGAGAAACGGATCAAACTATCAGTCACTTAATATCTAAAAATTACATCATCAGGCAGACAAAAATATAGCTTTAAGGACCATAATGACAATAATTCATATAAGTAACAAAAAGTAGCAAAATCAGGCAATAGAAAATGTTTCCAAATCAGTTTCTTTCAATAAAAACTTATGAAACTTTGAACAAAAAATGCAGGTGTGTCTGGTGGATTTTTCGTAAAAACATGTTTCAGTGAGTAGAAAATCCTAAAAAAAAAAAAAAGAAAGTACTCTAATAAGAGTCATAATAAAATTACTCAAGTAAAAGGAAAAAGGACAGCGAAGTAAAAATACTCCTAAAAGTACTTCTTTTCAAAAGTTACTCAAGTAAATGAAACTAGTTACTACCCAACGCTGACAACAATTATGCCAGCAATATGTAAATATTGGATACGGTAATATGACCTTATGTCCTGGTTTTGTGTGTAAGTTTAGAAAAACATATAATGCATAGGTGACAAATTATAAAATATCCTAAATAAAACATCTAAAATATATCATGCTAACTACTAAACCACAAGGACATTGGATTTCTAAAAGAAGAGAGGCGAAGAGAACGTCTCTGTTGAAAGAAAACCATCAGATATCCTGTCTGAAGTTCTCCAAAAGCGCAAAACCAGGAGACCAAGCATGCTGGAACTCTGCTGGGGTTGCTAGGCAACGGGACGGCTGGGGTTGCTAGGCAACGGGGCAGTGCCTGGCAGTTGTGACTTAATAACCGAGGTTTTGAAACAACCAAAAACATATTGCAAAACAAAAAACCCCCAAAAAACTAAAAGTCGTGGTGTTTTATTTATTAGTACTTTGTTTTCTGTTGAGGCCAAAATGGAAGCATAAAAATGTACAAAAATGTGAATTTGGAGGAATAGTCTTCGTTTTATAAATTCTTCCAATGGAAGAAAACTCATTGGAGACATCAGTCATCAAGTTAAAGACAATAAGAGGTCAAGTCGAGGGTCACAGGACTGGTATGACTTACCTGAAGAAAAACAAACACTAAGGGTTTATATTTGTAAAGAAATGTAAAACTGAAATCGATGAGTGTTTCGCAAAGCAGGAGTTGCACATACTTGAGAGAGAAAACAGCTGTTTGTATTTACGTAATGTCCTCTTTGTCTTGTTACCTCATGTCAGAAAGCTGCATGTTTATCTTCTGATGGCTCAGAGATAACAGAAGCAGAGGAGTGAAAGAGAAATTTGTCAAACAGTTGCAGGGAAAACGTCTGAAAGACGACTTGGGGAGGTTGAGCGAAAGAAGGCAAATGCAATAAGTAACAATTCACAAGAAATATTATGAAAGAGCAGAACATAAATCACAACAGAGAGAAAGGAGAACACTGCAAAAACACAAAACCAAGTAGTTTGGTCTCGTTTCTAAATCAAATTTGAAATAAGACGAAACTAACTGATAGGTAACTTTCCATAAACAAGTAAATAATTCCTTAATGTTGATTTTAAAACTGGTTGTCTAGTTTTTGTTGGATCAGTTCCTGAAGAGTTCAAAATAAACATTAGTTTTCTTTCTAAAACCACATTTTCCTTCATCATCATTCATCACAGTTGATTTGCGTTATTGGATCTGGTTGAAAGTGTCCTAAATGTCACTTCTGTGGATAATCTATGAAAATGTGATGAACAGCTGTAATAATCCCATCACTTCTTTACAGCCTGATTAAATCTGATTCTGATTAGTCAGCATGTTTGCTCCAGTTTCTGGTACATTTAAAATAAAATAAAACTAACTCACAAGTAACTTTTCTGGAAGATATAGGAGCTTGTTTTAAGTCCCTTAATATTATTGATGCAAGTTAATTAATCTACCAATGAAACTAGTTCAATCAAAATTAAGGAATTATTGACTCAGACAAGCTTTTTTGTCTTGATGAAACATTTCTTGTAAGTTAATTTTTTCTTGTTTGAAAAGTTCCTGGTGAGATTTAATGGTTTTGCAGAGAAATCATTAACTTGTAATGGCTGTTTGATCGGCGCTCGGTGTGAGAAAGCAAGAAAAATCGACCAGTTGAGGATCAAACTTGTTCGGCGGCTGCAGAGCAGCGAGGACTGCCTGTACCTGAAACCAGGGAAGCATGAGAATACCTGCAACACACTGGGCCCATTGTGCCATATCTGATCCAAACTCTGCAAAACAAGCAGCGGAGAAGAAAGGGAGGCCGGCTGACTGCTGCCGGATGGATGGAGGGACGAAGGCAAACAGACAAACTTTGTGACCTGATTCGGGAACACACTGTACCTGGCTTTCCCTGCCCTGACAGGTGGGATGAAAACAAGCTGGATTATCAAGTTCTCTACCGCAATAAAAACAACACGGCAACATGCTTGTTCAGGAGAATCTAGAAAACCAGCTTCTGCAGCCAAAGTCTTACTCATACAGCTATTTTTGAGATTAGATGTTGAGTAATTAAACGTTGGCCAAGAAACAAAAAAAAGGAAAATCAAGCACACCTGGCCGAGGTTTCAGGGTACTTAAATGAACAAATACTGCAAGTCGAGCAACAATAAATCACAAGTTAAAGGCTGAAACATCCACCCACATGTTTCTACCATGCATTTTATTAATATTCATGTCACTGGAAGGAATTTCACAGTTTGTACCATTAAATCCACAGATATGAATGAGATTTACTGGGATTTTATGTGACGAACCAACACAATTATGAAGTTTGGGGAAATAAAAATACAGAGAGTTGGGTCGTACCTGGTTACATTTATTGAGTAACTTTTTTGGGGGGAAAAAAAACAACTTTTAGGAATATTTTTACCGCGCTGTACTTCCTACTTTTACTTGAGTAAAATTTCTGGATCCTCCACCCAGAACAAACATGTTTAACCAAAGTTTCACCAGAAACATTTAATTTTCACTAAAGTTTCACAAGTTTTACATTGAAAGAAATGTCTTTGCCTGATTCTGTTCTTTTCTAATTATGTTGTTTATGTCAATGATGTTCATTTTGGTCCTTAAAGGATTTCCATGTAAATGTATATTTTGGTGCAATTTTCAAATATTAAATGATTGACACCAACTATACTTGAGTAATTTCTTCAACTGCAACTTTTTCTTTTTATTAGAGTAAAAATATGTTGAAGTTGTGCAACTCTTACAAGTTGAGTAACATTTAAGATTTAAAATCTCACCAAGTATTTTTGGTACCAGCAGGTTATTTCACTTAAAACTAGCAATTTTTCATCAATATTAAGGAAATATTTTCTAAAACAAGCTCCTGTATTGTGCTGAAAAGTTCGTTTTGTCTTATTTCAGGTATATTTAGACATTTGCACTACAAACTAGACCCAAAATACTTGGTAGTACTTTATGTTTTTGCAGTGTAGCTCAATTAGAAAACGCAGTGATACGACGCTGAAATCAGCTGTGAAAGTCAAACAAAACAGTTTGTTCACACATTTAAGGAAGTGGCATCAGCCTGATCGGTGGTTTAAACATTACAGGTGCCACAAAAAAAAAACTGAGCTCTCAGTCTTTCACTTTGTGTGTCTTGTTTGAGGACAAAGTGCAAAAAAAAAAAGTTTTCATCTGACATGCATGCTGTATGTGGTTACAAGCAAACACTTGAGCTGCAATGTGAACACACACACATGCGCACGCACACTTTCTCTGCAGCTCCAGCTGTGTTGAGGCTGCAAACAGTTAAGTGTAACACCATATGGAGGATGTGCGTGCCTGACTGTGTGACAGAATGTACAGGAGCGTGCTTCTCTCATGTGGGCGGCCTTCCTGGATATTTTTGTTGCGTATGTGCAGCACTGTGCTGCAGAGGAAAGTTGTGTTTGCATGCACTAAAACAATCATCGAGTATTAAGTGTCATGCAAATTTAAAAGCAAAAAAAATAAAAATAATAATATAACATAAAACCAGCGGTGCATAGAAATTGTTTTTACATATCTGTTGCAAAAAGAGTTTTAAAAAAGTGTTTCTATAATACTTGAAGAAACAATACATGTTTATTGTTTTTGATTAACAATAAAAAAAACTTAAAGCATTAAATCAAAGTGTTTTTTAGAGATTTCACTGCAACAAAACAACTCTGACTTTTCACCTACTTCTTCCAGGAAGTGTGCTGCGATCATAACGCTTTTAAACTTTAAAACCCACAAACCCCTCATAAACAAGCCGAACCGGACATAAAGAGGATGAAATAAAATATACACATGAAATCTTTCAAAGTATTTTTGGTTTAGTTTCAGGTGAAAATATCTCAGTACAGTTGGAATAAAACAAAGTTAACTTTTTCAGCAAAACAGTTAATTCCTTAATACTTATTAAAATAATAGTTTCAGTGGCAGATTATTTAACTTATAACAACATATTTTCCCCTTTAGAGAATTAATCTGCCACTGGAAGTGGTATTATTTCATCCATATCAATGACTTTCCTGATATATCTTCCTGAAAAGTTACTTCTTAGTTAGTTTTGTCTTATTTATACTTGCAGTAGCAGCGAGACTAAATATATTTGGTAAGATTTCGTGCTTTTGCGGGGTAAAAAAAAAACCACACTAAATGACGCACAGTTAAAAATGCAGGGTTTCTTTTGTTCATGGCCTTTAAAGACCCGTCACATGTCAAGTCCGCAGAAACATGTCATCATTCTTTAACAAAGGATGATGCAAGTTGCTGTGCGAAGCAGCAATAAACTTCCTTTTGCACTGAACTGTTTGCTCCGCGAGTCTCGTGTCGCTCACAGCCAACCTGTAAAAACTCGCTGCAGCTCAGGGCCAAGAACTGGCCAAACCCGCTCCAGCTTCAGCCTCCACGACAAAAGGGGAAGTGAAACTCAAGAACGCGTGGGTGTGGGTGTCTGTTTGTGTCTGCAACAGCAGACAGCTGGGAACATGAGGCCACGCCCACCGCGCCGCTCTTCATTGGCCCGTTTGTTGTCAAGCGCATTTAACGAAAAACAAGTAGGCTGCTCTGCCAATCGCTGCGAGAAATTCCCCTCATCTGCAGGAGCGCCTTATCGGTGGTGACGTCACAGGGCCCTTTAAACGCAGACCGCAAGGTTTAAATGGCCCAAAGAGGCAGAACACACCTAAGAGAAACAACAAGCCTGCTTTGGGTTTGGACTGTCATCAACATCTGGCCTGGTTGCACTTTGTGACAAAAGAGTCATCAGATAAACTCTTAAAGTGCAGCAACAGAAAGACAGTCAGTAGGGAATGTACGGAAGACCGTTAGTGCCACTGCAAAACAAAAATGAAACAGTTCTGACTTTAAACTCAGATTTTTTAGATTCAAGTCAGAATTCTTTTCTCCTTTTTTTGGTGGCCCTAATCCTTTTCCATAGGAATGCAATGTGTTTGATGTTGAAATATAAAGTTGAGAAAATGTAATTCCTGACCCGAATGCAGAGGTAGGCAGAGTGCAAAAAGAGTAAGAGTAGAACTACTTCTACTTATTTTTACTCCAGTAAAAATAAAAGAAAATACTCCAGTAACAGTAAACAAGTATTTGGTAAATAATCTACTCCAGTACTGAGTGACTGATCAAATTGTCAGTCATTTAATATTTAAAAATTACATAATTAGATGAATCAAAATATAAAGTCAAGTGAAAATATTGGTATTTTAAAGACCAAAAGTACAATAATTCAAGTAAGTAAAACAAATGTTTCCAAATCATATGTTGTTTAGTTTTATTAATTGTGTTGTATTTAATGTACAAGAGCAGAAGCAGGTGGACTGATAACCACCAACTTGATTTCCTGATTTGTCAGAATAAATACAGTGAACCTGAGTGTTGCTGTTTCTACACTGTACTGGTTTTTTGTGTTGTTTTTCCATTCTTGTTACTCTTGTTTTGTCCACTTCTTTCTGCTTTGACAACTTAAATTGACCACTTGTGGACTAATAAAGCATTTCCTTATCTTATTTTCTGTTATGGTATCTTTCCCATGGAGATCTGTGACGCCTGCTGCAGATTTCCACCCCACTGTGGGTTCAGTAGCAGCTTGTTATGCCTTTGCCCCACGCAAAGCACTAACATCTGACATTGTTTACATGCATGAATTTAAAGCCGTCGGAGCAGCGCCGATCTTAAAGACGCTGGGTTTTTTTTTTCCCCTGTGACCTTATGAACCAACACCAAACTTCTTCCTGTTTCTCTTTTTTTTCTTGTAGGTGGAGACACTCGACCCCATGTGGTTGGCAGACGCTCATAGAGCTGCATCCTGTGAGAGAAAATGTTTCCTGTTCCAGGAGGTTTTAAATATGTGACTCATCTGCTAGCTTGTGCTGCAGAAACCCTCCTCCCATCTGCTGCAACAACGAGTCAATCCTCTCACACAAAAACATGCTGACGTCTGACACTTGGTTTTGCTGCTTTACTTTGGTTGAGCCTGGCTTACAAGGTACCTGACTAAAATATGAGATGGGTGAAAACTTTTCAATCCATTTGTGCTCATTGCTAAATGATGTGGTATCAAGATAATGTGTGCAAAAAAATGCACAATTTGTTTATATTTACTAACAATTAATTTAGTAACCAATTAAACCATTTTTTAAAAATATTAGAAATGCATTAAATAAAGAGTTCAGTTCAAAATTTTAACTTGAATCCAAAATGTTTATATATTTGTACAGTTTTGCACTAATTGTCTGAGTCTCATTGTGTTGATCTTTCTGCAAATTACATTTTTTGAGACTGTAATGATTAATCGATCAATTTCCTAGTTGATGATTAATTTGATTCATCATGATTAATCTGATTAATCGTTTCAGTCCTGCTTGTGTTTAAACCAAAAACTGCCAAATTAACATACTTTTAGGCCTCAGAGTGTATATATATTTTCAGTTTTCTCCCTTTGTTTTGGATAATCTGAAACATGTTTAGCATTTAGCTGGGGTAGAAAAACAAATTAGGCACTTTATGTGCAAGCATAGGGGGTAATTTTTATTATTGTGATCCATCGTAGTCAAAACATTTTCACTTAAAGTATAACGTTTTGTTTGTTGTAAATCATACAGTGAATGTATATTAATAGGTTTGTTTCCATATTTGCCCAGGGGCGAAGGAGTTGAGTGAGACGGGGTAAAGCGTCCCTTTGCCCCATCTCCGGGTAAAGCCTCCCTGGCTGGTATTTAAAGGGAAATTACTCCCAGTTCTTTCACAACAGGAAGGGCTTGTCAACTTGGATCTGCAAAACAAAACTTTGCAATTTTTTCCCCCCGAGAGGCAAAATCTCACACTCATGGAAAGACTTTCATATCCTTTTTTCCTTCCTTTCTTCAAGGCCGTCTTTTCTTAATTTATCACTCAGAGCGTTTCAGGAGGACAGACGAGGAAATGTGTGTTTATATCCCCGTGTTAAACACAAAGGGACGTTTTTGTTCTCTTCCATAACAGGAAAACTCTTTGGTAAAAGCAGCTGAGCTTTGAAAATAAGTTCTCTATTAATTCATGTCCCCTCAAAGCTCTCATAAATATTATATTTTAAAGTAAATGTTGGTGAAAGACTGAATTTATGAAGTTGTGCTGTTGGTTTGGACCCAACAACAGACACAATAATGTGAAAGTGAAGCTTCATAAACAGGATTCCAATGATGTTGGAAAATCTTCTGAATGTTTTGTATTTTTTGGTCTGAAAAGGTGAAGGAGAAATAATACGGAGTAGATAGGGGTGTTTTGAGAGTTTATTTGATATCACTTACATCATTTGTTTTTCTAAAAAAATCCCAGTTCTCCACAATCTCCAGTCAGCCCTTAGCAAACGTAGTATTTAAAAGTACTTGAAGTACTTTGTCAAAGAAATAAGTACACAGTAACCTATACCAAATTACAAGTATAAGCTTTAGCATTAAAAGTACGAGTTTAAGTATTAATATGTAATATTAGACTTCTGCTTCTCATTATAAGCCAAGCATGAGTCACTTTAATATTAAGTACATCAAGAATAGTTTACAGAAAACAAACTTCAAGTTCACTGCCTCATTTCTTAAATATATGAGTTCAGTAAAAACAGGAATAGAGTTCAATGAATAGGTGCGTCTCATTAAGTGAATGTGACAAAAGTCCATTTAAACACAGAAATGCAGGAGGAAACAGGCGAAACGTAGAGAACAAAACACAGGAATAACTCAAAATATATGGACAAAGAAGAAATTAGCTACTTCTAAACTTCTAATTGTAAAATAAAGAAGTGAGTGAAACAAAAAAATTCAACAAACAAACCTTACCAAATATTTTTGGTTTAGTTTCTTTTGCAAATACATTAATAGACTTGAAGTAAGACAAAACTAGATACAGGTGTTGTTGTAAGTCAATAATTCCTTAATATTGGAATAAAGTACTTCACTGATAACATGACAATTTTCCCCTTGATGTTCCTGATCAATATCAAGAAATAATTGACTTGCTGAAAAGTTAGTTTTGTCTTATTTCAAGTTACTAAGATATTTGAACAAGAAACTACATCATAATTACTTGTTAAGATTCAGCGGTTTTTGCAGCGCAAAAAGCTCACAATCAACTAAATATCATAAATAAAGATTTTGGAAACTATTTCAGCCTCATTCCAGTTAGAAATCACAGAAAGAGACATGCATCAAGTCCTCATGCGTTCAAGCATCCCAGTCTGCAAGTGAACTTTAGAAAGGCAGAAGTCATGAGGAGGCGGTGGAGGTGACGGGGGGACGAGCTCCCAGCGCTGGCTCGCTCCGGTTTGCACCGCTTCTTACTGGTGCAGCAAGGCTGGCCGGGGAGGGCTGATTCGAGAGGAGGGGGGACACTTAGCGCCTCAATTGCCCTTTGCAGCTCTGAGGTTCTTGGCAGGGCCGCCTGCTGAAGAAATGTGGGGCAGTTATCTGCTTTATCTGAAAGCACGCAGCAGCTATCACCCTTCCCTCTGAGCAGACTGAAACACTCAGCCATGTGATATTCTGGTTTATGCATCACACTCTAAGCACGTGAAAGAATAAATATAGTGATCGGCCATTATAAGGTGAACATCCAATAATACGAAATACCCAAATTTAGGGACAAGACGGTTCTGACGAGTCAGTGAATCTGAGTTTTAAAGAAACATTGCTGTGCATTAACTGGACATCCAGTCGTAATATGTGTAAAGATGCTTGGTGTGTGGAAACTAACTCACATGAACAAAGATGTCAACATTTCATGAGTTTTATTTTAACATATTAAAATTTCTTGATGTTTCACAGAGGAAAACGATGAATAGTTCTGAAGGAAACAGATTAATAACAAGTGAAACAACCACAGTTTACATTTACTGCATCTATCACAGTTTTTGTTCTCACCAAAAAGGTCCAAATTTGTCCCTCAACAGCAGATTAAGAGTCCTGGTAGAGTCGGTTCAACATGGGACCAAAATTGCAACATTTGTTACATTTCCAGCTGGTTTGGTTCACTTTCACACCGCACTGTGTTGAAAGATCCAAACTCTTTGAAGAAGCTGTTCCCCTCCTCGCCTTTGGAGGCGCTGCATCAACAACTACTGAAGCAAATGACATAAAAACCTCAGAATAAGCCGCTGAGCAACAACAACCAGAAATCATATGAAAATTTCTGAAGACAATGAGCGAAGCTGAATCCTTCACAAAACGGAAACAGTTGTATGATTTCTCTTTTGTCTTTGGCAAAAGACAAAGTGGAAAGACTCCCAATAGCATTAGACTCACGTTTGTTTTGGTTGTATTTACCCAGAATGCCCTGCGCTATAGCCAACATCCTCCGTTTGCAGCAGTTGATTAAAGCGGACTGAACAGGATTGTGCGTTCACACCGGCTCTGTTTAGTTCACTTTATTCAAACTCCAGTTCCTTTCCTCTGAAAGTCTGGTTCATTTGGAGAGGTGTTTGGAGAAGTTACGCTCAGCGGCTTCTTCTGAGGTTTTTATGTCATTTGCTTCAGTAGTTGTTGATGCAGCGCCTCCAAAGGCGAGGAGGGGAACAGCTTCTTCAAATGGTTTGAACTGTTCGACAGTGCAGAGTGAAAGTGAACCAAACCAGCTGGAAATGTAACAAATGTTGCAATTTTGGTCCCAAATTGAACCACGTCAATGTGAATATTAGGGGTGGAAGAACTGAACAATCTTTTTGATTCATTGGATGTTAAATTCACTCTTTCTCTGCACTTTCTCCAAGCTTTTGTCCTGTAGTGGTTTTTTAGAACCCATATTAAGGATGGAAAATCTATCCAAGTCCTGGCAAGCTGGAAAGAAAGAAACATTTCCTTTTGGAGACAAGTAAAGCATAGATTGCTGGACCTGAAATGGTATCTTTAGAGTAATAAATAAGATGCAGCTGGAGAGCTATGCAATGGAAAATCTAAGTGGCACCAGGTCACGTCTCTACAGGTGGGAGTGATTTTCATCTCTGTCAGAGGGAGACAGTCTGCTTGCTTTGACTGTTACATCAGTGCAAAACAAAAAGAAGTTTGCTTTCTAAAACCACATTTACTGACATTTGTATCCGTCATAGTTGATTTGATGATTGAAACTCAGGGTTACCTTAAGTATCACTTTATGTAAATCTGATGATCTAGTTGAAATGATCTCATCACAGCCTGATTAAATCTGATTGTAGTCAGGTGTAAGTATTTTTGGTCCAGTTTTTAGTCAAAATCTCTTTCTTGAAATGAAACAAAACTAACTTACAAGTACATTTTCAGGAAGAAAAAGTACTAGATGTAATTGAAATAATCTGCAAATGAAACTAGAACTTTCTCATCAATATTAAGAAATTGTTTACATAAAACAAGCTCCTATTACTTCCTGAAATTTCCTTTTTAAGTTACTTTTTTCTTATTTTGTGTCCCAAGACATTTTCACTAGAAACTAGACAAAAATACTCAGTACGATTGTGCATTTTTGCAGTGTAACTGTTGCTGAAGCAAAAATCCTAACTCTGAATTTCCAGGATGCATTTCTAAATAATATCTCAGTGGTTAAATAAGTTTAATTCTGTGCTTTAAGTTGTCAGAACATGATATCCTGTTCTTCTTGTAAATCTGTTAGAGAACTTGTTCTTTACAGCTTTCTGGAGATCTCTGATATTGGAAAGGCTGACAATAAAATCTTTGCTGTGAACACAAACTAAATACCGAACCAACGTTTGCCGTAGTTTACAGGAAGACATCTTGGTGTCGGTGCCAGAGAATAAAACAAAGATGAGTTCACTGCTTTCAGGCAGCTGCTCCGCACTAATAAACCCT
Organism: Poeciliopsis turrubarensis; assembly: GCA_010277015.1. Lineage (NCBI taxonomy): Eukaryota > Metazoa > Chordata > Actinopteri > Cyprinodontiformes > Poeciliidae > Poeciliopsis > Poeciliopsis turrubarensis. The sequence goes on from VMRN01000008.1 coordinate 847,421, forward strand.
GTGAGCCAGCACTGAGGAGTCAGTATCTCTTACAATGACGAGAAGTGATGTGTACTCTGCAAGCTGCATGGATCCTGGAAAGGTCAGAGGTCGGGAGTCAGAGTTTGAACTGGGCTTCCTTTCTTGTGTTGACTAAAAACACTGAACTCATAAACATGATGTAACTGTTAGCGCTTCACCATTGTCTTAAAAATGCAAGTTGGCAGTTTTAATTTCAGCCCACATGCCTCAATGCCCAGGGCGGCATGGAACAGGGGGCGGCAACAGAGATATAGGAGCTTCAAACAAGCTATATCTTGCTAAAAAGTTACTTATAAGTTTGTCTTATTACAGTGTACTAAGATATTTGCACTATTGCACTACTTTTTTGTGTTTTTGCAGTGTACTTTCAGATCCAATCACAAAAAGTGCAGTTTGATCAAGTATGAAACAGTAGCTAGAATCAAAGTCAGGTGATGATGAGTAACAAACTCTGATCCTAAGCAAGAAAATCCATTTCATTACCAATTTCCGTATTTTTGGAAGTGAATGGAAGCAGCTGAAAGTCTCACTTAATAAAATATATACCTTGTTTTATTAGTTTAAATTAAATGTTATGCAGTGCTTCATTTGGCTCAGTCACTGGGAATAAACAAGTTTTGACTGCAGCTGGAAATAATTTTTTCAGCCATGTAGGAGTCGGTTAGCATTGATTTAGCTTGCTAACGTCCTACATCAGTAGATATGTCATTCTGACACACTGTACTCACCCAGAGAAATATTATGGAGCTGCTGTGTGAATTGTCTTCTATAACAAATATTATAGTTCAAAATCAACAAACAGACTGTAGAGAATCTTTGTAGAAATAAAGAGCACTCACTCCAACCTGTTTTTTGTATATCCAGATTCATACTACCAAGCAGAATCAAACCAGTGTTTCCAGTTGTGAATTTTTTGTTGTTTCATAAAATTGTACTTTCAATGTACTGGTTTTTGAAAAACAATGTTTTACATGGTCAAGATTTTCTGTGGTTTGCCCTGAAGCTTTAAAGAGCAGCTTGTTAGCAGTAGCCGTGTCGCCCAGAATGTAAACCGAGTCAACCGGCTGCAGACTCGCCGCAGTGTTCCTGTTGCGGCAGTGAGGGAAGTCAGAGAAGAAGAGAGTATTAATAGATGTGAGGTGAAGACAGGAGCCGGTCTGAGCCTGACCTAATAGACAGGCTCAGACCGTCTATTAGAGTATCTGGTTGACCATCATCAGGGTTTTCAACAACCAGCAGAAACTAATGAACAGAACAAACTGACAACAGCTTCAGGTTAAAGTACAACATGATTACCAAGGAGCAAACAGGGTTCATCCAACCATCCATCCAACCATTTATTCATCCATCCAATCAACCATCCAACCATCCATCCATCCATCCATCCATCCAACCAACCATCCAACCAACCATTCAACCTTCCATCCATCCATCCAACCAACCATCCAACCATCCGTTCAACCAACCATCCATCCATCCATCCATCCATTCAACCATCCGTCCAACCAACCATCCATACACCCGATCATCCAACCATTCATTCATCCATTCATTCTTTCTTTCATCCATCCATCCATACAACTGCCTACAGCCACATCCATCCAATGGGCTGTATCCAACCAACCATCCATCTGTCTAACCAACCATTCAACCATTCAACCATTCAACCATCCAACCATCCAACCATCCAACCATCCATCCATCCATCCATCCATCCATCCATCCATCCATCCATCCA
>VMRN01000008.1:849189-870156 GCA_010277015.1 Poeciliopsis turrubarensis
CCATCCATCCATCCATCCATCCATCCATCCATCCATCCATCCATCCATCCATCCATCCATCCATCCATTCAACTAACTATTCAACCACCCGATCATCCAACCATTCATTCATCCATTCATTCTTTCATCCATCCATCCATCCATGCATCCAACTATCCAAGTGGATCTGATGGCATTTGGATCAGAGTGGATAAAGGTAACCTTCACTACCAGCCATGAATCAAAGTTACTGTTTCACTGAAACATTGTTTTTCACACGTTTGCCTCTTTAACATTTGTTAAATAACCTATCACTTAAAATGCACTAAATCATGTCATGTAAGTCATGCAAGACATTTAGAAACGTCTCAAGAGTTTAGGCTTCATCCTATCTAGTAGCTAAATTTAGATCTACAACTTGTACCCAGAAATAGACCTTACAGCGGGTGCAGCACGGGGACAAAGTGTCCCACCCCAAGAATCCAACAAATCCCAAGCATGTCCTCAAAATTCAGAACGCCCAGTTTCACTCCCTCTAGACACTCTCTGAATCCTTGCATAATGATGGGAAACACCTGCCAGTCCGGCGAACATCACCACCCCGCCTGCTCCGGATTTTCTTTCACTTCTTGGGAGTCTGGGTTTTTTTCCTGTGACGATGAGCACATGACGGAGCGCTAAAAGAGAAAGTTCGTCCCGTCTGAGTCAGAAGAAAGATGAGGAGGAGAAACAGGAGGAGGAGGAGTATGGGAGAGTATGAAAAACCCCGCAGTCAGCTGGTTCAGACCAGTTTGTTGCTCCCTTTTCCTTCCCCTTCTTTTGCGATTTTTTGTAACCTCTGGCTTACTTGCTTTATCACATTTCCCCTCCTGTTTTTTTGTTCCTCTGCTATTTCTGTTCACTTTTACCTCGTTAAGCTCCCTTCCTGTGGCTACAAAGTCAAAAGAAACTGGAGTATACAGCCTTTACATGACTAAATAAACTCTAACATTTTTGACATAAGATAAAATTCCTCCTGTTGAACATTCCCAAAAATAAAAACCTAACTTAATGCATCTTTAATTCCTCTGTTAGTATAATTCATTGACATAAATATTGATTAAATCTTCTTGTAGGACTGCTACTTAAGCTGGTTCACTGAAAGGAGTCAAAGCATCCTATAAATCACAAAGAAACGTATTTGTGTGGTAATTTGTATTCAGTATGAGTCATTATCATCAGAGGAGTAAACCAACACGGCTGCATGCAAGGTGACGGTTAACTAATCTGATGTTGGGGTTAATATGATGAGATTCAAAGAGTCTCAATTATTTCATAAGGGATTGGAAGTGATATATTATGTCTAATACATAATAAATTAATTATTAGAACTTCAAAATGTAGTTATTGAACAGCAGCATTAAACTATCTACTCATTAAAATTATTAGATTATGATAAATATGCATTGTGTTTCTTACAGTCTTATTTAGATTAATTGTCTTCTTCTTAAGTTTGGTTCCCAATTCTTCACCAAGCTAAAATCAGCTATGTACAATTCTGAAGATTTAAAATATGGCGAGCTTTTTTATTTATATCTGGTATTCTTTATTTTTCAAAACCAGCCAGCTTTGCATAGATTATTCACTGAGATATTCTGACTTTTCTTAATAGAAAGCAACAATGATCTACTTAACATTTTTCTGCATGGTTTGTTCAAATGCAGATCTGTTTGTTTGGATGAAATTACCTTATAAAGTGTTTTCTGCATATTACAGGCATAAAATATTCTTTCCAAATTGCTTTTTTGAAAAGGTTAGCACGTTATTTCTGTTACGTTGTGCACAAACAAGCAGCTACAGTGACAGACAGCAGATTATTTTACTAAATGAGGCAAACTTGTGAAATATTTATTCATTTAAAACATGTAAAATAGAGAATAAATAAATAAGGAATAAATCAAAGTAATAATGAAATGTAACATGGTTTCATATCCAGTTCAAAAGGGAGCAGGGAAAACCAAAGCTTCTTAAATCCGACCCCCGATTGTCTTACTTACAGCCGCTGGCATGCAGCAGTTTATCCGTCACTCTCTGGGACACTCAGTACACGACAAGAACTTTATGTTCAACTCCTGATGATGCTTCCCTAATTTTCCACCTGAAAGATTATATCACTTGGCTGATAGGTTGTTCTAAAAGCATCCCTTTCCACTATGACCCACAAGACTCTTGAGTTTGGTAATATGTGTTTTTAGTTTGTTTTTCAGCTAAAGCATTCTGGTGGATTTAAATAAATTTGTTCCTTCCTACTCTCTCATAATGAAGGTTATTCAAGAACTGAAACAACAAACAAGCTAACAGTTCTGCTTGAAAAGGTTTTCATGTATTTTAAAACCAAAAACACTATAAACAAGAAGGCTACCTTACAATCAAGCATAGCAAAAACATTTTCTATATAAGATATTTTATCATTTAGCCCAAATTAAACCACAATTTGTTTCTATTTTCAAAATTAATCTTCTATTATAAATAACACAAAAGGAAATTTGTTGTCCATTGTGAATATTTTATGTAGATTTTCTTGTGTCCCCAGTCAAAATCATTTCCTTTTTGATTTTCTAAGAGCCACAGGTTGCATATCATATTCTACCAACAGAAATTAAACCTCTGATGAGGAAAAACCTGCTCTTTTACTGCTATCAGCTGTTGACCCTCGAGGGCTCTGCGCGCTAACAACACGTGCTATTTGTCCAAACAAAGAAGATAATAAATTTCCACATGAGATATGCCTACGGTGACACACAAGGTGTTTCAGTTTAATTCACTGGGAAGAATACTCTGTCTCCTTATGAAACAGAAAAATGATTTACTGTCTCACAATTTAAATGTTCCAACTGTTAGTAGGTTTGAGTCACATTCAAGAGACAAAACAACCCTCCGGATACGGGTCAGATTTCAGCTGAAAACAAACACTCTGCTCTGACGAGATGCTGAATAACAATATGGCGCACATTTACAATATTAACTAAACTGTATGAACTTTATCCCCACTGAGTGAAAGTTAAAATTCACCATGTAAGGAGAGACTACAAGTGGCCTGCAGGGTTTTGTTTACTCATATTCATTATTCAAGGGCCTGACAAGAGAACAGAGTACGTTTACTTGATGTTTTTACTGAGAGACATGGACCCACTTTTCAGACTGGATATTGTTTGAGTGTAATTTAATGAAAAATTCTTACTTTTTACACAATAACAAAACTTTTCCTCTCTCACATAACTTTTGGAAACCCATTAAAGGGGTATAAATCCCTCCAAGCAACAGCAAACAAGTTTGAGCCAAACAGACAGTCACGCTGACATCTGCAGAGGCCCTCAGGAAACGCTCCAACTCTGCTGCTTTATTCTGAGATTCATAAAACGTCAAACTTGTAGAAGAAGAAGTTCCCCTTTGTGTGTTGTCAGCTGACAGGCAACTTCAGGCTGTTTGCTTTTTATGCTTACTTGAAGAAAATTTAATTGAGATATGAAACTGTGCAAACGTTTTGAGTCATCCCTCTTTGCTTCCAGGGAGCCAGACTCTTCGGTCTGTCAAGGTTGATAAAAAAAAGAAAAAAAGGTTTTCAAAACATTTTTTTAAAGTGGACTTATCATGCAAAATTTACATCTTACACATTTGTTATTCTTCCATCATCCAGTAAGTTAATGTTTTGTGGCGTTTGGAAAACAAGCCATTTCAAAAACCACCCTATTGTTCATTTATTCAAAGGCCAAGTCTGCACCGTTACCTAGCAACCCCAACCGAGCCCAGTCGGTTACCTAGCAACCCAAGTGAAGTTCCAGAATGCTTGGTCAGCACTTCCACTGGCAGATTATTTCAATTATAACAAGACATTTTTCCAATGTTGTAAATGAAATAATCATCAATGCAAAGGAATTACTGACTTTAAACAGGCTTCTATTTTGAGCTGAAAAGCAACTTATTAGTTTTGTCTTATTTCAAATGTACTGAGATGTTTTCACTAGAAACTGGACCTAAAATACTTTCCAAGATTTTGTGTTTTTATAGTGTAGCAACAAGGTAATTCTCACCTTGTAGGATAATTGATAAATACTTAAAGAAATAATCAGATGAAAGAAGATCCACCTTTGTGGTTTTGCAGAGCTGTTGCTTTAAAAAACCTGCAGAACTGCTGAAGTGAACTGCTTTGACGATTACAAGAACATGTCTGAGTCCAGTTCTTTGAAAGCAAAATTAAAGAAAAACTGCCATCTTAAAATTGGTGAAAGCAAACTCATAAAATGGGATGGATAACTTTTTATCTGAGTTTTGTTGAAGTTGATGGTTAATTTTTACCTATGAATCTACTTCTTTGTTTGATTCGATCGTATACATCTGTTGCTCCTCTGGCTGTGAAGTAAACAGCATTAGAAAAGCGGCGTCTGTTTGTGAGCTGTTATTCTGAGAGCCCCAGCCATGGCTCCGACCTGTTCCATCCAGATCTCCGCAGCGCTTTTATTTTCACCCTCGCTGCACTTCGGGTTACCGGGGCCACTGGCAAGCTTTCAGTCAGACAGAGGGAGAACTTGAGTCAATGTGTGTCATCTAATGTGGCTGGTCGGGATGCAGTGTAGGGGTGAAGGTGTGTGGGGGAGGTTCTGCTTTTGAAACAGACTGCTGTGTCACACGGCTGAATAGCAGGGATGACTCCCTGTTTAGACCTTCACCCTCCTCCTCCTCTCTCTCCATGGATATTGTTAGCGGCTGCTGAGTCAAAGCTGCCTAAACCGGCTGAACTCCTCAGATGATGAAGACAAGACAAACGTGTTAGCCGTCCGCCGATCACTGACACTTCTATGAAACTGAGAAATTACCAGAGTAAACAGGTAAACAGAGTGACCTCTGCCCTAATGGTCATGTAACTGCTGGCTGACATTTGGCGATGAATCTCCTGGACTATTTCGTAATTTGGATCACACATTGACAGAACGTGGCTGGAGGGCCAATATCAGCCACTGGAACATCTCTGTTTCGATCTTAGTATCTTTAAATAAAACATCATCAAATAAGTCATTTAAACTGGGAGGGTCCAAAGGCCATTTGTGGAACTTGGAATAATTGACTAGAGGTCAGTGATATGGACTTAAAGGGAAAATTTATGCTTTACAAATTTTTGAACTTTTATTTGTGTTTCTACTGCTTCTAAAAACGGCCCAAACTCTTAAAACATAAACACTGAGGTGGTTTTTGGTAATAAGTTAGTACTTTTTTTGAAACATTTGCCATTTGTAAAACTTCCAGAATGTAACGTCACATTCCGGAGCGTCACCTAGCAACCTCGGCGAAGCTCAGCCCGTTACCTAGCATTCCAATTAAATTTAACAGAACGCAAATGTGTAAATGTCTACAATTTATATTTTCTTCATGAAAATGTTAAAAACAAACAACCAGCTCCTCTTTGTGCCGATGAGAAAATTATTACATCAGCTAAAAAAACTCAAACCACATCAGAAACCTTAATGGTGAACGTGCTAGGATATTCAGGTGAACATTACACGCATTTATAAATACCTGAATTCAATGTTTTGTTTGCGAAACAACCTCTTCCATCCACAGATAACAGGCTGCAGACGCTGCCTTCACATAATTGGCACTTGTACCAACTTAAAATGACACTGAGTCATGACCACAAGGCTGGAGGCTGAATTTCAGTTTGAGGCGAGGACCTCGAATGACGAAGCAGCTCCAAACTCAATGTTGACTTCTTTGAGGCTTTAGGAACAAAGACACAACCACTTTAGATTTTTATTTCACAAACAAGGTCTTGAAATACTTCTGAACTAGAACCCAATGAAAGTTTGGGTTCTAGTTCATATCTGCTGACAAAGCAGAAGTTCATCATGACCTCAGTCTGGGGCAAACAAATCATGACAGCCAAGACTATAGAGATGACCCTGAAAAGGTTTTTCTTTCTGCCAATGGTTCTTAGTTTCAGTGTGGCTGTCTGGACTTGTTTCCAATCAGTCACCAGAGCTAATAAAAACGATAGAGACGATTATAACATGTAGGTCTTCCAAGTTTTTAAAGACGTTACCAGAGCAAATCTGTTAATAGCTGGAGCTGCATAACAACCAAAGAATAATCATCAAACTTTTAGCATAAATAGTTTTTCTCCCCAAATTAAATAACTACTGTAATCTTAAAGTAGAGCATCTACCTGGTGCTATTTGATTATTTATAACACAGAGATCATGTGGAATCTCTGCTGCTAATTACAGCACAGTACAAGTTTCATTCCATTCAATTGCCTGTTTTGGAAGTTTATGTTTAATATATATTTCAACCCATTAAAATTTTAATGCATGAAAACAATGTGAAAATCCAGCGTGAATGTTTCCAACCTGAACTATTTTGGAATAAAATAAAATTTGTGTAACTTTAGTTTTTTCTTGTTTGTATTTTGAACTGACGTCTTCTGGGTCGAAGCCGTCATTAAACCTCTTTCATTAAAACATTTAGAAAACATTTCTGTGCAATACTCCAGCAAGAACATGTCAAACTCCCCCATAAAAACGTAACACCACAAATACAACATGTCCTGTTTGAAACTGAGGTCTAATTTTATATATCAGACCGAGCTTATGGCCGATATAAGTGAAGCTTCAGGACAAACACACACAATGAAAGTTTCTTTCCCAAGGTCTACCAGTCAGCACCAACATTAGCAGATGGATATTCAGTACAGAATATCCTGAGGTTATGAAAAGCTGCTGATTGATGAAGGTGAGGGTGCAGAAGGGCAGACTGTAGTGGAAGAAAGTTTCTCTTATTTGGTAACAGGATCGTCCTGAAAAGAGTAAAAAAAAAATTTTTTAGAAAAACAGCACAAGTTGACCCCTGCTGTTAATCAGCAGGTAAAGATTGTTGGCTTCAAAATTTAGCCTGGAGCGCCCCCTAGCGGAAAGGAGTGATTTAAACATTCAAAGTTGTTTGCTGACTAAGTTTACAATTTGTAATATTTTCACTAAGACATGAGCATATTAGTTTTGTTTTTCATGCAAAGAATACAAATGAAAGCGGAAGACAATGACGAATGTAAATTTTCATCATTTTTCACCTTTTTTTTAGAGTTTTAATTAAGGAAATCAAACTATTATTACCCACTATTTACAACAACACAAACAAAAAAGCTGTGAACAGATATGAACAATGTAGGTCATTGGTTGTTTTAACTTACCATAATGTCCATAATATCTGCTTTCTGACTTTTTGTATGAGGTATTTTTCATAGAAGTGTGTTCTGTTCCTCGTTTTTTTTTTTTTTTGACTATTTGTAAATAAACGTTTTCTCAATAAAAAATGTTGTCTACTTTAATTTCTTCTAACAATATTAGATCCAGGAAACTACTGACAAACTGGGATAAAAACAGCCTGCTCATCAAGTTTCTTGCCATAATAAGCATGAGGTGTATCATGGGTTAATTCTCCTTAACTCTTGAAGTTAAGGTGAATTAATTCCCGAAACAAATATGTATATTCTGTAAATATCTTAAATATTCGCTGCAATGGACCGAACGGTTCGCTCAGTTGTCTCCATAGCACCCCTTGCTGTCTAGGAGGGGAAATGTCTAATTCTGACCCTGAAATATAATATCGCCCATTTAAAACATTAAATGATATTAAAAGGAACTTTGATTCTGATTCGAAAGTGTAACTTAGGCTACATTTACACTGCAGCCTGAATTGAAATCAGATTTTTTTTTTTTTGGCGTGGACCTTCACACGTCAAAATATATGCGAGAAGCATGATCTCCAGTGTGAACGAGAGGGTCTTCGCTGCAGCCTGCAGAAAGGGGCGGGGACGCGAAGTGGACTTGGTGAGAACTGCAAACGACCTGAAAGTGTCCCGCATGCGCAGTAGATGGCTCAATAACGTCAGAGACTGTGCTCACTGTTTAGCCAACCGTCATTTAAAAAACGAAGAATAAGTGCTCTGTGTTTACGGAAGTAAATGCTAATGACGGAGCATATTTACGATTTCGAGGTTGTCGACCGGAACCAGTACATTAACAAACTTAATCCGCCATGGTTGTTGCTTTTCTTCAAGTACACTTCCCGCTTGTGCTTGTCAGTGCGCAGAATAGTGGCGTATGTTGACGTTTGTCAATGACGTTCCAGTCGGATGAGGTTAGGTCACATGAAAAAATCTGACATCGACCCTATGACCACACGTCCAAGTATCCTGGGTCGATCTGTGTTGTTCAGACTGCCATGAGACGATGAGATACGGGTCGCATTAAGGCAAAAATAAATCGAAATCGGGTCACTTCATGCCGCAGGGGCTAAGCTAAGGGCTAACTCCGGCTCTGAAAGCGAAACTCCGCCCCTTTACATTTTAAAAACTTCCAGCAAAGACAAGAAACACGGCCGAGTGGAGGATGAGCGATCACAATAAATATCAAGCCTGAAAACATGAAGCTTTAACGGACCGAATGTTCTGATATTTGTGTGGGAAATGTTTGCGTGTTTCTTGGCGTTGAATCCTTGTTGCTATGGGAACGACCCAACGAGCTAGCTAAGAATAAGAGTGGTTTTTCATTAATATTCAATGTTTTTTTGGTATTATTTTCCCTTTACAGTCGCGTACTGCACTAAATTAATAACACCCACATCTTCAGGATTTATTTTTGTGAACGGTAATATTCTACCGCAGATGGCCGACTTTTGCCCTTCAGGATTTGTGCGCATGCGAGAGACTTCCGGGTGTAAACAAAAACATGCAACAGCTTCCGTTTGACCGGAGAGGCCAGTTGTGGGCCGATTTTATGCAAACTATTGCCGATTTAAAAGAATTGCACAATGTCCGAATTCGCACAGAATCATAAACATAGAATTTCAAATAACATATTTGGGCAATTAAAGTAAAAAAAAAATGTTGATTTGGGGATGAGTTTCACTTTAAGAACAACCGTCTGTGTAAATGGACCGCTTGCTCCGCCACTCAGCTGTGTGGGTTTATGATGAAATTCTCGGTTTCACTTTCTTTTCTTGGTTAAACGGAGAAATTAAGTTTCGTCTGTCAACGGATCTGCTGCGCTCCGTCACGTCTGCTCCTGAAGGCCACTATGTTTAAAAAAAGCGAAGACAAACCCAGGTATCCAAAGTTTCTGTTGCAAGAAGTAAATGAATAATTTGATTTACTTGCTTTAAAATTTCTGCAGGAGGCTTCTGCGCTTTTTTGACCTACTTGGCTTGATGGGTTTCTGTAAAAACTGGGTGTGGAAGTGACAGCAGAAAAGATGCTTATGAAGGATCTAGAATATGTTGGAAAAGTTAATTTATTTTCGTGATTCGATTAAAAAAGTGAAATTGAGATGTGTTAGCTCATGAGTTTATGGCTTACTGAAACTTATAACAAAAACTGCAGTTTCTCAAGAATAATTAAGACTAATGTAATATCATTAGTCTTAATTAAGACATATTATGTTGTAATTAACATAAAAAAAATCGTTGGAAGACTGCTGGCTGCAGCAGTGTGCAGAGTTCTGTATCCAATAATGGAAAATTTAAATTGTGTTAAAGTGATCATAACTGACTCTAGTTTATTTAAATGCATGTATGTGCCAGCAGATATAAGCTCCACCAATTTTATGCACTTTTGTTTACATTAAAGTAACTAATATTGCAGAAATAGTTAACTTAAACAGAATCAAATATGTAGCTAGCAGGAAGTCCTCAAACATAAAGAATAAAAACCCAGCAGGATGAGGAGACAACACAGAGGACCTGAAAGGGAAAACCTGGGAATAAACACATGAGAGTAAATTAACAATGTGACACAGCTGTGTTCATTAGGTAAAAGGAAATGCTTTCATAAACAAATCAGGAATAAGGAGCTATAAAATACAAACCCGTGGACAGCAGAAACAGGTAGCATAAATTACAACAAAGCAATGAACTTATTTCCTGAAGCATTTGAATATATTTTTGATCAAATCAAATTGGCACCTTCCTACTACTTCTTACTCCCCTGCACTCTAAATTTGACTGGGCTAAGTTAATATTTACAAGATAAATACTAGTAGTCTATTCATAATAAGTGACTGTGTGTAGTTTGGCATGTTATGTTGATTTTATAAAAATTATAATTCATCAATTGAATTTTACTTTTTGTATAAATGCTATCGGCTTAATTATATTTCATCAGTAAGGTAAACAATATTGAATAATACAATTTTACCGTATGATAGTGTCTTCATTTTCCACTTCTGCTCCAGGAATTGCCCCACACAGACGTAATTAAATCAATTGTTTTTGCTTAAAGTCAATTATAACAACTGTCACTTTGTTGCCATAATTTATAATAAATCAAATCAATCAAATTTTGCTTGTATAGTACATTTCAGAAACAAGGCATTTCAAAGTGCTTTACATCATACAAAATATAAAGCAGACAATTGTCGCATTTTCTAAATTCACATGGATACAAGTTTCTGCATGGTTATAGGTTTTTACATTAGGTGGCCAAAATTACAAAAATACTTCCAATTCATACTTCATATTCTGACCTACTTAAAGGAGAGGATGGGAAATTACATTTGTTCTCAAAAACACTGTTTTTGACAAAAGTTTGGGTTGAACTACTCAAGAAGTCTAGATTTTAGAAATTTGTTGTTTTGTTTTTCAGTGTATAGTCTGACACATATTTTCTTTCTTTAGTGCGGGTTTCAATTTTGGAAGTTCCATCAGCTCCTCCTCCCTTGTACCTCCAAGAAATCCTTCGCCTCTTGCTCCTATTTTGACCCCATCCAGCTTCCCTCTTTCCAGTCAGTTACAAAATGACAGCATAAAAGAGAAAAAGAAGGAAAAACCTGTAGGAATCCCAGGTAAGCTACTAGCTGAAAAATTTACAGATTTATGTTAAAATCTGCTTTACTTTCTTTTACTTTCTTGGGTTTTTATGGATAGTAAACGCAACTCCTAGAAACCAAATATATGTGATTTGGAAATACACCTAAGTTATTTGCTAAAGCTTTGGAGTAAATGTGCAGTTTTTGGTTTTTAAGTTTCTTTAATTTAAAATCCTCTCAATCAAAGTCAACTGAAAGTTGGAGAAAACAATGAAGATAAAAAAAAAACATGATATTTAGCCTGTCTCAAGTTTGACAAAGCTAAAATAACAACACATAAAAGAAATGAAAGTTCATTAAAGAAGCATTGTCATATCTTGACATGGTAATTCGTTTACACACTTTTGCAGCTTTTGAAATATTAGGGGTTTTCTTACATTTACTTTTCTGTATTTTTAGGACAGCTATCATTGAACTGGTAGTTAATTGATTAAGTTTTCACAGGCTTTCAGTCAAAGCTGGAATCTCAGTGGAGAAATGTTCAGTGGACCGAAGAGTGAGTACATTTATCCTCCATCTTCCAGCAGATCAATGTTGTTTCAATCTTCTTCTGATCCTTTCATCTTTACATTAAAGGCAAAAGAAAAGCCTGATGAAGGCTGTTAGCTCCTATAGACCCAGCTGTAAGGATGTGCCTCAGGCCCGGGTTCTCCTCCTCGGACAGGTTCATTCTGGAAAGTCCAGTTTCATCAGTTCAGTCCAGTCTGTGTTTAATGGGAGAGTGACGAACCGTGCCATGGTGGGCTCCTCCTTCAACACCAGCTTCACTAAGAAGGTAACGGTTGACCAGCAGCGAACACATCCTCACGCCTGATGGACACAGTGCTGATAGAATAGTAAATGTATCTTTTTAAAAAATTTAAACCATGGATCTTTTTGTCGACTTTAGTCATGCTGTACTTTGTGTTGTTCCATGACAGGTTACACCTCCAAATTCAAAGTTTCTGCCTTCATTAGTCTCTTCCACCTCCCCAATGTTTTGGTTCATTGAACAAGTGACACATTTGTGTTGAAAATGTTTTTTTAAAGGAGAGTTATTCTGGTAAATTAACATTTTGCTCATTTTTGTTCTTCCATTTGGGTCTTAACTGTTCCTAAAAACAACCCAAGCTCTTTGAAAAAAAACATACAAGTGCTTTTTGGGAAAAAAGTTGGTATTTTCTTGTTGTCAGGAAAACTACCCAGTTCAAAAACTTTCTAACTGTAACGCCACAACTCAGCAGGTGCTGCCCCATTACCTAGCAACCCAAGCAAAGCCCAGCTCATCACCAAGCAGAGCTTCAGGACGTTTGGTCAGCTGGTTTTACCGCTGTATGGGCTGTACAATGGCTGCTGGAAAAGACGAGTGTTTTTGTTGTCAACTGAAACACCACCTGCTTCATTCTTGTTGGCTGTGCCGGAGGCTCCACTTCTGCTTTCCAACGATGTACAGTTGTGTCGGGTTGCAGCCATTTCAACATTGAGTTGGGGGCCTGGCCAGCAGTGGTTATTCGGATTTAAAGTGACAGGAGGAACTGAAAGAACTCAAAAAGACAGAGCTAAAATTTCAGTATCCAAGAATGGTTGTTTGAAAAAAAAAAAAAGTGATGAACATGCTCTGTATCGCTATCTTAACGTGTTCAAGGAAGCATAATGCGGTGACTTTTAACAAAGCAACCGGTTTTCTTTCTGCAGTCCACCACAATCTGCTGTTTAACACTCCACTCTGCAGATCGAAGGCCTTTATTTCTCACCTCTTTTCATAAACAGAGAAATGGAGATTTATTTATTCATTTTAATTTGTCCCTCCTCTCTCTTGTTGACAAGTTTTTCTCATTAGCTTTACATAATTAACTTTGACACATTTTGTCAGCTACAGTCCTTCAACATCCGTGGTCAGAAGGGGGAGGACAACACTGGACTGGTGCTGTGTGACATCATGGGCCTCAGCGACGGAGAGACAACCGGGTTGACTCTACACGACATCCTGTCTGTGATCAAAGGCCAGGTTCCTGAAGGGCACAAGGTGGGAGGATTATATCTGATTTTTTAAAATCTTCTGAATGCATATTCCTCACACTCATAGGGGAAAACTCACTCTTTGTATATTCTTTCCATCACAGTTTAATGTTTGAAGCTTGATCTTTGAACTTGCCTGTCCTCAGTTCAGTCCGGATCAACCAGTTGGCACAGAAACGGCAGGGTACGTGAAAACGCCCAGCCTCAGGGACAGAATCCACTGTGTGGCCTTTGTGGTGGACGCCTCAAAAATCTCATCCTACCACAAAGGCTTCGGCTCCACTTTCAAACAGCTGCGAGAGTACATCAGCGAGCTGGGTGAGCAAACGCAGACAGACACAAAGGAGGCATAAATAATGTAACTTAATCACTGTTTTGCATGTAGCTTTAACAGGTAAATGCTTTCTAAGTCTCATTTTCTGAAAGTTGAATCAAAGTACAGAATGCATAATTTTATCAGGTCACAAGAATTTTTCCCCCCAAAGTTAGGGTTTTAAATTACCTTAAGGGTTTTTGAATTATTTTTTTGTTTGTTTGTTTTAGGGGTTCACCAGGTGGCTCTGCTGACCCACATTGACCAAATTTGTCCAGAGACGGCCAAAGATGTGAGCAATGTTTACAAGAGCCTGAGCGTTCGAGAGACGGTGGGTGGAAATGTGTAATCTAAAGTCAGCTTTCACACTTTCTCTTAGCTCGTTGGTCCTAATGAGGCCCAAATTTTTTGATTTTTATGAATATAAACAATAGGGCTGGACAAGAAATCCATAGCAACATATATCACAATAAATTTGGATCGATATGAATAATCAATACTTTCATTGAACTCTGATCCAGAACTGCAATGCATTCTGGGAGAGTTAGACAAAAGTAGGAAAGATTAGCCGCTCAAACTGTCAAGGCCAGATAAGCAAGATTACTGGCATCAACTAACTCTCACTATTTGGTTACCTAGCAACTTACCTAGCAACGAGCTGTTGCTAGGTAAGTAACTGGCGCAGCAGCAGTTTAGGGTTTTGCCCCATAACTGCTTAAAAATAAATAATGGCTTCGAGTGAAAACTGGATAAAACAGGGAAGGTTGCATTGCCAGACTTTTATTGCTTACTAAGACTTTTTATTATTTCAGATATTTGAAACGGAAAACTAATTGGTAATTATCTCTCAACTGATATAAAATGCTTTTATTTATATTTTTTTCAACCATGTAGTCCAGCCCCAATAAACAATATTAAAACATTATAAAGTTATAGTAAATTTCTTTGGAGTTGTTGGGTAGGGGATGTATTAAACTTACAATTCATCAATTCATACCTGCAGATTTTCAGGACAACCTATTAATGTATTGCAGTTTGCATTAGTAAAATAATTTTTTGTTTGAAGTTAAGGAACCAAAAGTGGCTCCAACCCAGGGACCCACATCTTTCTATTTTATTTTTTATTTTATTTACATGTTTATCCAATAAATAACAAAAGTTGTGCTAAGTTTATTAAGTTTAATTTCAGACAGCTTTTGTGTTTGCTTTATTTTGGACTGAAATGTTAGCGTTGTGTGTCTGCAGATGAACAAAGCCGGAGCTCTTCTGGGCATGTCCCCCTCCTACATCGTTCCAGTGAAGAACTACGTATCAGAACTGGACGTGGACGTGAACACTGACGTGCTTCTGCTCAGCGCCGTTGACCACATCCTGCAGTACGTCGACATGTATATGCAGGACTACGCGCCTCGGCACACAGGGTCAAAGATGATCTGATGCTCTTCAAACATGTTTTCATTTGAATGTTTTTCATGTTTTTTAAAACTAGCTGTAAGAAAAGTTGACTTGTAAAAGTAATTTGCTGTTTTTGTTAAGTCAAGCGCTTTGCCTCACTAAATCAAATGCAATAATTGTCACAAGTTCTGTTGACCAGACTGACTAACTTACCAGCAGGTAAAAGTTTTGATAAAAAACAAACCAGCAGCCAGAATACTTACTGTTTAGCAATAACTTGAACAGATTTCTATTTTGGTATCAGAAAGTTTCAACAAATGTTCGGTAAGTGTATTAAGCTATTTCAGTTTCTATGAATTGTTACAATAAGTCTGGATTTGGTAGGATAAAAGCAAATCTGATATGAGGACTAAAGGGGAATAAACTCTGCAGCAAACTTTCAAGCAAGTTATCTATTTTTCCAAGCTTTAACAGCTAACTGAGTGGACTTATTGTTTTGTGTTGTCTATTAAACAACTTTTGAAATTGCACAACTGTTTGAATGATGATGTTCGGCAGAGGCCAAAACCAGTTGTGGTCTGAAGAAAATGGAAATAAAGAGACAATGATTTCAATTTCAATTACTTTGTTACTATGTTCCAAGTTTTTTTCTTCCTAAATATGCAGCAAAAAATTTGGCCTCAGCTCCTGTAATTAAAGCACTGTCGCCCCCAAAGCTGAACATTTAATTAAGATCTATTGACTTATATTTGCATAAATTAATTCAGAAAGCTTCATAGAACATTTTAATGATAAATTTATGAATAAACATCTTTAAAATATGGCTCAAAAGACCAAAAATATATGGAAAATGAAGAATTTTAAATGGACACATTTAAATAATCATTTTATAAGCCATTGTCATTTGGCACTCTTCCCTCTCCTTAAGAGGCTGGACATTTCGAGTAGCAGATTAGAATTAAGTTTTGAAAATGTGCATTTTTCTAAGAACAATCCAGTATACTCCTAATATAGTTTTACACAAAAACACAAAAAATATATAGAAAATTTAATAGGAACTTTTTTCCGCTGTTTCTCTAAATTATTATAAAACTGTATTAGATCATGTATATTTTCAAAGCTTAGAAATATTTTCTCCTGTCCTACATTGTAAAACAAATGTACTATTTTATTGTTTCTCTAAGTTATTATAAAACTATATAGTGCAATTAACATGAGTTTTATTAAAGGTTCAGATTTGGGGTTAATGTTCCTTTTTGCAAATTGGGTTGGTTTTACGGGTTTTACTTAAGAGTTTGGACTAAAAGCTGTCAAATCTGGTAACTGACGAACGGCGCCATGTTTGATTTAATGAGTGCGTTGTGAGCGTGAGGCGCATGCGCCACGCTGGATAGATATATGACGCAGTTTCTACGTGAGAGTTTAAAAAGACCCGGTTCGCGCCAGGCAGCACGGAGACACCAAACCAGCGTTCTGACATTCATCCACCTGGAACCCGGATTTAAAAATTGCCTTTTCCGATCTCCCAAGACGCCCAGCCTGAAAGACTAAACACTTCACCTGACATCGTTTCCGTGTTGATTGGGCCTGCCAGTCCGGCCTTAACACACCTGCTGAGGATCGGGTGGAGCGGGACGCCATGTTTGAAATCGCTGCGTTTGTTGTTTGGTAAGTTATTTTTCGGAATCCTTATTCGAAGTTGTTTTTTTTTTTTGTCCCTGATTAAGTTATGGAAGCCATTTTTTATGTGTTTGAACAGAGCAGCAGAGGACCGACCGACCATGGCGTCTCAGTGGTGGTTTGTTTGGCTGCTGATGAGGAAGTGGAGAGTAGGCCGCGGGACCGCCATGTTGGAAATCGCTGCGTTTAATACAAGGTAAGTTGTATTGCAGAAACCTCTATTATTAAATTGTGTCCTGTGAGTAGTGGGAGAGTTTCACCGTGTGGGGCAGCAGCTTGATGCAGTCAGACTCCGGTACTGACTGGTTCACTCCAGCATCTCTACAACTCGCTCAGCTGAGGCCCCGCTGCTGGAGGAAGATTTGAAATCAGAGAACCTGAAAATAAAGATCAGAAAGGAGAAAACGTGTTTATGTGACCTTGCTTCAGACCCATCTGAACTGCTGAACTACATCTAAATCCATTCTGGTCCCCTTCAGCTCCTGGGTGTTGCATGCCCATTTTTACTTATTTTTTATTTTTTTTACAGTGATGTTCTCAAAATCTGTCAATCTGTTGAAATAAAAATGAATAAAACCAGAAAATCCTAGAAGTTTCTCTGAATGTGGAGATTTGACATGAATATTGTACTTGTTGCTCCATCCACCTGTCATTCATTCATCCATCCATTTATTTTTTCATTTATCCATCCATCTTTTAAATTGAATAACAAGGCAGGGAAGGAAGCCAGTAAAGTTGCTTTTAGCTCACTAGATACTTTAAAAATATAAAAAAAGATTAGAAAAATGCAGCACCCAATGTCTCAAAGTTGGTTTTGATTTTTTTATTCTTTAGGAAATAAGAGGTTTCAATGTTAATATGAGAGTTATAGTGAAGAAGTATTCTGTACTTTTAAGACGTGTTTTAATCAGTCATTGGAATTTGACAGTTATTTTAATCTGTTCATTATTAGACTGGCACATTACCGCCACCTACTGGATTGGGGCGTACAGGCAATGCAGTGGGGGCGAAACCATCTGGAACATATGTAGGGGGGATTCATGCAACTTTATTATTTATCTATCATGAATCTACCGCGGTCACTGATTATATTTGGTTTACTTTATAAATAAATATTGTTTATCATACTAAATGTGTACTAGTTGTAATAAAGACGTAAAACTTAAGGTTTATACAATCCCTAAACTGTCACACAATGGTATGACCCAGCCAACATAAGCGCCAAACGGCCAACATAAGCGCCAAACCGCCACCAACTAACGGTTCTGGTGTTGGAGATTCCCTGAAGGCTCCTCATCTGGAAATCGCTCATTGCTTTTTGCTTTGTCCTCGCACATCCGGAAAAGAGAAAATGGTAAGAATAATTAAACTTTTGTTTAATTATTAATTTCCCTTCTTTTTTACAGGAAGGGAAATGAAAAAGTGCTTGATTTTAGCTCTCAAAATTTTCACGCTCATTTGAACATGGTGATATTTATTATCCACGGTATTATGAGCAAATATTTTAAATCCTGATATACAAATGTATCTAAAATGGTCCGAGGCTTTGTTTTTTAAACGGTGTTTAAACGGTGCTCAGACCAACCGCTAACTGCTGCAGTTACCCGTCAGTTGACGGTTAGCCAAATTAAAGGACTTTGGCGCGCATTTAGTATTTGCTCAGATTATTTTTCCTCGGGATATCCTGATGTTTTGGGAGTAAAAAAATTTCACTTTTAGAAGAAACTTGTCTTTTGACTCGACCTTTTCTCTTTTTTTTTTTTTTTTTTTTTTGCCGGTGTTGAGTTATTAGTTTCTTCAACTGATATAAACTGATATAAACGGTTCATTCATCTTTCAAGGCAAACGGTTTGGTTCTGCTAACGGGCAATTTAAAATTAATTCATAAACTCTCTTACAGCCACAATTTGGACAAAAAGCTTCATTTTCTAAGTTCAAAACTGTAAACAATTTGTCAAATATTCCTATCAGTGTAAGTGTCATGATTTATATGTGTCCCTTATTAAAATGAATCTTTTCTTCCTGTCCAGCGTGAGTGTATTTCCATCCATATTGGTCAGGCCGGAGTCCAGATTGGCAATGCATGCTGGGAGCTGTATTGCCTGGAACATGGTATCCAACCAGATGGTCTGATGCCGAGTGACAAGACGGCAGGAAGAGGAGACGACTCCTTTAACACCTTTTTCAGTGAGACCGGTTCTGGAAAGCATGTTCCCCGGGCCGTGTATGTGGACCTGGAGCCCACTGTCATTGGTAAGTCTAACCACTTGCTGGAGAGCATTGACATGAAGGATTTGAATATTCATTAAAGTTTACTAATGTGTGACTTTATTTTCCATCCCTCCATAGATGAGGTGCGCACTGGGACCTACCACCAGCTATTCCACCCTGAGCAGCTGATCAGTGGTAAGGAGGACGCTGCCAACAATTATGCGCGTGGGCACTACACCATCGGAAAGGAGATCATTGATCCTGTTTTGGATAGGATTCGCAAACTGGTAAGATCATGGAATGAAGTCAATGTCAAATCATCTGAAAAGACAAAGTAAATTTATGTGATGTGGATTCTGACAACCTTTCTCTGTGTTCAGGCTGACCAGTGTAACGGCCTTCAGGGTTTCCTGGTTTTCCACAGCTTCGGTGGAGGCACTGGCTCTGGTTTCACCTCCCTGCTGATGGAACGCCTGTCTGTCGACTACGGCAAGAAATCCAAGCTGGAGTTCTCCGTCTACCCGGCTCCGCAGGTGTCCACAGCCGTGGTGGAGCCTTACAACTCCATCCTGACCACTCACACCACCCTGGAGCACTCGGACTGTGCCTTCATGGTGGACAACGAGGCCATCTACGACATCTGCTGTCGGAACCTGGACATCGAGCGCCCCACCTACACCAACCTGAACAGACTGATGAGTCAGATCGTGTCCTCCATCACGGCTTCTCTTCGTTTCGATGGCGCGCTCAATGTGGATCTTACCGAGTTCCAGACCAACTTGGTGCCTTATCCACGTATCCACTTCCCTCTGGTCACCTATGCCCCCGTCATCTCTGCTGAGAAGGCTTACCACGAGCAGCTGACCGTAGCTGAAATCACCAACGCTTGCTTTGAGCCAGCCAATCAGATGGTGAAATGTGATCCTCGCCACGGCAAGTACATGGCCTGCTGCCTTTTGTACCGTGGAGATGTGGTGCCCAAAGACGTCAATGCTGCCATCGCCAACATCAAAACCAAGCGCACCATCCAGTTTGTGGACTGGTGCCCCACTGGTTTCAAGGTGGGCATCAACTACCAGCCTCCCACTGTGGTTCCTGGTGGAGACATGGCCAAGGTCCAGAGGGCTGTGTGCATGTTGAGCAACACCACGGCCATCGCGGAGGCCTGGGCTCGGCTCGACCACAAGTTTGATCTGATGTACGCCAAGCGTGCCTTCGTTCATTGGTATGTGGGTGAGGGCATGGAGGAGGGAGAGTTCTCTGAGGCCAGAGAGGACATGGCTGCACTGGAGAAGGATTACGAAGAGGTCGGAACCGATTCCATTGAAGGAGAGGGTGAGGAAGAAGGAGGAGAATATTAAAATGGCCACCTGAAACAAGTTCTGTGCTTTAAGTCTTTCTTGGTCCGTTCTGATGTTTTTTCAACTTTTCTTTCAAGGACTTTGAGTTAACAGTTTTATAGAGCACAGCCAATTTTGTGGGTATTGTTTAGGATTGAAATATACCTACTTGTTTTTAACTTTACATTCCCATGTCTAGATAGAAAGCCATTGTATCTTTGTTGTTTAATCATTACATGTCTGTGGATGAATAGGAAAAGACCTTAAGTCTTTACTAACATTACTATCAGTAGTAATGTCAAGTCTGTCTTGCCTCATTAGATTTAACGTGTGAAAATAGTTGAAAAGCCAATTCTTGTTTTGGCAAATATTTGCCCTGTGCTTGTTACCAGGGATCGGTTGTAATTCTTTCGAACATGCAGTGTTTATATTGTGAATTGGAAATATGTTGTGTAATTTGTTCAACAATAAAAACTAAAAATTGAATATTTAAGTTGGCTTCTTTATTTTGCTCTTTAAACAACAGTAAATGAAAAAATATAAAATTTCCATACTGAAAATGTTCATTTGCTTTAAAAATAAACACTGAAGAGTAAAAAAATGAGACCTGGTTTATCTCATGGTGAAATTCTCATAAATTAAACTGCTATAGATTCCTCTAACCAGTGCATGCAAGTTAGTAAGTTACTGATTTACATATTACATTTATGCTAAGTTAAAACAGGCTGGGTTTTACCCATCTCTGCAGCCTCTTGGTTTTAAGAGGGGATGACGCACAAACACTCATGGCATTCGTTTTTCCATCACATGCATTTGCAACCACTGAATAGACATGAAAAGATTTTTTTGTGTTTCCATAATCATTTGGAAAATTTTGAGATCAATTTCAAGAGCTTTCAGTTAATGGGACAAACCTCATTGGATCAGAGCAACAGTTAAAAATCTCTCCCACCTGGAAACTTCTAGCATGTCTATGTTTACGCTCAACGGCAACAGAAACAAGTTCAGCACGTCTGACTTGTTCTGGAAGACATGGCTTAATGGATACATACCTCAGTTGTTTTAGAGTGAAATGCATCAAGTTTTAGAGTGCCCTCATAGCGCCACCATGATGACATGATGAGCGCCGCCATGATGAGCGCCGCCATGATGAGCGCCGCCA
>VMRN01000008.1:870166-1197233 GCA_010277015.1 Poeciliopsis turrubarensis
ATGAGCCCTATAAGGCCTCATCATGGCGCTCATTGTAAGCATCATGCCCTCATGTTTGCTTTAAATGAGAAAGCTAAATTAAAATCACAAGTGAATAAACTAGTTAATGTCAGTCATTCAAAATCCTGGCAGCGATGGATGTAAACGGCTACATGAGATTCATCATTCAGAGGAGATGCTAAGAAACCCGATCAAACAGCCACAGCTGGATTTGGGCAAAATGACAAACAGAAATAGATTATTTCTCACCACCTTGTTTAACAGACAAGAGTAACTCTTCCAACTGCTGCTGTTAAGGATATGAGCTGCTGGCTGGAGCTGCTCTCTACGCCAAGGTCTCAGACATGTTGACAATAAGAGTTTTTCATATCAGGGGATTTTATTATGAATCAAGGGTAAAAAATTATTTGAAATGCTCTCTGAATGGCCTTGTAATATAAAAAAGGTTCAGTTTTAGTACAAAACAGATTGTGAAAAAACAGCTTTGCACTTTGAGAAACACCACTGCAGAGAACAATCAGAGCGTTAATGAACGTTGGTCCAGTTTTCTCCATTAAATTGAAAACACACAGCTGGTTAGTTTCTGTCTGGTTGAAAAACCACGGGCTCAATCTTTGCTTTTTAGGGTTCCAATAGAGAAGGAGCAAAGCATCTGGATCCCTCCTGGAGGTCTTCAATGAAAGAGATTTAGGTGTTTTGTCAGTTATGATACTGTTTTTGTTTTTTGCAGTAATGGAGAAAAAACTCCATTGATTTATTAATCCACCCATTTCCCCTGTCACATATTGCCATATGGTGTGGATCATGACTGCAAAATCAAGATGTGAAGTGGCTGAAATGAGGATCCTCCTTCGTGTGCCGGCTCGGCTCAGTGACGGACGGCTGAGGAGTTGTGTCATCTGGGGGCAGCTGGGAGGTGACCCCAGGTCAGACTCCAGTGTTTGTTCTGTCTCACTCACTGTCATCAGAAAATGTTTTGAGCAAATAATTATAGCAATAAATGAAAGTGGTTAAAGTTTCTGGATAAACTCAGTTTAAGAAGCTCCTGCTCCTTCTAACTTTTCACAAAAATGTATGTGGGGCCTTTAGTTATGTTTGTTTGTTTCCATGACGCGACCAGCAATATTTTCTGTGAACCACCAGAGGGCGCTGTAGAGAAATTTAATTATTCATTTTGAGTGCCATCTGCATTTATTTTTCTAATTTCTTATTTCAGAAAAAAAAAAAAGATAAAAACTGGACTCTTAAAATTAGGTGACAGCAAGAAAGATTTATCAGTCAAGAATTCAACATTTCAAGACTTGGGACTAAAAATGGATCAGACGTCTGAGACCACGATGAAGACGGCGCACAACTGGATGACATAATTAAAATCATCCATAAAGTCAGAGGAATTATAAACAAACTGAGCATGTCAGCTGCTGACAATGATTTATTTAGAAAACTTGGAGTGTTGAGGAGTCACCTTCATGATATCAATAGTCTGTACTAAAGGTTTTAATTTATTTATACCAAGAACATTTAATAAGCAGCAAGTCACAGTGATTTAATCTACTTATCTGCAGATGGTGCTGTTCCCTCAAATTGAAGCAGTAACTTTACTCCTTTTAAGAAAGGATGGTGTTTTAACTCTGAATAATATGACATCATAGCCCTGAACAATCTTACATTATTCAACTATTTTTAAACAAAGGTGCATGTCTACATCTTCAGCTCATTCTCTTTATACAAACATCTTAATCTGTTCCAGACATTTCCTTGTTTCTTTAGACACTTCAGATGTTTCTTTATTAAATAAATAAACCTCATCAGAAGGTCAAAGACAGACAAAACAAACGACTCCTTTGGATTAATGAAGTTTGATTAAGAACTGCAGAAGAGCTGGTATAAAAGTCAAGTTGAGCTTTGTGTGATTATTATAGGGTGGAATACGTTTTTTATATATAGAAAATGTATATAACAAAACAAATATCTCTGCCAAGTTGATTTAAAATAAACATTATAGACACAGAATCTGTTTCAGAAAAATGAACCGGCCCAAATGCGTCCCTAATCACAGTTATAAACATGTAGTGTAACGCAAAGCCGAAGCCTGTCAGCCAATCAGAGCGCTTCCAAACAACCACAACTTCCAGTCAGGAATTAAATATGGCGCCAGCGAGTCCATGTTGGTGGAGCTACTTTTAAATGGCGCATTAGAACATTAGCACGTTATTTGTTGCCACAGACTGTGAAACCCCCAAATCTTTGTTTATATACGCAAACACATGCCGTTTTCTTAAAACTCCACTTTTGGTTAGAGTTTTTCTAATTAATTGTTAATTAGTGGTTGAAAGGCCAAATTGCATAAAAATGCATTTTCTGGCTAGCCGTAAGTTTTTTTGTTGCTTTTTTTCCCCTAAATTGCAACATTCTCTATTCTCATCACCTAAAAAGAAACCCTCCACTGTGCTGTGCAGAGCTTCATGAAGCAGAAACCTATCAGGAGCTGTCAGGCAGGAAGCCTCGGTTCTCCGGTGATCACAGGGAACAATGCGTTGAGGGTCGTAACGAGCCAGCAGGAAGAATAAGATGCTGCCTCAAGGAATAACTAAGCAACAAACACGTGAACAGCCCATCCACGTTCACAGGCATCAGACAGGAAGCGCAGAGAGTTCAGCTGCTTAACTTCCCTGGTGAGAACATGAAGGTAGCTGCATTTCCACTGACATTATAATTGAGCAAATAAATTAGCAAAATGAAAACAGCAATTTACAAAAAAATTCAAATGTTTTTATTAAATTTTTACTAGTATTATAAGGTTTTATTTGGCAGTATAGAAAGTAGTGTATTTTGCTAAAATGCAATGGAAACAGCTTCTTTTGATCACACCGGTCATGTGACCATCAACTGGATGTTACTACTTACAGAAAAGACAAAGACAACAGGAAGTGGTTGGAGGATGATAGCATAATATGCTTTTTATCGTGTGAACTATCTTATTCACGCATATTTTTAATTGTGTGGAATTAATGGAACCAGCGCAATTGTGTTAGCGGGATATCAACAAATTGTCAAGTTCGTAATGAAACTGCAGCTGGTGACCAAAGACACTGACATGATTCAGATGCATTTAATTCAGTTTAGTTCTTTAAGTATTCAACTTCTGATGCTGAGTCCATTCACCGATGCTGCTGAGTGAAAAAGAGAGCAGAAAAGAGAAATATTGCTGCCGTGTTTTGGCTCTGTTCATATCAACAATGGCCGACAAACTGGGTTTTTAACAAACATCACTGAAGACGCAAAGTTTTTCAGTCAAATTATTTTCTCCTGATTTTTATTGCTGTCCACTTTCTAAGCTTTGTGCGAATTATGGGTGAAACTTCCGCTGCAAACTGGAACCGGCGTTTGTTTACATGCTTTCGAACGTTTTAGGCTGTAAAATATGTGGGAACTGCAGCTATCAGATTAAACAGTTTAAACAGCCAATATCGTTTTACCTACAGCTATTGGCCAGGTCATTGGAGAATGACCTGTAGCACACTTAGCTACTTCACTGAGTCGGTTGCTTCAGATGATTCAGTGACATTACGCTTGACAGTCGGTTACCATAGCAACCAGTAACCATCCGCTCCTCCGCACTGTTTTCTCTGTGTTTTTCTTCACCAGTATATTTTGACATGTTTTAGACAAATGTTGTTACAAACAGGGTTTCATGTGTAATTTTGCCATGTTTTGTATATTTTAACTTATCAAAATTAATGTTACTTTAAGCTGTAAATAATTTATTAGTATGGTTTGGTATTAGAATAGTTTACTGAACTGTAAACAATTTTCCAGCAGAATGTGGTTAAACACAATCCAGTGTAAACGTCAATAAACCCAAACTAACAAAGAAAACATCAGAGAGCCTGAAGAACCAATCATACAAGAAAGATGAAAAGAAAATGGCTGCTATGGAGCATAAACCCATTGAAGGCAGCTTGATGAGATGTTTTTATTATGCCTGTCTTATAGGAATGATGTGCTCTGTGTGAAGTAGGTACAACCAATCTCTTTCCAAACAGAGTGCCTTCATTCAAACAAAGAGAGGAAATAATCAGGTTCTTTTGTGCTTCTGGTCTGCACGCAACACGAGAGAGACCTGGAGAGCCAGCACCGTTTATTCATGCAAGTCTTATAAGTGCAACTTCAACATTAATTTATGGATTATTTAAAAAGAGACCCAAGGAGGAAATGAGGGAATCTGGAGCACAAAGAGATGCAGTGATAATGACGTTACTCAGGATTTGTCGTCACTTGGGGGCAGCAAAATCACCTGGATGCCAATTTGTTCACACCTACGACAATTACAATAATTTCTTCCTATAATAGGAGACTAAAATGCCGCCGTGCAGTTGTTGTAATCCAAGCAAAATTTAAATTTCTTTGTATATAATGGAATCAGACAAAAGTTAAATTTTGCCTCTTGGTCTGTTTAAGTTGTACCCTGATGGTTTATGAAGTGATTGTAACACTGGATGTTTTGGTAACCGTCTCGTAAATCATTTAATGTTTGCAGATTATTTGGTTCTCTTGTCTCTCTGCAGTGTTAAATATGGTGTCTGGTCTGACATGCTCAATGTTATCATTGCAGAGGCTCAATTTCTCAGTCAGTGAAGTCAAATTTTTGGGTCAAATATAGCTGGATATAGCTTTAATAAATATTAGCGACTTTTCTATGGTTTGTTCTCGTCTTATTTTTATTTCTAACGACAGACGAATTCAGTCTGGAATAAAAGTATGTATATATTTTATATTTGCATGCATATTTCTAGCAGAGAGTGGTGGATAACTAGAAATTGAATAGGTTTCTAAATCATCAATATAAATTTATCAAACTCCCAGAAACTTGAGTTTTTGTTTGTTTAAATGATTAACCCATCTTTCATTTTTTTCATTTATAACCATTATCTTCAAACAGAATCAGTGGCTAACAAACTAAAAGATAAAATAAACACACCAGATCTCCAGCTCTGAGTTATGCATTGAAATTAGTTGTTTACATTCACTGTATAAAAACACACTTTGTCCTCAATTAAATCAAATTCCCTGTTTTACATCAGACTTAATTCGATGTTTTGAAATGCATCAAGGCATCAGACATAATATTTTGTTTTTGGATGTGAAAGATGAACTTTCCAAGATCTCCACTGTGCTCTTTCTTTTACTGCAACTCTTTTTGACAACTTTGTTGAAACTTTTGGAAGCTTTGACCGACCCGAGAGGAAAAACAAGCCTGGATGCCAAAACCTTTGCAGCTCTTTATCAGAACAATAACCCATAAAGTCATTTCCCCACTGAGCCGCGACCGTTACTGACAGGATGGAGGCAGGAGGATAGCTGTCCGTCAGCCTTCAAAGAGCAAAGTCCAAGGCAGAACAACATGTTTACTTTCTCAAGAAAAGTCCAAACAGGGTGAGACAGGAAGAAATCATAAACACTTTGGTCCTCAGAAGTGTTAAAACTTTCCTCAAACTGTTTAAAGACATAGCAGTCTTGGTGCTTAGACATTAGAAATAATTACACTGCCTCCTGTTTCTTAGTTACATTCAGTTTGACTATAGAAAATACTTCTCCTATTTGGACTGAAGGAGGCATTAAATTGTAGTTACAGCAGTTCACCACCAGTGGGCGGATAGATCGATGTGAGCACTCCTGACTGGGCGAGCTAACAGCGCTAACTATCGCTATTGTATTAACAGGTAAATATAAATTAGCGCTGCTATTTATGCTGACTTGTGTAGAAGTGAACTGAAGTTCACTTCTACACAAAAGATATAGCAAAAGATATGAGTGTTTAATAACGTCTTCCCTCACTTCAAAATAAGAGCATGAATACTAACATCTCGCTACTTGAAGATTGTAAAAAGTCAATAACCAAAACTTCATCACAGATGTCAAACTTTACTGAATATTAACAAAACACTAAAGTAAATCAGCAAATTGGAATTTATCTGGAAAAATTAGCACAAATGCTAAACGAACAAAGTAAACTACTTTTATGCAATTATAGACACCATGGAGATTTTCAGCCATCAAACTGTTGAAAGGTTTCAGGAACATTCTCCATTTTGCCACTTCAATGTTACATTATGACTGTAATGTTACAACATAGTTTATGAATCAAAAAGTGCAGAATTAGAGAAATGCATGTGTAACTTTGGAGAATCGCTCTCAGTTTCCTTCCATCATTGAACTGAGAAGTTGCTTCTCGTTTTCTGCTTGCACGTTTACAATGGGTCAAAGGTCAGATTATAGGTTATCGATCCTGTGAGGGAGAATCGGTCGAAGTTTTCAACTTCACTGAACACAGAAAAGTTTGTCATCAAGCAGACGAGCACCTGACTGCAACGCTTGTAAAAATAAACGTTAAAGGAAAAGTAATTGATATACCGAATTTAGAAAACAAAAAGTTCATTAAATAAATGTTTTTATATAGAAATATGAAAAGTATGGAATGGATGTTTATATAGTTTAGAATCAAAACTGTAGAAAAGGAGCTGGATCAGAGGTCTGTAACCTTTACAACTTAGAGAGACACTTTTATTCTCAGGCCAAATGAAACTAGTTTAGAGACACAAAAGTCATTGACTTTTTGGAAAAGAAAAAAAAACTCAGAATATTAGATAAATATCTACTATAAAAAAATAATTTATTTCTATTTTAGGATTTAAAATAGAGGTATACATAAAATCAGCAAAGAGACAAGAAAAACTGATCTAAGATCATATTATTTGTCCTTTTAGTGTCAATCTTTGTGAGAATTAAAAGCAAATATTCATGACAAACTGAAAACTGTTAAAAACCCATGTTTGTTATCTAAACTTAGAAACAGTAGCTTTTTATTTTTTAGTCCAAATTATTAAGAGCCATTGTGAAAGACCCAAAGAGCCACTGACCTTTGAGCTATAAGGTCAAAGGTCCTCATATTGATTTATCTCTTATTTAATGGTTATTTTTAGGCTAATCTGTTTGCTTAACTTGGTTATTTAGCAAGTGTTTCTATTGGTTTCAAATTCAATTAAATTCAATTTCAAAAACACTTTATTGATGCCAAAGCAAATTTAAATGTTTTATATATCTTTTGTGTCTAATTTGTCTTTTAAACCTCTGTGTTAAGATTGGCTGAATAAAAAGTCCTCTTTGAATAAATTTTGATTGATTTATTAGTCCAGCTTATCAGAACTTTCAAGCGCAATTCAAACCGTTCTCCAGTTTCCATCGATTGATTTTTGCCAGCCTGAGTAAGTCCAAACTCCGTGTGCCGTTACGAACACGTGTTTTTTCATACGCTGGTTTCACCTCGTGGTTTCTGGGCAAAAGCTGAATAAAAGAGCAGAACGACCTGCAGCGAACCCACAAACCGTCTGAGTAAACAGCCGCCGTCTGGACCCAGTACCTGATCGACCCAACGCCCCCAAAGAACGGGAAGGTCAGGACGGGTTTACCTTAAAAATAGAGCAGAGGTTGGTCAGGTTTCAGCAGCAAACTAATCGCCATTTTTGGACTTTAAAATGTGAAAATGTGAGTTTTGCAACGTGGTCAAAGGTCAGAAGTGAAAGTCCAAACTGAGAGCACGAATACTTCTCATGGACAAAAGATGAGGAAAACGGCGTGTTTCAGGTTTATGAACATTTTAAAGAGAAGATCTAACGCCACAAATGAGACTAAACTAAGATTCTTATCTGCTGTAAAGAACCAGCTAAGCTTTCTGAAAGCTGAGTATTAAACTCAACAAAATGGTGCCGAGTTGTTTAAGGTGGCGCGTTTCTGTCAGGATGCTCTGAATTAATTTAGATTATTTCACTTTCTATCAACAAGCTCCGATTAAAAGCTTTTCTCCAAACATTAACCGGGTTTGTCCCAGTGAGATCCATTTTATGAGAACATTTGTTTATCTTCTACTGATAAAACCAAACCAGAGAATAGAGTGACATTAAAACTCTCCTACACGCCTCTTTATTTTCAGTCTAAATAATAAAATCAAGCAGATGTAATTTTAAAATGTCCAGTCGGACAAAATCCACTTTCTGACATTGAACCAGCCTCTCTCCTCCAAACCAATGGTGCTTTTCCAGCAGATATTACATTTCTTTTGTGAAATGCCAACATAGATTTATTAGAAAATGAAAGAAAATCAATATGAATATAAGATACATTTTTCACAATCAGCAGGAATTAAAAAAATTGACTTCAGCATAATAAAAATCACACACAGAAACGATAATTAAAATAGTCCTGAAACACTTGGAAAACATGTCTGCATAAATATGTGATTTTATTTAAATTAAGCTATTTTGTTTGTTTTTTTTTAATCTGTGGTGATGATTTAATATTGTGATAAACATACATATATTTTTTACCTTTTTAATGCCTCTGGCTTGTCAGACATTTCTGAACAGAGACACATGAAGCTGAATTTATATGCAGCCACATTTTTTTGGTTGCCTGTACAAAAAACTGAAATATTATAATTCATTCTAGTGATATTTAATACACTATTGTAGTTCTGTAATAATGAGTTTTAAAGATTTTTTTCCTTCTCTTGTGTTTCTTCTTTATGTCTCTATCAAATAAACAAAAAAATTTAAAAGAAATCAAATGAGCAGAACTGCTGGATTTTGAGATAAGTCAATCAAAACTCGCTAAATGTAGTTTTATTTTTAAAAAGTATCAACAAAAATCACAGTTAATGTAGAAGTAGGTGAAAGGTGAAAGGAACCGTTGACCAGAACTTGATCCTGAGGGGAGGATCGGATGGAAGCCGACATGTTTGTTTTGAATCAGCAAAAGGAAGTTCATCACCAACCAACAGCAGCGTGATGACGTACACGTCAACAGCTCCTCACCCTGCAAGAATTTGAAAGTTTTTTTTTTTTTTTTTTTTTTTTGGTGGCTTTTAACGCTTAATGTTTTACCATCTCATAAAACCCAAAAGAATGAACCAAGCGTCTCATAAAAACAAGAAAAACCAGCAGCTTTCGACATCAACACACTGGGCGACCTTTGACTCACAAAGTCTGCAGCTCTGACATCAGAGAAGACGCCTCGGGGGAACATCTTCTCTCTCTGGGTGAAAGTGCAACGGCGAAGGGAAGGAGGAGGAGAAACACGGGGATGCAGAGAGTTTAGGAGAGGAGGAAACTGGGTAAAAGGTCGCAGTGATGGAAGTGAAAGGATGGAGTATCGGCCTCTGGTTTGTAAATAACAGCTGCTATTATTGAATCCCTTGTGACATCAGCGAGCCGCACACGAGCCGCACACGAGCTGTGCACGAGCCGTGCACGAGCGCGACTTTTCACCCACTTTACTGCTGAGCCAAAAACCGTGACGCGAAACGGAGACGTTAAAATGAGCCAGAAGCCCGGTCCAAAATACAGAATCTGTTCAAACAAAAACAAACCGTCCTCCACGGTGGGAGACGAGCAGGCCTGTCAGAAAAACAGACCAAGTTGGTTATTGTGATAAACAATAATAATGATAATCATTACAATGCACAAACATATTGGCAAAGATCAATAAACTTTAAACTCTAGTGAACATTTAGCACTGGAGCTGCAAAACTATCCAAAATAAAGAAACAAAACAGCAGAAACAACAAAACGAATTATAAAATCTCTGTACGCAAAATTGTTTTTCAAAAAAAAGGTTGCGACAAAAGCACCAAACTGAAGACTATTGACATCCAGTTTTTGATAGAAAGATGAAAAATAGAAAAACATTCAGTCATGCAAAAGGTCATTCTTGTTTGCTTTAATTTATAATGCGATTAATTGATTTATTGCTTATTGCGACAAATCTTGAGGCGAGAATGTGATAAATAAAGGCACAAATCAGGCTGTAGATTTGTATCGTTTTATTATTGGAATAGTGATAATGACTCCTTATCCCTATAA
Organism: Poeciliopsis turrubarensis; assembly: GCA_010277015.1. Classification (NCBI taxonomy): domain Eukaryota; kingdom Metazoa; phylum Chordata; class Actinopteri; order Cyprinodontiformes; family Poeciliidae; genus Poeciliopsis; species Poeciliopsis turrubarensis. The sequence goes on from VMRN01000008.1 coordinate 880,084, forward strand.
TAAAGACTAAAATATTGTAAAATAAAGCTTTTATAACATGATTAAAATTAGTCATCTTGATCCTCCAGCTGACAAAACATCGAATGTCAACCAAATGTCAAAATATTAATCTCTATCAAATACTTCAATTTCTCAGATGTTTTCTTTATAATTCGATCACCTACAAATCTTAGAATGTATAATATAACAATAATAATGTTTTTTTATAATAATTTTTCAGAAAATTTAAATTACAATACATTGAGGATAAAAACAGGTTTCTGTGTGATATTAAAAATACGGAAAAGGATTAGGGCCATTTAGGAAAAAAAGCTCAATCGAATAAAATACAATTTTTTCCCCACTTTTCTCACAATTCGGACTTTTTGTTTCCGAGAAAAAACATGGCAAACATGAATAGCGCAAATTTCAAAACACAAAAAAACATGTAAAAACAATGCAACCACAGAAGAAATGTTGCAAACACAGGAAATAAAATCAAAGGCAAAAACAGCAAGTATGAAACGCTCCAGAAAACGTAAACGCTCCAGACCACTAGGGGGAGTCAACCGAGTCACACGGGACGAGGCCATTGGTAAAGATGGTGGGATTTCTAGAAGAAATCCACAGTGAAGAAAGAGAAGGTGTGTTATACCTCAAATCCTTTTCAAACATTCAATCATTTACAATGTTAACAGCAGCATATGTATGTATTTCACCTACTCCTGACTCCCCCTAGTGGTCTGGAGCTTTTTGGACTTGATAAAACCCAGTCAACCAGATAAACTGGCACCAGAAATTACCATCAACTGCAGAAACTTTATACTTGACTTCACTGAATAAAATGCAAAATTTCTTTCATCTTTAAAAAACAGGACATAGGAGCCCAGAGCAACACTCTGCCTCTACCATAGGTTGTTTTGGGCCATTTGGGCCGGATGATCCGGGCCTCGAGTCAGACACACATTTGAGTGAATAGAGGAGTAAAACTTTGAGTTTTTATTAGCTCAGAGTAAAAGATAATTTACCACAAAGCTATTATAACCACACTAAGAAATTAATAAAAATAAAATTACAAGAACAAAGTCATAATATTATGGGAATAAAGTTATAAATTTACGACTTTGTTCTTATAATATGATCTTGTATTATTTTAACTTTTTACTACGACTTTATTCTTGTAATAAAGTCATATTGTCCTGCAAATTATTCTCATAATTCAATTTTTAACTTTTTTAAGTATTGCCCTAATAGCCGCAGTAGGAAATTTATCACTCTGGAGTGAATTAAACTATGTAATATTCACTTTTGGACCGAATTTACTGAGATAAATCAGCCTTTTTGTTACTGAGATCTACCAATGTATTTTGGAGTTTTAGCAACTTCTCCGCCATCTTGTTTCCCTTTGCCCCATTCTGTTGTTTGCTCTGTGAAGTAACCACTAACTCTTAGAACCAGAGGTCAAAGGTCCCAACAGGAGTTAAAAATACCCTCTGTGCGTGCGTTTCTCTGACTCTGGGACTCGTTGCATGCGGCCCCACAGCTGTGCACGCCTGATCCCAAACACGGTCCAAGGGGCTGATGCAACATACCAAACACGCAACAGCAGCCCGACCTTTCACACACTAACCCACTGGTTTCTGTAAAACCCCTCCATGGCTCTATGGAGACACATGCGTGCCCATGTGCGTGAGGGAACACGCTGTATTGCTGTAATCTGTGCAGCCCTCCCATCATTTCAGGAATGTTTCAGGACGTTCTACGAACAGGAGACCGACTCCACCGGCGTTTGGTTTATAGACTCTGAGATAAGCTGGAGAATCATCTCACACTTCATCAGTCAGTGTCACCCAGAGCTGTGATAGAGGAGCCGTCTGTGTTTGTGTTATAGATATTTTATCTCTAAACGTAGGCCTACATCAGGCTCTATCTACATTTGAACTTTGACACAGAAACATCAAACCGAGGTCCATGGGAAGTGAAACCAAATCTGAGACAATCTGAAACATTTTGGTTTCATTTTGTTTTCTGCTTATGTATATATTTATAACATTCTGCTGTCAGTTTTTAATCATGTTAATTTATTTCTGCTTATAAATATTTGCACCAATATGCCAAAGAAAACAAATCTGACACCTACTTCCTTGTATGGTGATAATTAAGGCGACGTTCACATGACAGGCCACGTTTTTGGTGAAATCAGATTGTTTTTGCATTGTGGTTCATACCACTGAAGTTTTGTACCTGTTGTGGTCCAATAAAGGACATTTTTCTATTCTATTTAAATGATGAGACTGCAGCCAGACTTCTGTGACGTCAACACAGAAGAACGTTGACGTCACAAAGCAGCGTATTGTTTACGAAAGCAATAATGGATGCTGTAATCTATGCATCAAGTTTACTGAACGGTGGCAGATGACAACGTCACAAAATCGTAACAATAAAAGAAACCTCCACTCGTGGAGCATTGACTCAAAGTCAGGAGTGGAACAAACTTCATTCTCAATCATTTTTTCTTAATGTTTTCAGCCGTTGTTCACATCTGATCTGGGGCAGAATTATGACCAACGTCTCACAAACAGAGGCCGAAAACTCAAAGTGGTGATCTGAGAAAACTGAAACTTCCTCCTGCGGAAAGGAGGAAATGAGTCACTCAGTGTTTTAACAGACAGACGTGGTCCATTGTTTACAACAAGCAGCGCACGTTCTGCATGCATCTGTCCGGATCTTGTAATCCTGGCCTGTGTGTGTGTGTGGTGTGTGTATGCGTGTCGCTCTGCACGTCAGATCCAATACACTAAGCTCAACGCTGCCCATTACTAAACAGATCTGAAGTTTAGTTGTTCACTGCTTTGGAAAAGTATTTGTCCCACCCTTAATGTTTCAGATAATCACATTTTCATTGGGACAAAGATAAGCAGAGTAAATACAGAAGATAAGTTTCCAAATGACTTCATAGATCTACTGAAAAACACTCCGAATGAACCTGACAGGCTTGAAATAAAAGTCATCATTCGTCTTGTTAAATTAAGAGATACCTGATCAATAGGGTGCGGTGATTCGGCTGAAAAACATTTCACAGGATAAAGGTTTGACATCGGTTAATATCAATAATTATTGATTAGATTTTGTTTTAAATTTTTGAAATACTGCCAACCTGAACTGTTTATCCCCAGTTTTCAGTACACGCTGTTTATTTTTTTATTTTTAAGCACTTATGAGGCACTACAGCAAAACCTTAAACTGCTGCTGCGCAAGTTACTCTTCAGCTTGTTGCTAGGTAACCAAAGAGCGAGTGAGTTTTGCTGCATTTCAATTGTACTCAGAGCTGGGAAATCCCAACTTCCCAATTTGCCCTCCAAAACTGGAAGCAACTCTGGCTGAACCCAGTTCGGTCTTTGTGTTTCAATATGGCCGCTCCTCGCATCAACAGCAGTAAGATGAGGTGAGAACATGTTTATTTTACATGACGGACATAAGAGTGCATCTAAAAATCAATGCTACATGTTGCGCCTGCAAGTCCAAGCTGAACTAATGAAAAGCAATGTTTGTGAGAGCTAGGTGCGTCGCCATGTTGAAATTCTGACTTAACTGGAGCGCTGTTACTCCGGGTCTGACGTCAAACCCAGAAATCTAAAAAACAGATCAGAAACAAACAGCTTCGGGACTGCGGTAATCACTCCTGGACCAAAATCACTCCGAGAGCGACTGGACGGCTTATCCAGAACAAAATCTGTCTTGGCTTCAATCATCCCAGATGAGGAAAATGTTCATGACTCCATCCACGAAATGCAGCATTTCAGTAAAACATACACAGTACAACATGGTGCTGCAACTTTCCATAAAATACTGAACTGCCATCAATAAAATGGTTTGAAGCATGTAAAACATTTAAATATTCTAATCAAAGTCCAGACCTCAATGTTTTCTGTCCAGTCAGAATAAATTAATTTATCTGGCGAAGATAAAAGGAGAAAAGGTCTAATTTGGTGCAAATATCATCAAAAACATGTGAGCTTTGCAATAGTATTTTTGTCACAAATCTGATTAGCAAAGCTGAAGCGGATTCTCTTGTTTCAGCCGACATGTTCTTTTCCTGGAAAAGTTTAATTCATCCGTTTGTTTGAAGTTTCCACATAAAGCCAACCAGATGCCTGACGACGATGAGCTAAAAAAAGGTTAAAGATCCACAAGTTTAACTCCGGACAGAAAAAAAAAAACCTTTACATAACCGGAGACGACAGCATCCAGGTTTGGTTTAATGATTTTCAGACGCTCTGGAAAGAACAGAACCAGGGCAGAAAGTCCAGTCCTGCTGATTCCTCCACATCCCCAGCGGTTCTGCAGCCCAGGCAGGAAACAGCTGCTGCAGCTGAGCTCCAAACTCAGCCTGGTAATGGGAGCCGAACATTGTGTTCGGCACGGCTGGGATCGGAAAAGTGATTCCTGCCGTTGCTCAGACTGGACCCAGTTGGAGTGCTGCCTGACGGGGGCAGCAGGTTCGAGGACGTACGTGCGGAGCTGCAGCACGCGGCGCTACGTGCTCTGCAACACCGGCAAAGTTTTCCCAACGTGAGAACAAAACCTTCCTCCACCCTGCAAACCAAGACTCTGAGACCTCCGTAAAATTCATCACCCAAAATACGACTTAGCTTGTAGGAACAATTCAATAACAGGCGTCTGATAAAACTAATCTGTCCTGTCAGATTAGTTTTAAAACTACAATCCTGTGCCAAAGTCATGAGTCATCACCCTTTTCTTTCAATTTTGCTTTAAAGCATTTCAAATCTATTGTTCTTAATGTTTTTACACCAGTTTTCTGTCCAGCATTCAGTGTCTATGTACCACAAATCTGGATCAAACTCCCAGAAAACTGCAAAGCGGCCGAAACACTGAGTTCCAGTAAAAAATACTGAAACCTACAGGTGGGAGTTCGTGGTCAGTAAACCCAATGTTTTTGACCATTTTTGCATTAAATTTGCAATAAACTTAGTTATAAATTAGCAGGAAAAAATGTGGGATCTGTTGATTTTATGTGAATTCCCACAATCACAAAAAACTGGATGGACTGACTGGTGTAATTTCGGAGTCTTGAGGGCCACACAAGAAGCTCTGGGGGCCAGAATTGGACCCGGGCCTTGAGTCTGACACGTGTTCAAGATAAACAAACTAGAGTTTAACTAACGCAGACCAAACAGGATTGGTGGAAATGCAGTCTAAAAATACAGACGGTAAACAATGGTTTAGTTTCCTTGAGTAAATGGAAAAAAAAAACAAAAAAACAACCAAATCAAAATATTCAAACCTGAAAGTGGAGAGATCTCTGGTGTACGGTCGGCCATGTTGGGGAACACACTGACTTGACTTAGAAATAAGCAACAGAAAATCTACAAGTGATTTCACTTTAATTTCAATTTCTAAATTGAGATTATAAAATGGATGTTGTGGAACAAAAGTCACATTTTAGCATGAAACTGTTAAACAAACTTGAGGCGTCAAAAATGATCGTCTGATTTGATACAAACATCTTGTGAAATTCAGATCAGCCTTTGTGTCGCTTTAAAGATGATTGGCAGAAATAAATCCACCGTAAACTCAAATATTTACTTGCTAAAGCTACGCTGGTTTAATCTTGTCAAATGAGCGTTCAGTCCTGGTGAGCAAAGACGATTTCCAGTTACGACTTGCCAGAACACAAAGCATGCATTCCTCAGCGTTTTCTGTCAGTCGGGACAACGAATGCCTCGTGTGTGAGTGTGTGTGTGTGCGCGTGTGCTTGCGTGCGTGTGTGTGTGTGTGTGTGTGGGATTTTCGTTGTCAGGAACCAGTGAGTAAAAAGGCCTCAGGGTTGAACTTTCCCCTACTTCTCACACAAACTGGAAAATGTTCCACTGCTTTTCTCTCTCTGCGCCGTTTCCACTGCAGTTTGTTGGATGTTAACGCGAGTGTCCAAGAAGAGAGGAAATATAGGCTAAAGGTTAAAGGTCAGCTGTTATGACTACCAACACAAGGCTGCTAAATTATAAATTAGGGAGATCACCATCTGATTTAGTAATTGATTAGTCATTAACTGGAGGAAATGAGTCAAAAAAATACATTTGGTGAAAATTTTTTTAACATTTTAGCATTTCAGATATAAAACGAAAATTTGCTTCACCAGGTTCAAATTATGTAAAAAAAATATTATTCATTTAGTCAAAAACAAACATAATGGGCTGACTGTGATGATTAAATTAATGCTATTTTATTGGATTTAGGCAAGAAAGTGCTCACTTTTAATTATTGAATTATTTGTTTCCATCTTTTAATAGATTTGTAATATTGTATAAAAACTTAAAATTAAATTTCTAATTTAAAAAAAATTCTACTAATTGTCAGAATGAACGATAACTAAAATTATTATTGCACCTCAAAACCCACAATCTTCTATTTTTGGTCAATTATCTACTGCTAAAATGTTAGTTTGCCTGAAACATTTAATTGATTTTTGAGTCAAATATTTCCTAATACCGATTAAAAAGTACCAAATTATTTCACTTATGACATAATATTTTAACATATAAGTGGAACTATTAGTTTTTATCAATATAAGTGAATATCTGATTTATTTATATCCTGTTGCAAAGTTACTTTTAAGTTAGTTTTGTCTTATTTTTGGTCTTAGTACTTGGTAAGATTTTGTGTTTTTGCAGCCATGAAACTTACATTTCACTGTTTTTCTTATTCTTTCAAAATGTAATATGTAATCTCTTTTTGTTTGTCCTCTATGAATGCAGAACAAAGTTATGTATTCACCTGAAAAGCATGAAAATAACCAAAGTTTGGTCTCCATCGCAACTGGAAATTCAGATGTTTAGTTGCATCATAGCCGAGCTCCCCACTATGAACGTTTCTCCCCTCCTCCATCCTTCCTGTGCCTCCTCCTCCTCCTCCAAGCAGCCAATCAGGCGCCGCCTGCTGCAGCTCAGCGCTATAAAAACCTCATGAAGCCATTCTCCAGCAGACAACTGAAGAGACTCGAGCCCAACGCAAAGAAGCGCTGATTTCAAAACAACCCAAAGACCAGAATCATGAAGATGCTCCAGGTCACCGTCCTCCTCCTGAGCGTCCTGGTCCACGCCAGCGCCGGCTTCCCGTCGGACAGAACCCGCCGGGAGAAGCACGCCTCCTGGGACGACGTGAACGTCGTGGCCCACGGCCTCCTGCAGCTCGGCCAGGGCCTGAAGGAGCATGTGGACAAGACCAAGAGCCAGATGAGAGACGTGAACGGCCGGCTGAGGGCCGTCAACGGCACGCTGGCGGAGCTGGAGAGGAGGCAGGAGCAGCAGGGCGAGGCGCTGATGGCCCAGAGCAAGGAGGCGCAGGGGACGTACAGGCTGCTCTCCCAACTGGGAGAGGAGGTGAAGCTGGAGGTCGGCGAGGTGAAGAGGCAGGCGGAGGTCATGACGTCCAGGATGGACCGACTGGAGGAGGTTCTGACGGAGCCGACGAAGGACGGCAACGACAGCGAACACGAGAGAGTTTCATTCATCCAGGTGAGCTGGATTAAAGCTTCAGCGCTTTAAAAGTTGATTTTGGTAAAGCGGTTCGAAGCTGAGCGTTTCTTCCCCTCGTCCAGAGGCTGATGGTGGCTCAGAACAGACGAATCGATCAGCTGGTGGAGAAAATCAGGCAGCAACAAGACAAGCTGGAGAAACAAAGTCTGCACCTGCAGGCCCTGCAGAACAAGGTGAGGCGCCTGGAGGAGGCAAACCTGCAGCTTTGTGACGTCAAATAAACACCAGAATGATTTTTAATCTTTCACTGATTGTTGTTCTGAAGGTTGCGCATAAGAGAGTGAAATCCCACAGACGAAGAGACGAAGCGAGAGCGCTGAAAGGCGAGGCAGAGCTCAACCAAGCAGGTAACTTTTTACAGTTTCAGCTCGTTAAAAAAACTTTAGGCGAGTCAAAACTCACTCCTGGAAAAACAAAAAACAATACATACAATGAGCAGATTTTAATTAAGTCACACGCCACAAAAACAAAGTATTACCAAGTATTTTGGTTCAGTTCCTAATGCAAACAAGTTGATGCACCTAAAATAAAATCAATTTCTAATTATCGCTTCAGCAAGATTTAAGGCTTGTTTATAATTCCACTTATAACAAAATGTCTTGTTATAAGTAAAATAATCTTCCACTTAATTAATATCCATGAATTATTTGATCAAAAATAGTTTCTATATGCTGCTGGAGTGACAATTTTGAGTTATTTTCATTTGAAACAAGACTAAAATTGCTTAAGATTTTGCGTTTTTGCAGGGCAGCAGCAATTAGTGGATGGTAAAAAGACGTAACCAAACAGTTCACCTTTGCACTTTAAGTTATGATGTCTGATTCGCTGGCAGAAACAGAGCAAAGTTCAGAAGAAAGGGCAGCAACCTTAAAAAGAAAAACAAAAACAAGGCCGTTAAATGTGACTTATGGACAAAAAGGAGCTAAACTAAAAAGTCTGATTCATGTTGTGCTTTTGTTTGCAGGGTTGGCCAGAGATTGTCAGGATCTGTTTGCACAGGGGCAGCGAGTCAGCGGCGTCTACATGATTCAGCCCGACAACTCAAAACCCTTCAGCGTTCTCTGTCAGATGACTCCTGGTGAGTTGGTCCATTTCTGAGATTCATCACAAGATATTTTCACAAATTAAAAACAGGAGGGGAAAAACTGATTTGTTTTCTTGTTTTTTCTGCAGATGGCGGCTGGACAGTCATCCAGAAACGCCAAGATGGCTCTCAGAGCTTCGACCAGCTTTGGGAGAGCTACAGGACAGGATTCGGCAACCTCAACGGTGAGTTTTGAAAATTTTAACATAAAAAAAGGTCAGAATTTTCCAACATTCAGAAACTAAACGTAATTTAAAATTTTTGATTTCCCAGGAGAGTTCTGGCTCGGTTTGGACCACATCCACTCCATTTCCAAGCAAGGCCAGTACGTCCTTCACGTCGAGCTCTCTGACGAGGCCGGGCGGCGCCAGGCGGCCCGCTACCGGTTCCAGGTCGACGGAGAGGAGAGGCAGTTCGCTCTGCACCTTGACCTTGACCCTTCGTCTGGCGTTCAGGAGGGAATCGAGTCCACCGGAGCGTCCGGACTTCCCTTCTCCACAGCCGACAGAGACAACGACCTCGATGCGGACGCCAACTGCGCCGCGCTGCTCTCAGGTACAAAACCGTCTCAGAATCAAGATTAAGAATCGCTCCAATCTGCCCAACGATTTAAGCTAAACAACATTTTCCATCTGTGTTTTTCCCCAGGCGGTTGGTGGTTCAGCAGCTGCGGAGAGTCACATCTCAACGGGAAGTTCCCTGAGCGCCGCGGGGGCAGTCGGGCCACGTTTCAGGGACAATTCGGGCCACTCAGCTCCACTCTCCTGAAAATCGCTCCGGTTTCTAAGACGCAATAAGACGCCGAGTCATTCAACCCAGAGAACATCTGGGTCCTTAACTACTGACAGCCTGAAAAGACGCTGACGACGCACATTACTAATGTCTGCTGAGGCACTGATGTATGCAACGCATACGAGGAGATGGAGTCTGAGCTGAAACGTTCAGTCATGTTGACTGGGACTTTATTCCCCTTTGTGAGGGAACTTTTTATTACATGTTATCTATGTCCTTTAATTACGTTTTGCTTATTTAATATATTGTTTTTTACTCATTTGATTACAGTTTCAGATGCTTTTTATTTGTATGAATAAAAATAAACATGAAAAATAAAAGCTGGAAGTTATTTTCTGAGTCACTCATAATGTACATTAAAAAAAAAATCAACAGGTGATTTAACTTAAATATATTCTTTTTTCAGTGCATTTACAAGACGTTCTTTAAATAATGCTTGAAAATTAAAACTGTAATGTTTTAATGTGAAACAGTTTTTGTTAAACAAGCTGCATTCCCACAGAGACACTAGACTTTTTAATGTTTAATCCAAACCAAACAGGCTGAAATTCAGAGTAGAAACCAGACAGAAAACAAAACTATGGTTTGGTTTTCTAAGAGGTTTGGCAGCAGAAAACAAAGCAATTGGTTTATTTATGTGTTAACTTTTGTTCATTAGTAAAAACTTTAATTTTAGAAGACACTGGATTTCATTCGATACAAATTTAATTTCCTATATTTTTACTGCAAAAACACAAAATATTAAGTATGTTTTGTTGATTTCTTCAAACATCTTAGTATACCTGAAATAAGACTCAGGTATCGTAACTTTTCAGCAATATATAGAAGCTTGTTTTGAATCCATATTTCCTTCTTACAGATTAAAATATTGCCAGATATTTCACTTATAAAGGGTGAAAAATACGTTTAGAAGTGAAATAATCTGGCAGTGAAACTAGTAGTTCTTATTTCGTCATTATTGAGAAATTGTTTACTTAAAAAAAGTCTATCTTGCTGAAAAGTTACTAAGTAAATAAAAAAGAATGTTGCAATCTTAACCGACCCAAAACCTGACCAGGTTGGTTTGATTTAGTGTCAGAAAGGAATAAAAAGTTGCATGTTTTTTATAGTGTATGTGACTATCTGGGTTCAAATACACTCATATTTATTAAAAGTTCATGTTGAGGTTTTCAAGTCACACAAACGACACTCGGTGTCATTTTAATTATTGAAAAACAGGCCATAATAGAGCAGAAGGCAGTTATTACAAGGTCCAAGCCCCATTACAACATGTGAATATAAAATAACTAAAACAAAAGCGATTGGGAAGGTGTGCAGTTTAAGCAGAAAGCTTACAAAAACATAAAATAAAGACCACTTTGCAAGATTTGGGGGAAAAAAAAAAAGATTGTTCACTTCAGTTTATTTCTTCAGTAACAGAGTACATTTCTAACGATTAAGGTCAGCAGATGATAACAAGGCGTTGAGTCTTCTGACTGATTCCCTGATTTATTTTCAATGTGAGCAGGTGCTCCTAAACTCTTGCAAGGCACCTCAGTTGTTGCAAACATCATCGTTCAGGTCAGCTTCTTGGCACAAAGGTAAATATAATGTAATGTGCAAAAAGTCCTCAGCAGCAGGAGAAAGGAAAGCTCTTCAGGAAGTTAAAGCAAGCGATCAAGAACAGGTCCCATATAACTCCCAAAATTTCTAAAGGATTTTTTTAAATAGTACAACCTAAGAAAAATGTGGAATTTATATATTCTTTCTGGAATAACTGCATAAAAAACAACCTGTGACACACATAAGACACAAATCTCATAGCAAAACACGATAAAGTGTGCAACAGTTTGTATTCAGAGACAGAAAAGTGAGTTTTGATTCACAGAAATGAGTTGCTAAATTGAATGGCACCAAAGAACCCCAATAAATCAAATAGTTGCTGTAAATGGTCCACAGGTGTATTTTGTTGCATTGCTAATGAGAGTACATAAGGCAGCATTTTAAACATCAAAATTTACTCCTGTTGCTGGATTTCAACACAAAGAAAATAAAAAGGCTTTAACGTTTCATGATCTGGGTGAACAGCGACCTCTGCTGGCGTCAGAGATTAACCCAACCATTCACTTTACTCTTGAATAATTAAACATGAAAGGCAACCAAACATCTGATATCTCAGCAATATTTTGATGCTGAAAATGCTGCTGGGACTTTAAGACTGCAGGTGTGATGAGGTTCGATTGCATTCAGCTGATCATAAAGTCAAGTAAAGTGTAGAAGCAGGTTTGGATAAATGCTGAGAGTGAGAAAAGAGGCAGGCAGGAAGGTAAGGTTAGTGCGTGTGGAGAGGCTTATCAGAGGTTCTGCTGGAGGAAGTGCAGCAGACTAATCTCGTAATGCTCTCCGGACTCCGGACACCTGATGCTGTGGCGTTCGTTGGGATAAATCTGGAGAAACAGGAAAAAAAATAAAAATAAATAAATGATGCGTTTGATGCACGAGGAGAAAACAAGTCTTTTCAAAATATCTGGCAGCCATTTTGGATATTCTAGCTCAACAAGATTGTAATCAATCAATAAAAAGTTATTTTGGACCATTTCTGTTGTTTTGTTATTTTTGTGTTTTTTTGTTTACTTGAAAAATTTGAATGAAACTAATTATTTTTAAATATTTCTTCCTTCATCTTCTAGTACTGCACAGGTCAAGTTTAACAACCCAAACAAATTTCAGACCAACTCTGTCAAAGTAAAACGTTAAAATGTAAAATGTAAAAGTTAAGGCCCTGAAATCTTTTTGGACATCTGAGTGTTCTAAAACAAAATCTGTCCAAAGCTAAAAAAGCAACTAAATACTGATAATTACTAAATACTGATAAACAATGACTAAATAATGATACATAATGACTAAATACTGATAAACAATGACTAAATAATGATACATAATGACTAAATAATGATACATAATGACTAAATAATGATACATAATGACTAAATAATGATACATACTGAGTCTCTACACAATAATGACAAAAGTCCTCTAAATTCAAAACTCAAATTATTAATGTTTGCTACAAATTTACGTTGGATATTTTATTAAATCAGGCTCCCGACGTCAAACCTGGATAAATAGATGAACAGATGAATGAAAAGATGGATGAATGAATGAAACATGTAGACAGCAGGCCAATGAATCCAAATCTGTTTCCAAAATCTCTTTTAATTTTTAAAAACATCCAGGCCTGATAAATTCAGTCATCAGGCTCCAGATGTTCCAGATGAACTGATCTGGAATCTCTTATTAGGAACCTTTGCTATCCAATTATTAGTGACCTTCCTGGTTAAACATTTTTTCTGCGGCCAAACACCAGCGCAGGTTTCCTCAGCGTACCTGAAGGCTGTACGGCTTTCCTGCCCGGATGAGCTGAGACACCAGGAAGTTAGTGTGGAAAAAGTGAACATTCTCGTCTAGAAACCCGTGAAGGATCAGCAGTCGGTTCGGCCTGCAGAACGCACAGAGATACATGTCGGCCATTTTTAGTCATTTACATTCACAGACCTATTAGCAGCATATTATACTGGTAATATGAAACAAGCATCAGATTAATTTAATTGCCAAGCCAACCTCAAGAAAACTTGCAAAATGAAATATTTTCTGTGAAAATAATCTAAATCTAATCGAAATCTTAAAAAAAAAAAAAAAAAATCTCTGCATTCAAAATGGCTAAATCTGTCAGTAAGTTTTGGTCGAGTCCTGAAGCGAATAATCTGATAAATTGTGAATAATCGTCTATTAAAATATTCACCAACTAATTAAGTCATTGATTAATCATTAACTGGAGCAAACAGACCTAAAAAAGTCTCTTTAGCAGAATAAAAACATATTGAAACAATAGACACGGACTATATTTAACATAAAAAACTTTCCTGGTCGGTAAATATGTTCTACCCGGAAACTAGCGACACGGTTTTAGCTTCACCTCATTCAAAGTCTGGAAAAAAATTCTCCTCTCTGATGTACTTTGCTGTCCAATTATTAGTCAGATAATCAAAAAATAAATCAACGGATCAGCTGTACGTTGTATTGATAAGTTTAGCATAGAGAGCTGAGCTTTTCACATGTTGAGTATTTTTTAGCTGCAGATGCATCATTTGCTACAAATGATCAAATATTCACTTGAGGAATATTATGATATTGCACTTCAGGCAATGAAATGGTAATTTTCTAATTTAAAATAGGAACTTAGCCGTTTATTTGGATCTTTTAATGTATTTTCAAAATTTTATAAAATGTTTAATCAGTTAATGATAAACCTACAGAATGTGCAAATTAATAAATAGTTCATTCAAGATTCATCAATTTTGAGGGCAAAAATTGATTAATATTGAGGCGTAGGCGTCAATATAATCTGTTTTTGTCGGTAAAGATGATTTTGAAAGCGTGAATTGTTTTTTTATTCGGACGTCTCACTCGTTGGGAAGTTTGTCGACGTGCAGAGCGACGGAGCACGCTTCGTATCCCTTCTGGTTTTTTTCTGGCGTGTCCAGATATCGCTCTGTGTAGCCGGTATCGTACGCCATCCACAGCGTCACCGGCGCTCCGGCGACGGCGACCTGATCAATACACAAAAAATGATGTCTGATTGATCTTGCGTCAATTAGAGAAACACAAGTTACAATGACACGTCTGACCGTAGAGACTAAACGTTTCTGATTTCCTGCTGTCACCTTAAATATGTCGGGTCTGTGGATGAGGCCCATGAGGGAGAGGAATCCTCCGTACGACCAGCCGTGGATGGCGACGCGGCTCAGGTCCACAAACTTATACTTGTCAGCAATGTAGTGCAAACCCTCCACCTGGTCGTCAATCTCCACCAGACCCTGGATAAAGAAGAACCGAACATCCTCACCATTCTCTTTAAAATCTAATCTTCTGCACAGAACACTGGAAACTGTAATGTTTTTAAAACAATTCTCTAAATTTGATGTTAAGTAATGATTTACTAGGGCTGAAAAGATTAATCAGATTAATCGTCAACAAATTTAGTAATCAGAGTGACAACAAAATGCCATTTGCTGAAAGAACAACACAGTAATTAAGCCAAAATATATAAAAATATATACAGACAACCTACATTTAACATACATACATTCGGTTTTTGTAAATATGTTCTCAATTGGCATAGTCTTAGTTTCACCTGACTCAAAAAATTCCTATTAAGGACAAATTCTTGATTGGTTAATGAAAACCACTACATATATTTTGCATTAAAAAAAAAAAAAAAAAAAAAAAAAACATTATTTTTCTGTAAATATGTTCTACCCAGAACTCTTTAGCCAAGTTACTTTTTTGCTTCATCTTGTTCAAATTTTGTTAAAAAAAAAAAAATCTCCATTTGGCTATTCATTTATTAATTGGCTAATCCAAAAGATAATCCACAGATTAGCCCTACAATGCTCAGATTTTAGGTCAGACAGAAAAGATGAAGATTTTCACGTTTCTTGGCTTCAAATGATCAAGTACACACTAAAGGAAGTGTTGAAGATTATGCAATAAAATGTTTATTTTCTTATGTAAAAAAGGAACAGAATTATTTATTCACATATTTAAATGCATTTCTAATATTGTATAAAAAGACTTAAATGATTAACTTTTATTGGGATCTGATTAATCGTTAAAGCAGTCAATTAATCGAGCACTATAATAATCATTAGTTGCGGTTTCTGAAGGTACCATTTTGTCCTTCACAGCTCCTTCAAACTTGAGTCCTCGTTGGCAGGATCCCCGCCCGTCGATGACCAGCACCACGTAGCCCAGGCAAGCTAGCGTGCTTAGCCGCAGGTACTTCACTCCTTTATAGGAGTTATTCACCAGCTGCACCTGGACGGAGAGCGAAGGGTTAATTCGATGTCATATTTTAACTTAGCTTTAATCAGCGTCGCTTTAATAGATATGAACTTATTGTCAAAAAAACCCGGCTCAGTAGTTGTTAAGCGTTTAGTCTGTGTTTAGAAGCAGTTGAGACACAAATGGAAGTTAAAAAAAATAAGAATTTTATATAATAGTGCCTCTTCAAATCTAGATTGAGTGTACATCTCAATTAATGAAAATAAACTGTTTCGACAATGGAGAGACTTTACACAAGCAGTTCAAAGTCATCTGACAGGAATAATCCAGTATTAATTTGTGAAAAAATCATGGATAAATGAGATCTGATTGGTCTTCTTCACTTTACATGTAGCCTTTCTTTGTTCTGGCCACATATCAATTTTTCAAATCAGCTGTGTACTTTACAAAGGAGCCCTTCTTTGTTCTACTGTTTGTGATGTTTGTTTTAAAGTGGAAGAGATCAAACCTGAGGACCGCCGTAGACAAAAACAACAGTGGGATGCTTCCTTCCAGCCACCAGGTTGTTTGGTTTGTACAACATGCCGTAGAGCTCAAAGCCCGACTTCCCAGTGAAGCTAAAGATTTCTGGAGGCGGAGCATCAAAGTGGTACGCTATAAACAAAACACAGGAAATTAAACTTCTGTCAAATATCGGCCATAAATATTAATCCTGCATTATGTTTGAGCTGAATTATTAACCATAATTATATTAGTTTAAGCACCAGAAGACTCCATCATGCTGGCCCAGAACTGAGGTTCTTTGTGCAGCGGGTCGCCGTCCCCGACCAGCTTATAGATGTGAACACAGGGAGCGGTGGTCAAACTGCTGTAATGGCTAATAAACATATCAAAGGTCTGTGTGGAGGAAGAAGGAAAAGGCTAAATTAATCACCCATAACATCTCAGATTTATTAAGAAATCAATAATTTTCCAAAAATTACATAATCAAAAACCATAAATCTGATTAATAAATAAAATTGAGTTATCACGCAGCCCCACCTATAATTAATCTACGCAAGAACCAAACATAAATATGTTTAACTGTTTAATGAAGCAGAGATCAGAGAACGCTGCATCTCAAATTAAACATTTAATAATCTAAATATTACCCAATTCAAACTAGATAATTCAGAGGAGTTTGTGTCAGTCGGTACCTGGCTCACTGAGCAGCTGTGGGAGAATCCGGGTTTGGTGAGTCTGATGATTTCCCCCGGCGTCTCGTAGCTCACCACGTACAGATGATGCTCCAGAGGAGAGTCTTTGGTTCCCTGGAAGTAAACCAGCTTCGCCGCCTCGTCAACCCAAATCTGAGGGCTGCAGGAACGCTACACCAAATATCAGACAACAAGAATATCCAGAGTTTATTAGGAAAGAGCTTTGTCCTTTTAATCTAGATTAAATTTCATTATTATTTATATCGATTTACAGACTGCAACGGTCTCTTTGATTAGACACTTGCTTATATTTCACAGTTTCCTCTAAGGAAACTGTTTCCTTTTCATTGCCAAACAATCAACTTACAATTAGCTGTCAATAAACAGTTTAGTAGATTAAATTTCATTCAATCGATTAACTAATAACGTCCGCTCAGAACTTCTGGATGTGTTGTAGTTTTGGTCGCCATCCAGCAGAGGGCGCAGCTTAAACGTCTTGGTGGATTAAGTATTTATTATTTTTTTTCTACTTAGCACCCCAATGGGTTCCTGTTTTGTTATTTGTTTGAAAAATATGTCCAAGTTTAATAATGAGAGAAAAGAAAAAAGTTTATTTTGAATTTATTGTAGTTTAAATTGCTAAACTATTATGCATTTTTTTTAACTTTATGAACTTAATGTTCCTTCTTGATGCAAGAAAAAACTCAAGCTTTTATGAAAACAGCTGCTTGTCAGTTAATCAACTTCAGATGAACTCATTAAGTGACAACTTGTTTGTACAAATAGCTTTACTTAGCACAGGAAAATATTGACTTTATCAGCTGTAAAAGCTTGAGATATTTACTAAAAGTTTAACTGGGGTGAAGCTTCACCTTTGCTCCGTGATTGGCCAGCACCTCCCACTCCCCACTGGTCACCGTCACCTCCTCTTTAACTGGACACTTAAAATCACCTGATGGAAGAAAATGTAATATTTAAGCCGAATATTACAACGTAAATGTTTCTTCTTCAACATGTTTCTGTGAGGCGTTACCTTCAGAGTGAGTGTATCCTTTGCCCCAGTCGTATTTGCCCCGCTGTAACACTGAGGTGATTTTATACAAGTGGCAGAAACCCGTTTTAGACTCGTTCACTGTGATGAAGGTGAACTCGTCATCTGATGCTTGGAGGAAAGGATGGAAGATGTCGTGCACCTGCAGCACAAACAAACAGATGTTTACATGGATTTATTCAATTTTCGCCTGTTTGTTACCAACACATTTTAACATCTGACAACCTAAATAAAAACTAAAGGTTTTTTTCAAATGATGTGTCTGTGACATCACTTTGGATGAGTATTCGTCATTCATTTTAATTCAGACACATTGGAGGGTTTACAGTTTTTTGATAAATATCTGCTCTATGTTTAAAGAACTATTATTTTATTTTTGTTTCACAGTTTAAAATAAGGAGAGATGGAGATTTTTTGCAATAAGGTGGATGGAAACATTTTCTTCAATGGTAAGTTGGTATTTGAGAAAAATGCTGATTTGAAAAAAAAAAATATTTCCTCCACTTGAAATCAAAGTCAATATTTTTGTTTGGGAGCACATTTTTGTCCAATAAAACTGATTTCTGATTAAAAAAAAATGTACAAACTAATCATAAAAAAGGAAAAAAAATAGTTAAACATTACTGGCTCTTTTGGGTCAGTAATGTTTACTGTAACATACAAACAATTTAAATCTGCATTTGTTATTAATGATAATTTATTAACATATTTAAAGTGTGTTACTTTTTATTAAGAACCATTGTATTTCAGGACCCTCATATACAAGAAACGTATCCATCCATTTCATAACACCCCAAAATGTTTCAAATAAAATGATGGTTCTTTGGACTACTATTTTTAAATCTATTTTTCCTTTCTTTTTGTCATTAGGTTGGAAACATTCTACATTTTCAGAATCAGAAATCAGCTTCATTTGGCAAAAGATTTTTAAATTCGATTTCAAGTGGAAGAAATAAAAGGAAGTTAAATTTCTCACAAAGATATAGAGAAAAGAAAGTTTATCTGTTCACACTATTGCAAAAAATGTTGCATCTCTATTTTAAAATCTAAAAACAGAAATAGAACAATGATTCTTTAGTTGATATTTATCAAAACATATAAAATTCAAAAGATTGCAGCTCTGAACAAGTTTTATTCATCTGGACTTTGAAAGAGGGAAAATGCCTCATTCAGGTGAAGGTTGCAGATCGTTGATCCAAACCTTTAAAGTGTGACAGAAAAGCTAATGTATAATACTCATGGTTCTTTAGTCGTTTTGAATTCCTTTAAGCAATGTTTAATTTTCTACAAGACAGTCTGAGACAAAACGGTGATTAGGACCTCACATTGATCCAGATGTCGCTGGTTTCTCTGTAGATGATGAAGGGATGAACCGAGTCGCCCAGAGCCTCCAGGCTCTCCCGTCTTTTCGCTTCGTCCTGGTGAGCCGGGATGAAAAGCGCCGGAGGAAGCAGGACAAGCTGAAGGTTCTGCTGCCGTCGGTCCATCATGACCGCCCACGCGCTGACAGAAACGGAGAGGAAGAGCCGTGACTCGCAGCAGGAAGCTTAGCTTAAACCGCGTAGCAAACTGAGCCACGGTTGAGTTTTACCAACTTACTATCGGCCGTCTTTTGTCCATCCGGCTCTAGTGATGTACTCGATGTTGGGAAACAGGCAGTTAAAAGGAACAGGCAACACTTTCTCCTGCGTGCTGACGATCTGAGAAGAAAACGACATCACATCAGTCGAAACTCCGTCTGGACTTCTCAGTTAAACTTACAATGTAATGAGGACTCACCTTTCCAAAACTGTCTGCCCTGATTTCAGCTATCTTCAAAGTGATTTCAGGATTGTCACTGCCTGAAAATTAATTAAGCTTGATTACATAACCTGCTAACATTTCTTGGCAGCAGCTCTGTGAGTTTTAAATGGCATATTGCTCTCTGCTGCCTTGAAGCTGCAGTATGTAGCTTTCATAAAATATATGTTTTTTACATATTTGTTTACATTTTTATGTATGAGACAGATGATCTGAAAATATCGACAACCTCCACATACTCCATGTGCTAATATCACCATCAAAAACAACCAATCAGAACCAGGAGGAGGGTCTTATCGCTGTCACTCAACCTGGTGAACTTGCTGCTAAATATGCAAATGACGGAGAAACAATTCACCATCACAGAAAACTTTTTATAAGCCATAATTTGTTAATGCATGCTATAAATGCTCTAATTAGCCAGAGCATTCATAGCATGCTGTGCTGACAGGGAGAAGCTGTATCGTAGCGCTCATGGGCGTGATTGACAGCACTAAGCCCCTCCCCCTTTCTGTTTGTTTCTAGCTAGCACTGGGAGAAGACAGAGGTGCTTGATTTTTTTCACAGATTATTTGTCTCATACCAAACTGCCACAACACAGTGACATTTTCAACAAATATGTAAAAATAAATATATTCTTAAAAAAAGGAAAAATACTGCAGCTTTAAGCACAGTCCAGCCCACTACCAAAAGGGTCACACTTACTCAAGACAGATGCAAAAATATGCTAGCTAGCTAGCAAGCATTAGTAGCTTGTTACTAGTAGCATTAAAGCCTTGAATGCAGTGAGTGATGATGACTTATATAAAAGTCCAATAAGAAAAAACCTAAATAGCCACAACAAAATTTAAGATCTGTGATTAATGTATTTAAGACCAACATTTTCTTTAATAAATTTAAGACATTTTAAGGCCTTAATTTTAGATACATTAATTTAAGGCTGCATGGACGCCTTGTACAAACAAGAAACAGCATTGATCAAGTACCAAACAGACGTCTAGTATTTCTTGTGTGATTGATTAATTAGATTCTGAACATGAAAATATGTCTATGAATCTGGCTCATAGACAGGAAAGTTGGTTAATCTGATAAAAATATCAGTTATTTTTGGACTAGTACCTGCGCGTGGGTATCTGTAGACGTCGGTTTTCCGCTCCTCCAGAGCCGGAGATGGAACATGGATGATCTCCACCTTCGACTCGTCCACCTCCTCATACAGAATCTGCAGAGTTTTACCGCCATCAGGCTCTGAGTCAAAGAATAATACAAATAGAAATACATTAGGCAATCACTGAAAAGGTAATTTATTCAGTAATTTGATTAAAAACAGATTGAACATGATTACACTCAGAGCACTGAATTTTCAAGGTTTTAATTAGGTTATTTTGAAGATTACGGCTAAACATAGAATCTCTGATACTATTTCCATAAATGTTTTTGCTTTCTTTGTAAAACAAAAAAATTAAAGAGAGAGAAAAGCATAAATACCTGCCAGAAATAAAAATAAATAAATTGAAACTGATTTGTAATTACAGTTCTCAAAACATTGAAACATTAAATAAAAATAAAAAAACAAAAACATGATGATATTTACCTTCGCGTGCGGCTGGAGACCACCAGTAACCAGTGAAGCGATCAAACTCTTCCTGAGTGACAAATGTGGCGACCCCAGCTGATTTAGGATCGTCTTTAGGGTTATTAATACCTGCAACAATTAAAAATAAACATGAAAAAAAAATGTAAGTAACACATTTAATAAAGAAACAAAATGTAATCTGATCCAGTCCAGACCTTTGTGGCAGAATGTGAGTCTCCTCTCTTCTCCAGTCTCTGTGTTTGTCACCCAAATGTCGTTGTTGTTGATAAAACCGATGAAGTTGGGGTCCCCAGGGCAAATTTTGGGGTCCATACGTGTGCCTGAGTTCTGGCTCTTGATCTCCATGGGGTTCATTGGAGAAGTCTGGAAAAACACAAGCGAGAAAACAAAACTGTGTGTTATAGATAATACTTATAATATGACCAAATGTGAAAAAGTCTGAAGAGGCAAGAATATATTTTTTAATTTTATGTAACATTTTAGTTTTGAGTGATATTAATATTTAAGTCACAGATTAAAGAATTACATCTGTTTTCATTAAAATACATAATATTAGTTAAATCATTTATAAAAATCTGCCTGTTACAGAAGTACTTATGCCAAACTATATGTTGTACAACGTATTTTACATCTCTAAGGGTTAAAGAGTTCAAGGACAAACGTGAGCAAAGTGCTGAACATAAAGACTCAAAACTGCACATCGTGTTTTCTCTATATGCTGATGAACTGAGGGAGTCCCTCCAGTGGGAAAAGCTTCAGCTGCAGTGAACAAAGCAGCAGCAGGAGTTTCCCTGGTGGCCGTAACGACCTTTTTATATCACTATGCGCTTGCAGAAGGGAAACCTTCAGGGTGCAAAAATAAGCAACGTTCCTCTCTACTCTTCCTTTTGATTGGAACGAAGTTTCCAAGGATCCGTTTATCAAATTAAATCAGTGACTGCTCGCTCAAATAAATGGCTTTTTACATTTTTACCCTGGATAATTATCTGTAAAAACGTCTTTCTTTCCCACAGTGTCTGAGCTAAATGAGCTACAGATGGTTAAAATGCATCAACAAATGGACAACAAATGGAGAAGCAGCATTTAGCTTCTATGCACCATAAATCTGGAACAAACTTCCAGAAAACTGCAAAACAGCCAAAACACTGACTGCCTTTAAATCTAAACTAAAAACCCACCTGTTTGGAGTTGATTTTGAAACATAATTAATAAACATTAATCTATATTTTGATGCGTAACGTCACCACTTGACAAAATGGAATGCATCACATGTTGACTGTGTGCTATGACTTTATAAAAACACAAAAATACAATAAAAATCACTTTAAACTGCCTTGTTGCTGAAATGTGCTAAACAAATAAACCTGATTTATTGACTGATTGGTAGAAATAACTCCTGCTACGAACATAAAGAAGTCTTCATGAATGTTTATTACTGTTTTCATTTATTAATTACACTTTTGATGCAACTTTGCATTAAAACTCTCATTATTTAGCAAATGACATAAACATATAACCAAATATTTTAGCTTTCCAAACCGTCTCCTGGCAACTGTGATGCAATAAACCCAGAGAAATCCTGCAATTATGCATTTGTCCTTTAACTCACAATGAAAGAGTTGTTAGCGCCGTCCCGACAGTAGTACAGGCTGCTGTTGGCCTGGAACAGGAAGAGCCCAGTGGGTTGGTGGTAGTCATAGGCGGTGATGCCAGATACCCCCAAACGTTTTCTCTCTCGCAGCAGTTCCTCCTCCCGAGAGAAGCCCCCGTGGTGAGGACTGGCCTGGGGTCAGAGGTGACCCCGGGACACAGAGCGTGACACACCAGGCCGATCAGAGCCAGGAAAAAAAAATAATCAGTGGGACAAGATGAGATGCACAGCAGCCGCTTTCTGTTCGCTGTATTTGAAAATATTTTTCATTCAAGCACTTAAACTCCTATTTTAACATTAAAATATGGAAAAAGATGCAAAAAAAATAATTGAATTCCTTTTACATCAGAAAATAAACATTTTATTCCCTAAAGTGCTATAAAAACATAAATATTCTTCTAACATCAACATGTTTTGCTGATCTGTTTGTTTAGTTTTTGAAAAACAGATTAATAACTGAATAACTAACGGTGATTAATAAGAGATTTTTTAAACAGAATTTGAACTAGCTGAAGCTAAACTTCTGGATAGAACATATCTACAAACAAAGAGGGTTTATTTTTTATATTAAATGCAAAACGTATAAACTTTTTTACAGTTTTTGCTCTGAAACATTTTTGGAGTCTATAGTTCAGTCTACGATTAATTCAATAACTGATCACAGAGCTACCACCACAAACTCTCTTTACCTGAAAATGGTCCAGCATCGGTTTCCATGACAAAACGAGCAGCGCATCTTTGCGGACCTTCTTGGGAATGTCGGAGTAGAGCAAAGCGTTTTCTCGGCTGGCGTAGGGCATTCCTGTCAGGAAGAAACACCAAAGATCTGCGAGATTATCTCCACATAATGGTGACGTCTCTGGTGGTAGAAGTTTCTAAATAAAATCTAGTCTGTGTTCAGGTTTATTATGATTCATAATAAAGTGGTTTGACAAACAGCAATTCAACTGACTGGCTGCTGATTGCTGTTCATGAAACGTTAAACTCTCCTGTTTCTTGCAGCAGAACGTCTGACCTCTATTTACACAAAATGGAAAAAATGAATTATGCCAACAAAGCAGAAATTGTGTCCCTGTGCGTGTTCCCCATTTTCTCCAGCTGCACACAGGAAGCAGCCTGTGCGGCTCTGCTGACGTGAAATGGGTTCGTAAACAGACGCAGGCCGGATCCTCTGACTCACACCGAGGGCAAAACCCGCTAAAGACACCAGAACACTAATTTATTCAGCTTCTAGATTTATTATGGCCATTTCTTCTAACAGCAATTTCTGGCATTTACTTTGATTTCTGTTTCAAAGGGAAACAGTATTGTATGTTTTTTCAATTAATTTGTTGGTTTTCTTTCCTACTCAGTTCAGTCTATATGACGTTCTGCAAGAAACATAATAGTTAGTCTGGGTAGGCTCGTCGCAGTAAACAATAAATCAATTAATCACATGATAAATTAAAATTATTGACCTCATTTTAATTTATCGGCTTTTTGTTTCTTCCTGCCTTTTTCTCTTTCTATTGATGACACTGGATGAAAAAGGCCTTCCTCATTTCCTGGAGTGAACAGGATTCTCTATCTAAATCTATTGATTATTGATATAGTATACAGACTTCATAATCTGGACTCTTGGTTGAATGTAGTTTTTATTTCCACTTTGGTTTTATGTTGTTTAGTTTTTATTTGAATATACTTTTTTGTTAACGGAGACAGCGAGTCCATTGTATTTATTTTTGGTTGTTTTGTTTATTTTCTTTAACAGTTCCAGTGTTAAGTGTTCTTCTGACAATAAAGTGTATTTATTTTTGGCAGGATGTGCATTATTATGTCATTACCATTACATTAGCTTAAATGGTCTTCAAGCAATATTATTGTTTATCGCAATCATTTTTGAGACAATTAATCGCTCAGTAAATTTGTTACTGAGCGATTTTATGTTAACAGTGGCATTTCTTTTATTATTATTTCATTAAAGGTTTTCTGCATGTCCAAGGTGTGGCCTGGGGGCCATTTGTGGCCCTCGGGGTAGCTTATTGTGTCGATAAATAAATTGTCTCAGAAATTACTGAGGTAAACGATAACATTGTTTGTTGTATTGAGACCTTTTTCAACAACTGTATTGAAAATTGCTTAATAATGCAAGTTATTGCTCTCAAAGACCAATAAACTTTAATATTGTGATGAGCTGTTAACACTGGAGCTGGAAGATATCTAAAATATTAAAAATGAATAAACAAAACAACGAATAAAAGAGAAATAAAAACCACACACAAGCAAAACCACAAATTAAATGGATTATAATGTCTCTAAACAAACTTTCCCCTCAAAAAAATAATAATCTGAATTGAAACAATAAGGCTCATTTTAATTTATCATGCAGTAAATTGATTTTCTTATTGGGACAGGTTTACAAAACAAAAGTCTTTTTCTTCCATTATTTTGGTTTTCGTTTTAACGTTGTAGTAATTTGGGCCACAAATCTCCAGTGACTTTTTATTCGCAGACAGACATAGTCAAACCCAATAATTAAAATCAGCCAAATACTGTCAAAGGTTTTCAAAGATATTTCTCATTTTTGTTGCTGAATAAGTTGAGTTGATTTCTTAACCAACAATTTAGGAACTAGTCCAACTTCGAAGCGTTTCTTGGACCTTTTTAACTAAAATAAATATTAAAATTGTTGCTGAGCAGGTAAGGAGGAGAGAATTCACAAATTATTTTGCATTTTTAACTGAAAGAATTGAAAATAAACGGTGGCTCCTTGTGCAAACAGTTTGGACAACAAAACAAACTGTTTGTTTTTTCACTACCTCTGCCCTTTCCAGAAATAAAAACCCGTTTTTGTTGGTTTCCGTTCTTACCGAGGTAGTAGATGCGGTGGGAGTGCGGACTGGCCTCGTCTTTCTGGACGAACTGGAAGTCGTGCGGTGCCTTGTTGATGACCACTCCCGTGTTTTTGCGGCTGCTGTGGATGATCTTCCGCAGGCCGTCCCAGGAGTGTTTCTCCACCTGGAACTGGGTGGGATTCACATCCTCCATCTCCACCACCTCTGTGCTGTCTGAGAGCTCCCCCACTCCCGTCATGCCTGCCAGTGCGTCTCTGATGCTGCCGACACAAGAAGATTTATCTAAATACTGGATACTGACATATCGATACAGACTTTTATGCTTTAAGATCAATTCTCAGTACTTCAGTAATTTGAAATAATGTATTTTCACAAGAGGACAGGAGACGGGGATGAAGGGAACTACTTTTTCTTCCGCCTGATGAACGTGTAAAGCGTCCTGATGCTGCTGAGTCACTCAGACTCAATGACAGATCGTAGAAGAAGTCATGCAAGGAGATATTTCAGCTTGCATTTTACAGTAGTTCATAATAATTAAACAAGGATTTATTTCAGTAGTATTATTACTTTCCCAATTTCCTATTTTTTTTGTTTGCAACAACTTTTTCACAATTTTTTAAGATGTTTTGTTGTTTACGGAGCTTAGCTGATACCTCAATGTACTTCTGAGTTTAAAATGAAGAGGGATGTCAAGTGTTAATTTTATGAAGCCAAGATCTGAAAAACAAAATGTTTTTTTTTAGATTTAATAGGAAAATTAAGTGGTTTTTGACCCAGATAAAATAAAAAGCTCTTACCTTTCCTGGCCGTCTTCTGTTTTGTCGTCGGTTTTCAGCCTCTTTATCTTGTGCATTAACTGTTTAACAACCTTTAGCCAGATCCGACCGCCTGCAAAACAAGGTAATGATATAAAAATTATAGAAATGAAATAAAAAGGCTTGTTCTGGAATAACAAACATTTCCAGACGTTTACAGAAGCCTAAAGGAAATTTAAATGTGACTTAAATTTGTGGAACATTGCCACCGATTGTGGGGCTGGGCGACACAGCTTGAAAATAAAATTGATTTTTCCATACAAGGTCCAATTTTAATACTTTTGTTTCTTTCTCAGTTTCTTCTTTTCAAACTAAATATTTTCAATCTTCTCTTCTGCGAGTTGTGTGACAGAGTATTAGGGCCATGCCTTATTTATATCCATAATATGAGCAATGATGAGGCAATTTTACCATTAAAAAGTCTTAAAATGACAAGAAAAATACATTTTGATGAAAAAAACTTCAGCTCAGTTTGTGGTTCTTTCTTCCAAAGTCCTGCTGTTGATAATAATTTGATAAAGTGTTGAAATATTTTTCTTTTCTTGTCTGTAAAACGAACGCCAAAC
Source organism: Poeciliopsis turrubarensis (assembly GCA_010277015.1). NCBI lineage: Eukaryota > Metazoa > Chordata > Actinopteri > Cyprinodontiformes > Poeciliidae > Poeciliopsis > Poeciliopsis turrubarensis. Next base: position 906,828 of record VMRN01000008.1, read on the forward strand.
TATTAACTTTTTAAAATTATTTTTCACGTTGAAGCTCTCATAAAAGTTTTACTTAATTCTACTAATATTGCTACGTTATTCTGGTAATATCAACACTTTATTCTTGCTTTATGTCGACTTTGCCACATAACTATTTTCTGGGATTACGACTCTATTATTGTAATATTATGACTTTATTCCTCCAATTGAAATAAAAATCTTGGCTTATATTCCATTGTCAAGTTGATTTAAATTCAAAGTCCAAATAAACAGAAGCTGTAAAACACACTTGTGGAACAAGATGGCCGCCCTGAGCGTGCTGACATCACTCGAGACTGAGAAACCCAAGAAGTGCATTGGTGAAAAAAAAAATGTTTGAAAAAATTGCCCTTCAAAAACCAAAACTGTGATTAATCAATAAAGTGGATTGATCGCCCAGCCCTACCTGATCACATGCTGAAAACAGCGAGTTTTCCCTAAGCTTCTTCCTGGAAGATCTGCTCCTCTTCAGCTGATCCGTGCCAATGTTCTGGTTTCTCACCACATGTGAATCAGCTGCAGCGCCCTGACAGCTTGACGTCTGTGTCACAACGGTGGCAAATATTACACTGCAACTCCATATTGTACTGCAGGATGTCTCCTGCTGCCTGTTTCTGGCCTAAATGACCAGAAAATTCAGCTGCATTTACCAAAATATGCAGCTGACTTATTACTATTTACTTATGAAGACATTTTAAGTACATCTGAATAGGTTTAGCAAACCAATGGAAAACCTTGTTTATTTAAGTCAAATTAAAACCCATTAAAATATTTGAAAGCATAAGTTTCCATAAAATACTCAATTAATACTAACATTTTTCAGTTTTAGTTAGGATAACCAAAATTACTTTTTTGCAATAAATAATTAATCAATCCATTAATCACGAGTTCAAATGAGCCTGATAATTTCAATTCAGATGATTCAGATTTATTGAAGAGAAATTTTGCCTACAAAGCCATTTTATTTTTAATTTCAGTTGTCTGTTGGTTTTATTTTGGTTCATTAGTAATACCACATAATTCTGTAATTATACAGAAATGATCATTTCTGCATAATTCTTTTAAAAATTGGTCTGATGTAATATTCCTAAATGCTTCTTTTCCATTATATCCAAGCAGAGAAATCATAATTAATAGAGATAAAGTTTAAACCAATTTATTTTTTAAGGCAGGGCCTCCAGAGACTAAATAACAGGCTAAAAATTATTAAGATCCCATTTTTGAAGATTGGTATCATTTTAAAAATGTGCAATGATTGAAATTCCAAAGTATGACACTAAAAGTAACAATAATACATTTATAATCTTTCTTCTTGTCATTTTGTTTACATAATTTCCCATACAAGAAAATTAATCCATCTTGTCTTTGCAGAAGTTTTATGTTTTTCTGTTATTAATAAACTAAAAACACAAATAATTTTCTCAACAAAAACTCTAAATGTTCTCTATTCAACAGGTCATTTTTTTATTATTTGCAGGTTTTAATGAGCAGGACTGGATACAGAAATGTTTTTTCAGACGCTAACGGTTACAAACTGACTCCACTCTCGAGTGAATCTGAACCATTTCGATTCGTTCTGTTGGTGCAAACCTGCAGTTTGTCCAGGTTCTAACAGTTCATCTGGAGCTACTAAAACCTGGAACCTCCTCAGTTGTGTCATTAAAACATAAACTCAGTTTGACACTCGGGTAAACCTTGAAGTGACTCACTGAGTGACAGGAAACATCTGGGTGAACATCCAACGTTCTTATAAACCCGGTTTCGACCCAGTCAGTGCATCATCATCATCAGCCGTTGGGTTTTTAGCTAGCTAGCACAACACGCACAGTAAACAGGACCAAAAGGGATCTAAAGGGAGTTAACGGCGTTCAAACTTTCTGCCCACAGACCTTGAAAGTTTGTCTCCTCCTCTCGGTTCGAGTGTTGCGGTCCAAGCGGAGAGTCGGAGCCGAATAAGCCGAGGAAGTGGGCAACTTTCCCGGGGGGCAGCTAGCCGCTCAGCGCTAATGCTTTAGCAACGCGGAAAGAGACGGACGGCGAGTGGAAATCACGCTGAAACCTTTACCCCGGATATGTTGGGGCTTGGAAATTCAGCAATAAAATAAAACATTTTAGAAAACGGTTTTGTTAAATACACCTTGGATTTATGATTTATTAGTCTAAATTTAAAAAAAAAAGTATACTTTTAACACAAGAAAATTTCTTTTTGCTTAAAAAATGAAAGCTAACTATGACTGATGTTGTAGTTAATGGTAATTTGAATAATTCACTATATAAATACCCAGCCAACACAAACCTGTGGAGCAGCAACCAGGGCTGGATTCACCAGACTGTGGGCCCCTGGGCTGGAGTCATTTTGGTGCCCTCACCACTGAGGAAAAATTATTTTACTAATGCAAATTAAAGTACATAAATAGGTATTGTAATATCAGCAGGTGTGAACTGATGCATATTGTGTAAAATTTGTTTTTGGCGCTTTAGATATAATGTTACTCCCTCATAATATGTTTCCTTAATTCTTTGCATAAAATGTAATTAAATCTCCCATGGGAACCATTCAGCTGCACAAAACACCTGAGTGGACCAAGCATAACCTTCAGTTTCCAAGCTTCCACCTTCAGGCTTGCCCATTGAGCTCCTTCAGACTAGTCAGCAGCAATTAGCAAACACATGGTGGAACTGTGCATCTTCTGAGCTCATTACAGATGCTACTTCTCAGTGCAACACTGGTAAAAACATTGTTAAAGAATTAAAATATGTTGATATGACTTGCTGAAGGCAGAGTTTAGAAAGAGCAGGAGTTTTTAAAGAGACAAAGTTCCAAATTCAAGACATTAAATCAGGAAGTACAATTTCTTCTAAGCCATATTTGATATACAGCATTTTTAAAGAACTGATGGGATAAATAAACATGATGGGATAAATAAACCAACACACTCGATACTGCCCCTTCAACAGTGACACTGGTTTCTGTGAATGTCAACATAGTTTTTTGTATTCCCATTAATAAAAGACCCCTCTTTATATTATAGTTTGCAAATTAGAAAAAAATTTTATGGTTGTCATGTTGTTCATATTCCATATTTTTAAATAGACCAACGTTGCCCATATATCCAATAATTCAATGACTGTTGTTTTTACATTATGAGAATAAAGTAATTATATTACAAGAGTAGTTGTTTGAGAATAAAATCAGAATATTAAGATTTTTCTCCAAATATGTTTTACTACATGGGGTTTTATTTTAATGTTATAGATGTAAAGTTTTTCAACATTTGTTTATTTATTCTTTGAATTTATTTTGTTCAGTCAAGTTGTTTCTCCAGACATTTAATGGGCTCTTTGCACGTCAGTTTCTGTGTTCAGGGAAAAGTGGCTCAGTCGTTTCTGGTCTGTTGAAAATGTCATTTTACACTCAGTGCTTGTAGAACTTGGCCAAGGCAACAATTAATGATGTACATCCATCTGGAGCCCCAACAAGAACGCTGGAGAAAGGTTTTAAGATGTACGCCTCGTTATACATTCACAGATACGAAGGTGAGTTTTACTTTCTTTACTTTGTGGCTAACATTAGCTTTATTCTATCCTCTGGACTGATGATAAAGACCAGGTTGATTTTTCTGTTTTGTTAGAATAAATAGAGTGAACCTCAGTGTGTGTCATGAAATCAACCTACTGGACCCGAGGTAGACACAGAACAGATAAATGCTCATATCAAGGAGCCCAGTTTCATATTCCACCCATAAGAAAATGAGTATTAGCTATTTCTATCTAAAAATATAATTCCATAAGCAGACACTGTAGCTAAATCAGCAGTTGTCATTCACAATAACAAATAGTCTTCAATAATTTTTTTCCACAGAAACAAAACCAAACATTTATTTTAATCTTAAAACATTTATTTTTGTAATAATTTGTCCTTTTTTTTCTTTTTGCATAAGTGCAAAAATGCACCCAAAACAGCCACCTGAGGGAAGTCTACATCTTTAAATAAAAAACAAGCAAAGTGTACATTTATAGTACAAAATTCTCTTTTTTTAAAAAAATTGCACAGTTTGTGTATAATATATATATATTTATATATATTATATATATTCATAATCTCCATTTTAAACAAACTTTAAAGGCTCAGAAAGTAAACAAAAATTCACCAAATGAAAAATAAAAACATTTTTTCCCTAGAATTTAAAGCTGAGAAAAATTTAAACCCTGTTTTTTTTCCATTTGCGTCCACCATAAATATACATATTTAAATGCAAGTCTCTTTACATATAAGTCTCTGTGCTAGTGTTTCACCAGACAATCAAAATTATTGCGAAGTAGTTTAGATCTACTATAAAACATGGGTGTAGGGGAAGGTGGGGGATAAAAGTTTCTTTCTGCTCAATATTTCTTAAATTATGCAAGAAAAGAAAAATATTTTTTAAACCCTTTAAAATTTTCTGGAATCCCTGTTTTCATAAAAGATTTCTATCTCAAACTGTGTTATTTCAACATTCCTAACAAACAATCCAGTATTGCGTTGAGCAAGAACACTTATTTCCCTGACTTTTTTTTTGTTGTTTTTTTTTGTGTTTTTTTTGTGGTTTCTGAACTTTACACCATGCCACACCGCCATGAGGAGGCGATCAGCGTCGATAGGGGTGGAAGCCCTGTACGTTGTGGTTCTGCCCCCTGCCGAACGCGCTGGCGGCGGGCTGGGGAGCGGCAGCCGGCTGTGCTGTAGGGGCTCCGTACGAGGCGGCCGGCTGGCTGGGGTCTGCAAAGCTGTGGCCGAAGGCTGTCAGGTCCTGACCGTACCCTAAAAACAGAAAGATAATAATGAGAACCTGGAGGAGGTTTAGCAAAACTCCTAAAACTGCTACGTAAAACAAAACAAAATGAAAAATTAAAGGAAAAATCCACCATTCCCCCTCTGACAGCTATGCGATTCGCTTTTCTAAAGTATTTTTGAATTTGAATTTTGTTGGAAGAAAATATTTTACAGCTACACCACACATTGCTTTAAAAGGAAAAATTTATATTTTGCAGTGTTAGTATTTCTTTTGGGTAATAACTGCTTCTTAAGCTGCCCAAATGGCCCCTGATGCCAATTTGGGCATCAGGGGCATCTGGGGAGAATTGAAAAGTCTTGAGTGAAGCGGATATTCTACCCACAAAAATTTCAGCCAACAAACTGGTTAGTGCTCCATTTGTGCCATTAAAATGTTTGGTGAATTCAAACACGGTGCAGAGGAGCCCGATGATATTCTCCTGCTTCCAGTAAATAACAGCCAAGGCGCTCTCTCAATATTTCATCCGCCATTGTTCAAAGTAACCGGTAGAGGGGAAAAGAAAAGCCAACAAGCTCCTCCCAATATCACCAGTCGTTTGAAGCGCGACCACAGCAAAAAATGTGAAAATGACTTCAAACTGCACATGGTTCCAACTTGAGGCATTCTTGAGCGCAAAACGTGTCCGGTCTGAACGCAGCGTAGCTCAACACTGCAAAAACACAAACTCTGACCAAGTATTCTTAGCCTGATTTCTAGTGTGAGTATCTTTGCACATTTGAAACAAGCCAAAATTAACCTACAAGTAACATACCTGTTTCATTGATAGATTATTTCACTGGTGACATTTTTTCTATTTTATAAATTACTTGCCAATAGAAAGTACTTTCTCATCAATATTAAGGAATTGTGTACTTAAAACAAACTCCTATTTCTTGCTGAAAAGTTACTTTTTAGTTAGTTTGAACTGTACTGAGATATTTTCTCTAGAAACTAGACCAAAATTACTTGGTAAGATTTTGTCTTTTTGCAGTGAAGCGCTTAAGTTGTTTATTGGTAATATACTAATGTTTTTTGGTCTTTGGAAAAATTAGTTGGTTCAAAAACCTCCAGATTAAGGACATTACACCCTTACCTAGCAGTACATTAGATGATTAAGTTATTAACTCATTGATTAGTTGGGCTATCTGCTCTGGTTCCACGCCTGCATTGAGCTGCTTAACAGACTACAATGGGCAGCTGTAAAACTGACTGTTTTATGACCAGAAATATTTCCAAAGTAACCAATTTTGTTTCTTGTCATTGAGGGGAAGTGCAGAAGCTGTCTTTCAGCCAGCTGATCAACAGTGCACAGCAACAAGAGGGTAAAGGGCTTGGACACAAACTCCACAAAAGTTCAACTGCCATGCGTTTTGTAGCCTCAGAAATGAGGCTTGATCCGTTATTTTCGGATCATTACGTCAATTGAACATGCAGATGTTTGTAAAGTCAGAGAAGCAAGCAAACTGATGCATTGTGCTTGAAGGTGGATCTAGTTTTTCCACACGCGACCACTGCAGATCGGGCTTTTCTGATCAGTACACCACAACAGGCAAAATATCATGCGGTTCCAAGTTTAAGGTTGTAATTTTATATTTTTGGTAAATAAAATCTCATTAATTGAAAATAGTACAGTTGCAGATTCATTAAAAAACAGATTTCTGCTGTTTTTACAGTTTTGTCACAAATGTTTCAAGTGAAAAACATTGTAAAGAACATGAGGAAATACAAAAAGAAGTTTTGAAGTGACCATTTCAAAAAAGCTATCCAAACCAACATGGCCATAAGAGAACAAAAAACTCCTATAAAATGATGAATCTACTGAATAACCAAATTTTATTTTCTGCTTTGCAAGCAACACACCCAGATCTGATGAGCTAAAGAACCAAGACACAGAGATCTTTTAACCTCCTTCATGTCATCAGGCAGGTTTTATTATCCAAACAATAACATGCCCTCACCTGAAGAAATTTAAGAAAAGATGAGGAACAAAACCACTTGTGTTCAGAGGTGACTTATTATGTTTCCTTGAACAAGTGAGGTTACATCTGTTGACAACACAAATCAGGTTCTCAGATAACAAGATTTTACCTGGTTGAGTATTCTGAGCTCCTTTCAGCCGTTTTAAGGCGTCTCGTCACTTTAAATCCAAATAGCTGCTGCTAGCCACACCCCCAACACTCACTTAGTGTAAAACACCTGCAAATAGGTGGATAATTGTACAACCGTACATCTTTGAAAGCAGAAGTAGAGCCTCCTGCACAAACAAGAAGAATCCAACAGATAGTTTCTGGATGGCAAGCTGACAACAAAACACTCGTCTTTTATAGCAGCCATTGTTCAGTGCATACAGCGGTAAAACCAGCTGACCAAATGTGCTGGAGCTCTGCTTCTGTTGCTAGGTTACAAGGTTTGGCTTGACTGAGGTTGCCAGGTCAATTACTTTTTCACTGGACACCATATTGTTCTGGATAGCTTTTAAATCATCATCTAAAAACAGCATTTTGTATTTATTCAGGTTTTATCCGTCTCCTATTCAAAATGTCTGAAACATTTCAAAACATGAAAAAAGACAAAAAGAGAGAAGATTTCTGTAAGAGGAAAAACCTTTTAACAGCACTGAAGGTATGACCAGCATGGAGGTTTTTTTTTTTTTTTTAAATAAATTATTCCATCTTTGTTGCTTGATTAATTATTCATTAATAATTAAACACAAATAGAAACCAAAACTGTTTGTATTTATGTAGCGGAAGGGCGTCCAATTCATTCTCATTTTGGGCAAAATCATAATCAAGAAAGTTTGTTATAGCAAAACGTATTGGTAAAACGACATTAAAAAACTGATAAAATATTAAATATATTTTTCTGCATTACATTAGTAATTCTTGAAATTAAATATTGAACATCTTTTTACATCGATTTAATTTGACAATATACACATAAAACTGCTTTAGTTTGATTGATGAAATAACATTTAAGAAATTTTTTTTTGACATAGTCGTTAATATTTTTATTTTAAAATAACCTAAAAACTAAAAAAGGTGGATTTTTTTCCCAAATTTTTGAAAATTTTAATGTTTTAATGAGCTATTTCATGTAGAAAGTTTCACCTAAATTAGAGCAATATGTTTTTTGTTTTGCTGGTTTGATGTAAAATGTGTGGAGTGACGTGAAAAGTAGGCATTACACACTTTCTAATTAATTTAGGCACTGGATGGCACCATTTCCCTGCAAAAACACAAGGGAAACACAGGAACTACTAAGAAAGGAAACTCCCTGAGGAGATGATTCAGACCAAAGCCTGAATGTCAACTTTGGTTCCCAAATTGGTGGCCAGATTCCCAGTTTAGATATTATCCTGTCCTGGCAGCATCCAGTTCAAAACAAGAGTGAAGCTATCAAAACATTTCTAAAAAAGATCTAAGCAACTGGAGTGGAAAGATGAGGGAGAGAAAAAGAGAGGAAGAAATGCACAAATAGAAGAATACAAGACTTTTTTTTTTTGGAAGAATGATCCCAACAGGACCATCAGAAAGAGAAGAATCTGTGAGAAACTCAGATTTACTGGTATGCTGGTCTCCTTTCAATCTTCTTTCCTTTCTCACCCCTTTAGCTACAATTAGAGACAGTAGATGGGGGAAAAAACGATGGGTGAATGGACTGCTGATGCATGGAGACAACTGAACCATGAACAAAATCTCTGACAATTAGATCATCCTTTTAGAAATCAGCAAAGCAATGCAGACAGTCAACAACAAAAAAGGAGGACATGTTAGTCTTGGTATAGTCAAACCACAGCCACTGCTTTGAGCTGAACTAGCCAATTTGATGTAAATGTCTTTCGAATCCGGTCAGCTGTCATGTAAACGATAGCCGGGCTTAACTATACAAGAAGGCACGTGGTAATTTGTATGTACTGTACATGCAAAATATAACGCACACAATCAAGCTGCAGCTCTGTAAGAACTGAAGTAGTGAAAAAAATAAATGCTTCTTTTTGTTGGAGAAGGCGATGCTGGCACCTACCTGCACTATATCCTCCCTGCTCATCCTGACCATAACTGTGAGAAGGACGCGTTGGTCCGTAGGCAGAGGGGTCCTGTGGGTAGTTACCCAGGCCTATCAGGGAGATGAGGAGACCAGGTTGACTGAACCCAGATTGTGCTGGCTGACTACCTTATTATAGTTCCCTCACTAACTGTGTATATCTATGCTCACTCACTGGCTCCGCTTTTTACTCCGCTCTACCTTTCTGATTTGTCCGCTGGTTAGGAAGGACTGAAAATCATGCCAGAAGTAATTGCTTGGGGTCGCTTTAAAAAAGATATATCTTACATTACAGATAAATGTTTATGGTTTTGTTGTGGTCAGCCAGTTGGAAATCGTCTTTGTGTGGTTTCATTTCAAATTTATCTGCTTTAGCCATTTGAAAAAACTGCAGTTTACAATGCCAATGCTTGTCTGCATGTCATGATGGTTCTCTACCACCTGGGGGCAGGCTAACGTACACTGAACAATTAAGAATTCGAGCTTCTTTTTGCCTCATTTATGCAGGTTTTTAGCCTTCCACACTTACAGAAAACATAGATTACACTAAACCAGGCTGTAATTTAGATTTAAAAAATCTCAAACTGTTCACTGTAAAATGTGTTCTTGATAAAGCAACTTTCTTTATAAACATGATTGTTCAGCTGGTATGAAACACAGAAATCTTTCTGCGAGTACTTCTACACGTTAATCTAAACATCTTTGAGAATTAATATTTCCAGTCCTTGATGCTCTCCACAAAGAAGTTAAGGTGCAAATGGTTTTAGCTGAGAAGGCTCACAATTTACAGAATGCTTGAAAGCATGTTAATTGAAAGTTGAGTGGAAGGAAAAAATGTGGCAAAATGTCAACACTCAACAGAGGTAACTGCAGGCGTGAGACGATTGTGAACAAAAACCCATTCAAGGGTTTGTGTGGGATTTCAACCCTTGAATCAAATCAACTTACAGGTTATTGGGAATATTTATTTATTTATGTTAAAGGGGTGGCACACATAGGGCCAGCTAAAAGCTGTTATAAAAAGCTGCACATCCATCAAACAAGTAAGAATTTGACTTTGCAATTTAATGCCTTGAAACAGCTTTCTGCACCAAGTAGCTCTTATAAAAATCAACATGAAATATTATTTATTTGAAAAATATCACTGCATAAGGTCCTTTGACTTCAACTTTACATTTTTAAATGTCTAAATTTCTCAATTATATTCTAATTTATTAACTTTGTGAGAAAATATCCAAGAATTAGTCTAAATTTACTATTTGGGATCTCTGTAGAGATTCATTTAGATTTTATCTTAATCACCAAAAAAATATTCTTGGTCATCCTATTAATTAAAAAAGGTAATATGTGGTAATGGGTGAGCATTTGGCCAACTTCAACTTGACCAAAAACAAGGAAAAAGTATCAGGTCTGTTACTAAATTTAGGACGAAACTGTTCTTTCATAAACAGTTCACATGAATGTCTACTGAGTAAATGTGTCTAAATCACTAAAATCAAAGTGAAGAAATCATTCAAGGGGATTTTAAACTCTTATTTAGGGATTTTATTGCTTAATATATTTAACATGCATCCTAAATCCTGACTAAACCTTCATCACTTCCCCTGAGCCAAACACAAACTAAACAAAACCCTTAGGAATAAATAACATTAGCTCCAGTTTTAGCTGCTCTTTTCTACAAATGCTTAAGGATTTAACATCAACAGCACCACATCACACAAAAGGTCTAGTAGTTTCTACCGGTTCTGCAAACATTTAAAGCAAAAAAGGTGAATGGGACACCCAGCACAAGCAGGAAACACTGAACAAGATGGACACCTGCCATGACTGACAGCGGTCACATGACTGCTTCAAACGCAAACTCAGCAGATTCAGGCAGCTGAGTGAAAATACCAGCAGACAGAAAACCGAAGCATCTTCTACATAAATGTCTTATTATCCGATGGCCTTTACGTCGCGATGGAGGCCAGGTTGTTTTCATTGCATTTCCATTCATTTTAAAGCTGTATAAATGTTAGATTTTCAGGTGATTACAGCTACTGCATTGTCTTTAAAAATAATAATAAAAATCAAGAATTAGGAATTTTAATTCCCTACAAATCCTAATAAATGCTTACTGTAATGTAACCAGTTTACTACGTTAGTTTAATGTAACTTTCAGATAAACTTGTGAAATCTAGCAAAAAGTTTAATTTTAGAGACGCACCAGTTGGCCAGAAATTAGATCCTTGCTCATTACAAGCATCAAAACTAAAATTTCCCACAGTTTTCAGTCTATAAATGCATCACAATATGTACATTGAAGCTCTTTTTAAGATTTTAACATGACATTTGCTTTGATAAATGCATAAATGAAGATAACCTCACAATTTATCTATTTTCTCTTTGATTCAAAATTAGTACCTCTAATCCGAAACTTGAACTTTTTAATTTCAGGCCACCAAAATAAAATGTTTTTAGAGCTGAAAATATCACAACTTTTTTGAATAAAAGACAACTTGTAATTTCAGGTTAAGGAAATTTTTCAAGAGCTACCATTTTACTTAAAATAAAGATAAACACAAAATGTAGCAATAAGAGGATGGACATTTTTTTCTGCGGGATGGAAAATGATATATAAAAATATTAAAAAGCACAGATTCCAATTTAATGACAAGAAATTCAGATCTAAATATTGATTACTAGAACTTTTAGTCATTTGTGGAAATTCAAGACAAATATTGCAAGAATAAAATGAAAAACAGGAAAAAGTTTGCAAATGGTTCTTTTTCATTTTTAGCAGTTGCTAAAACTTAGCATTGGCTAATTAGCTCCGGTAAATTAGTATAAGCCATTGTGGAAAAAGCCACGGGTTTCAGCTCTAAATCAGGAATCTGTTCAATATTTTTTTTATTTTATGTGTTACAGCGATTAAAGAAAACAAACTGGAATCTGGCAAAATCCAAAATCGGTATTGGTAAAAAAAAAAAAACCTGATCGGTGCAACTGAACATACACAACTTTTGGTGTGAATTATTGAATCGGTTTGTGATTAATTAGTTATTTTAAACAATTGTCAAATTGTTTAAATCAATTAATAATTGATTTAGCTTTACCTGGTTCTAATTCTGCAATAAATAAAACAGAAAAAAAACTTAGTGTACGTTAATGCTATGTCACTAATTTATTGCATTTTAGGCAATAAAATATTTTCTCAATAAATAGAATTGAATAGTTATTTGCATTTCAATACATTTCCAATATTGTATAAAAAGGCATAAAATCAAAAATCTCTAGAAGGTGCCATTTTTAAAAATCCAATTGTCAAAATAATCAATCAATAGAATAAAACTTCCAGTCCTAAACTTTGCTAAGAAAGCGAAATTAATCAGAAATTTTCTTTAAAAAAAGGTGTTACTGTCATGCAAGTGCTCCTCTAAAACAACCATGCCAAGAGTAAGGGAGGAAGAGGGCGGAAGAGTTGATATAAAAAGTGGTAGTATTGGGATCAAATCACATAACCAACACATAGAGCATGAAGAAGCCCTTTAAAAAAACAAAAACAAACAAAACACATTGCAAGGCAGGATGATCTAATTCAAACCCAACTAAGACCTACCAATCTTTAAAAACCAAAGCACAGCCCAGCTGGGAGAACTGGACAGAAATGATTGCCGAGGATTCCTGGAAACAGCAAAACGTCAGCAGCGTCTTCACAGCAGAGCCAGAGGTGTTCATGTACGCAGTAAGCATGTATGGATGTCCAAGCCAAATGGGACCAAAGAGCAAGCTCCTGCTGCTGTAATGAACTCAGATGTTGCACCATGTTGGAGTGTATTTGGGAAAATGTGCAGGATTCAAAGGAACGATTAAAAAAACAACAATAAATCAAAAAGGGACAGAAAACGTGCAGGACACTTCCTTCCTTCCTGAAGGCTTTTCTTACCATACTGGCTGTAAGGAAAATCAGGCTGCCCTGTGGGAGCCTTGCTCAAGTCCTGAGTTGGTGTGGTTGCGGGGGCAAAGCCCAGCGTTGCCGTTCCTGGTGTGGTGGGAGGAGGAGGAACCTGCGGAGCGTACTGGTCTGCCTGGGGTGTGCCGAAACTGTAACCTGTTGGAGACGATCAGGTAACTGCAGTGAGCCGTCGCCAGAGATCCGTTTGTTTCTCTACCTTAAATGCTCACGTAAACAAACATCTCCAGTTACATAAACCTGGAACAATAGACGATTTTATTCTGAAGTTTTACCTTCTGAAGATAAATATTCTCAAAATTGTCCTCACTGTTTGAAAAGAAAAGGCTTCAGGATTCATCTGAAGAGAATTCACACATCAATACGTTTTAAATAACTAATTCTCTGGTTTGTTGAAGTTATTTTAAAGATTTGTTGAACGTCATTTATAAAACATTAACATAAGTACGATCAAAAACGTGCCAACATGAGCTGGGTTTGTAAAAACAATATAATTTACTGAAAAAACTGTTTCAATTCACTGTTACATATAATTTATTACTTTTGAAATGTCTGATAGCAGGGAAAAGGTAAAATAAAATACAAGTCTCTCACACTCTGTCCACCTGACTGGAAATTAGACGCTCTTCCATTTGAATACCTTTAAAATAACAAATATAAGCCAACATTTATTTAATTTACAAAAATCAAAAAGTCACTATTAAAAATAATACAAACAATCCAAATACATAGTACTGGGGTAAATGATGTTCCTGCTCAGATTAAATGCTTCAACACAATATAAAAAGGAAATTAGACAGAAATATATTAAAAAAATAAAAAAAGTTTTCTGGCATATAGCAAGTAGAAATATTTTTTGTGTTTATTGACGTAACATAAGAAAAATTTGGTCTGATTTAACTTCAAATTGTGGAAAAACATTTATTTTTACTAGGTGTATGAAAGTATCTGGTTTCAACTGTAAAAATGATTTTCCAAATTTAGGCTTTTAGTCAGACGTTGTATAATTGCACTTTATTGCAAAACTGATTGCTGGAACATCAAGCACTTTTGATGCTGGAACATCAAGAACCTTGAAAACATTGAAATTCAAACATTTTCAAGGATTTCCAGCACAGGTACAAACCCTGTAAGAGTCAATAATCCTTTACGGTTATTCCAGCTGCATTTAATTCATTTCTGAGTCTGCAAGTCATGCTGTCCTCTGATAAGACGAAGGTTACTCCCTTACAGCAGCTTAAAGCACACCCTCTTTCAGTTCCATGGCTTAACAAGTAATAAAACGTTCTGTGCAAAATTATTCAAATATAACTTTGAATCTACAAAAACACAAAAAGCAACATTGTATGAAATTAAAGTCCAATCCAAAAAGGAAAAGTTTTATTGAGAAAAACTAAATCCGTCTCATAAGTAAATAGTTTGTAGAGCAACATTTAGCAGAAAAAAGCTAAACAGTGAATTTCTGTGTGACCTTATCAGCATCTCTCATTGTGAAGGAGTTTTGACTCAGAAATAAATGCAGTCAGGACATAAAAACTGTTTTACACAAATATGTAAAAGAAATGACTTATGTATTTTGTATATTTGTTAAAACTGTCACCATGTTGTAACAGTTTAATATGTAAAAAGATCAATCTCCTCTACCTCCCTGCTGAGCTTCTATCGCCTTCTGAAAAAATACACTACCGACCAAAATTAACCAATCAGAACCAGGAGGAGGGTCTTAGTGCTGTAAATCATCCTCATGTACTCGCTGCTCTACGTGCTAATGGTGGAGAAACAACTTAGTCACAGAATTAATGTTTATCCACCGTCATCGGTGGCCATGCTAAGTAGCCTTAGCTTTCACAACAGGCTATGTTAGCTACAGCATAGCAGAGCAAAAAGGAGAGATGGGCAGCGCCACACGGAGGGGGATTGACAGCTCCAAGACCCTCCTCCTGACTGGTTGTTTCTTGTTAGCTGCTTGATTTTTTCAGATTGTCTTAGACCATCAATTTCAACATACATGTCAAAACATATTTTTTATAAAAGTCAAAAACTGCAGCTTTAAGGTTAGACTTTGTTTGTGACTTAGTAGCTCAGATAAATTTATTATGTTCTCACTATATTAAGCGCTACAACTGAAAGAGGATAAACTTTGATTTATTTAAAATGACACATCCAGTCCATCTTCTGGCTTATCTACTCCAGAAAACCGACTTCAACCACATCAGTTTATACAAAGTTCCTGCGGACAATCCCCTTGAAATGATTTTATTGCCATCAGAGTAAATAATCTTTGTGAATGAAGGACTGACCAAACTGAGGTGCTGTGCTGTAGCCCTGCTGAGGGTAGCCCTGAGGTGCTGCGAAGCTGCCGGCCGGCGTGGTGACCAGGAACGCGTTAAAGGGTGACGGGGGTTGCGTGGGGGTTCCCCGGCCCGCTGAAAGCGAAGGTACATACCCACCTGCTCAAACAAAGAAAGCATCCATCAACTACTGCAATTACTCAATGGAGAAACCTTTTTAAAATCACAAGTGGTCCCAGAACAAGTCGATTTGACTCGTTTTGTTTTTTGGTCACTTGTTTTACTTGTTTTTATTTATCATCGTCTTAACAGAAACTCTACCAGACTGACTGGTTACCAGTATCATAGTAAACAACGGTTATCATTTCTGAAACTTTTTTTTTCTGAAACTTTTCATGTTTCCATCAATTTCTCATCAAAAACTGAATGAAATTTTCATTGGCTGGATGGTGGAGAGATGACTACTAAGCTGTTCCTCCCCCACACGTTGCTGCACACTGAAATTCAGCTGGATGATAGAAGATTATGTTTCCCTACCTTAGAAGGAAGAAATGATGTTTTGAAAATAACTCAGATTGGGAAAAATAGTCAGTTACGTTGAAAACTAGAGAAGGGGTCAATTCTTTAAAAAAATAAAAACAAACATTTTGTTACCTAAAATGCAATAATGTACCATTCTTTTTAGCGTACACTTGATCATTTGTAGCAACAGACACATTTGCAGCTAAAAAATTTTTCTAAGCTTTTGATCTTTTAATTATTTTTTTCAAGTAATCAATTCACATTTTGATGGCAAAAGGTGCTTAAGATGTTTTTTCCCCAGAATTTGATCCAGGTGAAGCAAAAACTGCTCCTAGATTAGAACATCCAAAATCTTAAATCCAAAATATATTTCTGTTTAGTTCTGACCCAATTTCTGCTCCGAGTAGGCCATTTTTCAGCCGATTTACTACAGTTAGCAATTAGTTAAATTAGTTTTAATCACAATTAATTCAATTAATTGTTTCAGTTTATTGTAAAGCCATGACATCGTTACTCAAGGTTATTATAAAACAACTTTTATTTGTGTTTTAATAACTTAAGTTGTACAGTAGCATCTGAAAGCTGAGTTTTCTGACAGGCCGACATTCCAGCGACCCCCGCAGGTTGACCTGCAGGCTGTGATATGAAGTCAAGCCTGACCAACAGCAGAGTGATGCCGGAAACATTCAACCCTGCCATCTGGCTCAAGTAGTAAATCATCAGCAGCCTCAGCCATTATGAATCAGTGATAACATGCGCTGCTAAACTGTCATCAGCACGCTGGGCACAGAGCTTCAGCCCCGTTTCTGCCACGTGAGCTTTTCCAGATAAGCACGTGATCACACGGCCACGTCACATCAGTAATCTTACAGCTAGCCAGCATGCAGAAAACTCAAGGAAGGGTCTATCAGTGGAGGAGCTGGTACCCACCTATAGGCTGGCCAGCAGCGGACACCCACACTCCTTCAGGAAGAGAAAACAGCCACAGTTTAAAACAGACCCAGAAAAGGTAAAATGTTACAGTTTAAACCAATGAGAACAAGGACTAATTTACATAAACTAGGTTCATGTTTAAAGGTGACCTATTATGCTTTCTGGATGGTAAACACTTGTCTTTTCAAGCAGCCATTGTACAGCGAATAGTGGTAAAAACTTGCTGAGCAAACGTGCTGGAACTCTACCTGGGTTGCCAGGTAACACGCAGAGCTCCACTGCTGCTGCTAGGTAACGGTGCAGTGCCCATTTATTGTGGCTTATTGAGGTTTTTGAAATGGATGACTTTCCAAAGACCAAAATACTTTAACTTGCATCCAAAAAGCATGTCGGTAAATTTTTTTAAGCTATTAGGTTGATTTTAGAAGCAATCGAGACCCAAATGGAAGTACAAAAACATGCAAAATGTGAATTTTGCATAACAGGTTTCCTTTAAAGTTCAAGCCAACGAGAACAAGAACTAATCTACATAAACTGGGTTAATGTTTAAAGGTGACCTATCATGATTCCTTGAACTGCTTGCAAAAGGTCTTTGTGTGATACAAAACATGTTTGCTACTTTTTTGCACAAATTATTCTTAGATAACGAGATGTTAGCCTGCTCAATATTTTGAGCTCCTTTTAGAATGAGTTGTTTAGGGAGTCTAGTCACTTTAAATCTGAATACGTTGTGCTGGCCACGCCCCCTGACCCAACGTTTACACTCATTTGTGAAAATGAATGCAAACAAAATCAATCAATCAAGTTTATTTGTATAGCACATTTCTGCAAGGCAGGTGAAAGTGCTTTACATCACAAAGACACAAAAGTAGAATATTATAAAGAAAACTCCATCCAGTCCAGTTGAACAAACTTTACATTTTGATGAGTGTCATCACTAAAAATCATACAGCTGTGTAATTGTACAACCGTAAAGCTCTGAATTGCAGAAGTGGAACCTCCCGCACAATTAACAAGAATGCAGCAATTAAAAATAATAAGTCTATAATGAAACTACTGTCTTTTCCTGCAGCCAACCAAGAACGTGCTGGAACTCTGCTTGGG
Organism: Poeciliopsis turrubarensis; assembly: GCA_010277015.1. Taxonomy (NCBI): domain Eukaryota; kingdom Metazoa; phylum Chordata; class Actinopteri; order Cyprinodontiformes; family Poeciliidae; genus Poeciliopsis; species Poeciliopsis turrubarensis. The sequence continues at coordinate 924,506 of VMRN01000008.1, forward strand.
TTGCTAGGTAACGGGCAGAGTTCTGCTGATGTTGCTAGGTAACAGTGAATTGACCATTAATTTTTACTTCTTGGGAAGTTTTTGAGACGGCTCACTTTCCAAAGACCAAAATACTTTAGCTTACAGCCAAATAACATCGAGGTGTTTTTTTTTTTTTAAGAGTTTGGGCCGTTTTTAGAAGCAACAGAGACTCAAATGGAAGTACAAATTCGTGCAAAATGTGATTTTTGTCTAACAGGTCCCCTTTAAAGTTCAAGGTAAGAAGAACAAGTGCTAATCTACATAAACTGGGTTAATATTTACACAGAACATGTTCCATATCCACACAGGTTGTTGCTCGTTTCACTCTGGGCCTCGTTCCCACTCACCTTGTGGGCCGTATGCCTGTTGCCAGCCTGGGGCCGGCTGTGCTGTCCAACCATTAGCTGCAGTCAAAATCCCCCTAGGAGCCCACTGGCCAGGACCAAGCTGGCCAGGAGCTTTGTTGTCACGAGGTTCTGCCTTCTTTACTTCCACCTTGATGAAGGACAAGAAGGGCACATTTGGCAACACCTGTAAACGGGTCAAATAAATCCTTCACCTGCCCTACCTCTGATGCTTAAGCTTAACGTTTTGGGCCAGTTTAAAATCTTTCACTTTATGTTTATTGGATTAATGTGGGGGAGCTACTTAGATTAAATTTAAAGTGTAGCCACAAGAGCTGCACGGCTATGTGTCTCAGGTACTTGTTACACAATTAAGTCATTCAATGTACTTTTAAAACATTTTGGCTCCACATCTTAAAATGTACCCGAGAAACATAGATTTATGTATTTATTTGTTATCAATTGCCCTATGTAAGATAAATACATTCTAATGTAATGTCATAACTTACCTTTCTTCAGCTAATGCTTAAAAAAGGATCTAATTTATCAAATTTATTTGGAGTAAGTTTTGGAGGGTTAATGGATGTAAAGAGAAAGTTGTGTCTTGGTTCTAACAGGATAAACAGTAAACATGCAGATTGTACAAATGAACTTTTTTTTTTGTCAACATAAAACAGAATCTTCATACTGTGTCAAAAAAGATGGTAATTGATCCCAATTGAAAGATTTGCTCCATTTATGTGTTGTTCTACTAACTACGCTAGCAGCTAACCAGAGCAAAGAAGCAGGTTGAGACCAAGCGGAGCCAACCAGAAATAGACTGAAGGGTTGAGTTATTGGGGTCACCTTGCAGGAGGAAAACGAATAGCAAATTCCTCCCCGCTTTAAGGTGTTACCACCTTCCCCAGCTTCCCGTCTTCTTTCTCTGTCGACCTAATTACATGCACATGTTTCCAGCAGTGGCCCTCGCCGCCGCCGGCTGCTACCTGAGCATTTTCTCCCCGTGGGCGCCGCAGCTACAAGTGATGGATACCGTGACTTCTGCGTGGTCCTCAACAGCAGAACTGGGATTTGCTCCACAGTTTGATGTGCTCCAGTTTCTAATTTTGTAACTTATATCTCCCAGGCTCCCTCTAGTCCCAGCGTAAAGTAAAGTCAAGTCAAGAACAATGGATTAAGTCGAGCCACGATTCCTGTAGGAAACCAGGGCAAAGTCGAGGCGAGCGGGTACCAAAGGTACGCGCACAGGTTGGGCTGAATCATTAACCGACTAAACGGGTTTCAACTCATCTTTGTAAAATAATGATCAGCGAAGCTTAATGTTTCATTGCTTGGCAACAAAAATCCCGTTTGGGTTTTACCAGTCTGCCTGGGGAGGTTTTTCAAATTAAAAGCAGCTGCGTGCAATACTCTATCAAGGGTCAGCCTCTGTTCTGCAACTTTTAGATGCATCCCCGCTCTAAAACACCTGAATCAACCAACTGAATTACTTCTTCAGCACATCAGAAAGTTTTGCAAAGTTTTGTAATTTGATTCAGGTGTGTAGGAGCAGTGATGCATCCTAATGTTGCAGAACTGGACTCAAGTTACTATATATATAATCCAGCTTACTGAAATAAATGAACATTTAATATTGTAATTTATTGAATAAGACTCTAAATCTCTACTAACAAACAAACAAGTTTGGTCAACAATAAACCGTATAATTCAGAACACATCGACAAATAAACACAGAAATGATTCAGACACAAAATCTGCCTTCTAAGGTCTCTTAAAAACAGTATCTGGAGATTTCATCAATTTGACTTACTTCTCAACATGGGTTGACTTTTATCGCTGAATTAACATAATTAAATGTGGATCTTCTGAAACATTCAAAGTGAGATTTTGCTGCTGCAATAAAAACCAAACTTTATTCAAGGTTTTGTCCACGTCTAGTAAATTAAACTGACTTTCGTAACACTTCCTTATCTATAATGTCGTGCAAAAACCAAGTTTATCAATGCTTCATAATAGCCACTGCTGTTTGTATTACGGGAGAAAATGAGTTTAACTTTTTCAATTAGACCAAATATAACAAAATTAACACCAATGACTCAAAACCTGCAAGGAAACAGACGTGTTTAGAGAAAATATCAGAAATGTTTTGATTAAAACTTGCCAATTTTGTGGGTGAGTTTTACTCAGCTGAGGCAGCAGCTGGGTGGTGTTTACTACACACACTGAGCCGACACACACTGTGCCAAGAAGGTTATGAAGAGTGTTCGAATGCGACACCACCAACAAAGTGTTGTTTCTGCCTGTATGAGAAGCTTACCTGCCTCTATCTGAAACGAGTGCAGTAAACTCCATCCATCTGGAGAACCCAGCAAGCTAAAACACCCAGAAGTGATATGCAAATACCGTTTTTTTTGCCTGCCGTTTCTCACTTTCCTTTTCGCTTGTTCCGACAGCTAACAGACACAGTATGGAGATTCGACTGAGGTCACCGAGTTGAACTTTTTCAAAAAGAAAAAAATAAATAAATTAAAAATAAAAACATGTTGACATGTAAGTGACCTGCCAACAAAACATTAGAAAACAGACAAAAGAAAGAATGAAGAAAAAAAGAAAACAGAACTGATTAGACCAATCCTTTAGGTGATAAATGGCATTTTACACTACTTGAATTGGAAATAATTTAGCACTGGAAGCCAGAAAAATATGACAAATATAATAAATTTTGGTTTAATCTACTTAAGACACTCTAAAGGAGTGGTCAGTTTAAACAAAGCCTTGGGCGACAATTAAATCCACACAGAAGCTGAGATAAGTTGTTAAGTGGTGCCAATATTCTTGTTATTTTAGGATGTTAAATGATGCATTTAAGCTGCTGATGAAAATTCTACTAATCATCATCAGAGCACATCGCCCAAGCCTCTGTTCGATCTTAAGGGTAAAATAAAACTACAACTACACACTTTTTTGCCCATGATGTCGTGAAAATGCATGTTGACAGCCTGGTCCACTGATTGTTCGGCCTCGAAAGTAATAAATCCAAAACCTAGCCAACGACCAAGAGTGAATCAAGGTAGCAGGGGGTTGTGACAACACAAGATGAAGAACAGTATTGGGCTTCAGCAGATTGAGGATCCGTCAAGGATGAGCAAGAGGCTCCTGGGGTTCGGATGACGTCGCAGACTTGCAGAGCAACACAAATCCAAGACTAAAGCCTGGGGGGATTGAAGGAAACCTTTTTCTTTAGAAATGCTTGGTGAAATGAACAGTTATGAACAGCTTACATGTTAAACATGAATGACGATGGGTGGGGATTATTGCAAAATGAGGTCGGTCAGTAAGGTCAATTTTCCACCTAAATAATAAATTGCAGTATTGTTACATATTGTTAGTTGGTGCCGTTTCATCCAAACCCCACCTTGATCTGTCCCCTGGTATATTGCTGTGGAGCACACACTCGCAGCAGCCATTGTTAATGCATCACAAAAACATGGAGTAACACAAATTGTAGAATGCCTAAAGCTTTCTCCGAGCTTTCCCAAATTCAGTTTTTTTTTTTTTTTTTAACTTTTGAGTCTGCCAGGATAAGCCTAAAAAAATAAAAAACGGACATTCGCAAAACTGCTTACAAAGGTAACACAAAGATACAGGTCGTAGCGTTTTTCCCCTCACTGATCTGTTTATTTATTTCCCTCAAAGGGTTTCACAGGGAATACACAAAGTGCACCAAGAAGAATCGAGTTCAAAGTCAAACTTTTTGGGAACACCAACCTCTCAATGAACTACTTCAAAACTTCTCTACAGAGTGTTAACAAGCTGCAGTGATCTACTTTTCAATCTGATTATCTTTGGGTTCTGGCAGAACTGGGTTGAGCGCACATCTCCATTTGGGGACCTAACCTGGATCCAATTAAACGTCCTACGAGACGATTTCAGAGACCTCTAGTGCAACGCCAGGCGTTCCCCGCCTTATGCTCTACTGCTATTAATAACATCTGTCAATGACCCGTCCCCAACCTAAATTTACAACCACTGGCACCATTAAGAAGTTTGAAATATCTTGGTTGCACTCAAACTGGAATGGCAGAAAATGGTTTCTAAAATGTTGGATATATACGTAACAGGGTTTTATTTTAATAAAGTTTGTCAAAATTTGTTTATTCTTTGAATTTATTTTTGTTTAGTTAACATTTATTGGGGTTTTAAGCTCTTTTTCGCTGCTCTTGGCAGTTGGCGGTGGTTACCGTAGCAACCAGTAACTTTCCCTGTTGCCGTCTGTAACTGTGGTATGTATTAGAATCGCCACTGTGTTTTCTTTACAAGTATCATTTAACATGTATTTTAGATCAAAAATAATTCTGTACAATGTTTCATGAGTAAATTTGCTATGTTTTGTATACATTTTTAACTGCTATCATTATAAATGTTGCCCATTTTAGCCATGTTTAATGTTATAATGCTGCCAGCTTCTCATTGGGAGATATTGTTTTGCATGGGTTAAGGTAATTTGTAGCATTTTTATATAATATATATAAACATAGAAAGGTTACATATGGGAACACTTATTACACCTGGAGTAACTTTTTGAAAATTACAGATCCCCCTAAGGGACACAGGAATTTTTTTTTTTTTCTTTTGTATTTTTTCACAGTGATAAATATCAATTTAAACTTGCACTTACATACACTTCTTAACTCTTTGGTCCAGGAATTCAATTTATTGTATTTGTGTAATATCTTTCGGTATAGATGGGACTCCATATGATAACTGCTCTTATTAACCATTCAGACAATAAAACCTGTCGGATGGCGACGGTACTCCATGAAATAACTCCAATCGTCCAAATAGTTTGTATTTTTCTTTCCTTCAAGCTCGCTTGCTTTCATTCAGAAAGTTTTCCATCATGTTTACGTTTCAGAGAAGATGGAAAGCTCATGTTTGATCCATTTTGCCTCTGGCATTTAGCACACCGGTTTTGTGGTGCGTTTGAATCCAAAAGAAAAAGATGTAAAACATCTAATATCTTACAAATGATATTTTAAAATACATGGAAACAAGAAGTACAAAAATCTTACATTGTAGCAGCTCATGCAACTAAGATGCAAGAACTGACTGTAATACATTATATCGGGGGAATGCAAATGAAAAAATAAAAGCATCTCAATATGTTTAAACTTTACACAGGAAGGATGTTTAAAACCCAATTTTGTAGATTAAATGAATCAGTCAAATACCAAACAAGTGAAAAAAAAAAATCTAAATTCTTTTTATATACTTAATAAATTCAGATTTGAATATTCTCCACAATAGATTTCCAGATATTATCGCCAATTTGCTGACACTTATATAAACTGTTTAATTTATTAATAAATGTATGCCAAAATTAACCATTGATTGCAGGTTTTTGATGCAACTCTAAACACAGAATTTGATCAGTGCAATTGAAAATGTGGTGCCAGTTTTCTACCAGTAAATAATACATATTGTTAGAATAAATGCAGTAAATATTTCATATGCACCCATCCACCAGAATAACCTGATTGAAAACTCTCAGTAAGTCTGTCCTCTCTCTCACCACTTATCTCAGTCTAAGCCCAGTCTAAAAACTGATGCACCTCATGTAGACCCCATTTCAGAGTAAAAATGAAGTGCTTTTACAACAGGCCTGTACCTCTGTGTTACCTGTCAATGCACAGTAACCTAAAGGAGAAAAGACAAATCTTATGAAAACAAAGTTAATCACATTCAAACCATTCACAAGGAGAAAGGGGACAGAAGAAAGAAAAATAGAAAGGGCTTACTTACAAAAATACTTAACTTTCTACAAACGGGAAAACATACTATGCCATTTAAGATACAAGTACAAGTTACTTCTAAATCAAGGTAAAGAAAACTTATTCCAATCTTTAAGACATATATAAAATAGTTTTAGTACCAGAAAATGTTAATACTATTAAAGATTAAATAAATGATTGTTACTGATGCAGAACATCATGTTAAATCCCAATGATAAACTATTCTGGGTTCTTCCCAACAGCGGATAAATGGTGACATAAAAGGCGGAGTGATAATGGAAGCGGTGGGTCAGCGGACGCTGCATCGCCGCAATGTGGGACGAGCGCAGATGAAACAGCTGTGGCTGAAACTCTGCGGGCCGAGCCTGACGCCAGCACAGCCGGCGGGACGAGTCCGATTCCCAAGGAGGCCGTGAATGCTAAAAGTGTCGACACATGTCAAAGGCTCATCATTTATTTATGACTTAACTGGACAGATGTAAAAGTCAGTTTTTTCTGCAGTTGGGAAATAGGTTAGAGAAACTTTTCAATGGGTAAAAAATGTTTAGCCTAATGCTATTGTTCCTGTGGTAACCATCTCGTATTCGCCATATGGATTTTGGGCTTCGAGCCGCCGCTATGAAGGACAAATCCCTCTTTAGATGCTCAAACTGTTCTCAATATGCCAGCTGCGCACTGTGATTAACTACTGTATTTTTTGGAGCACTTATTTTTCCCACAATCTGTCTCCTTATCAGGTTGCAGTTCCTTTTAGCTCCCAGAATGCATTTCATTAACTTCTTCATTAATTGGATGAATCTGTTTTGTTGCATTTTATAGGAGAGACATCTACTATAAAACAAAACAAAAAAAGGTGGTATTTTATGATGCTATACATCAACATGTGTAATTAATGCCACTGCGGACACATATTTGCATTCATGCATCCCATGTGGGATTTTCTAATTTTTCTTTTTGCATAAAAAGAAATATCTTTGTAACAGCACAGAAAAAATAATGCACTTACTTAATTACAAATACTTATTTTAGCTGTGTTTTTAGGGCTTATTGTAGTCTTTTGTACACATTATAATATACTATTAAATAAAAATGTATGTGTCCTGGTATTTTCTTTCCTATAAAGCAAAACATTACATAAAAGCTTAGGCAACAATGCGTTAACAGTAACTGAATCCTGTTAAAATACACAAAACATTTGTCCTGATGTCACAGCGACATTAAGTGGAAGAGATACTTTCAAGCAACTGTTGCAAAAAAATAAATAAAAAAAATAAACTAGAATTTGCAAAATTCCTGCAAAATAATCACCGATTCTTTGCACAAACATGGAGAGCCGTTAAAGTTATTGTAGTTCCTGGAACAGGTTAGAATTGGTACATTGTACAACGCATACAGCAATAAAACAAACTGACCAACAAAAGCAAAGGAACAAGTTGGGTTGCTAGGTGACGGGCCAGGTTCTGGGGTTGCTAGGTAACAGCACTGCATTGGGACATACATGTTTTGAAACGGCTCATTTTCTAAACCTCCCAGAAAAGACAGTAACTCGTCGCCAAAAATCAGCTGGGTGTTTTTCTTTAAGATCTTGGGCTGATTTTAGGAACATTTGAGATTCAATAGCTCTCTGAAAAATTTTGAATTCAGATGAGTTACAAAAATATTTAATTTCCCTTTAGGATCGATAAAGTATTATTGAATTTGAATTGAAATGCAAGTATAAAACGACCAAAAAGTGAATTTTGCATAATAGGTGCCCTTTAATCAAAAAATAAATAAATCAAAATGGCGTTCTACTGCATGTATATTAAACATTTTAGTGTCCTAAATCAGGAGCCTATGCAGAACCTTCAACTACAAATAACCTCAAGTCAACAAACAAATGTCATAAGTCATCTTGTTGGAGGTATTTTTAAAGCAAAAGCCTCTGTTTTAGGTTTTATTGTCCTTCAAATAAATAGCTTCCTTGCTCCGTTTGACCACCAATTTCTTTTCAGAAATCAATCTTGAGGAAAATCACAGGAAAAGACTCATGTTCTCCACCAAGGTCACGACACACACACTACAAAGCAAACCCTACAATAGCTACAGTAACTTCAAAATACATGGAGGAAAAAACAATAAAAACACAATGAGTTGAGTTTTTTCAATCATGAAAGTGTTATGAGACGACTTAGTAATTTTTCTTTTAAATGGCTTCTAGAAAACTGAGTTGTTTTTTTTTAATTAATGGAACATTCTGGGTTTATTTCAATCTAGTTTAAGTGCCTTTGTTATTCAGTGTGCATCCAAAATACAACTGCAGGGTAACATGTTTTAAGTGAATTAAATGGAAATGAATGGGTTGTGATTTCTCACTTTGGGCCAGAATAGTTTGTCATGGGATTTAAGATGGTGAGGAATAGAACGGGAGAGAAGGGGGGTAAAAAACGGGATCAGCTTTTACCTCGGGGCCTCTGCTTCTCCGCATCATAGATCATTACCACCTCTGTGACCTTGAATGGGACAAAAGGAAAACAGTGGCTCCATTTAGAAAAATGGACAGGATCCTTTCATATTCAATTTAATAACCCTCACTGTTAACGTTCTTATGCAATGCCATGAAAAAGTGTTTCGTTCTATGTCCACACAGCAGGCAAATGCAACCTAAATCTGATTTTTGTTCCTTTTTTGCCCAAATGCGACTTTTATCAGACTTACCAGTCTGAACGATTCAATTCTGATCTTTTCATTCCACAAACCAAATCTGATTTGTCACTTTCATATCCGATACCAAATCGGATACGTATCCAGTTGTTTTCAAGCATCTGCAGTAGGGCTGGATGATAAATCAGTTTTATTGACTAACAAAATTTAATTTTTGCAAAATCTGGATTTTTTTTTTTTCACTAATGCACTCTGAGTTCAAATTGAGTGTCGTCAGCCATCTTTCACAGCTTCTAATTATTTTGACTTTGAATTCAGGTCAGCTCACTGAAAGATTGATTGAAAAAACAAAAAAAAGTTTACATTTTTTAAAGTGATGGGGGGAAAAAAGATTAAAATCAGAAAACAAATTTAGCATAAAAAAATTTCAGAGATTTTCTTTTTAAGCACGTTGCTGAATAAACTTTAATATCAATTTATAAACGGCTCCATCAATTATTACTTCCATAAACAATGGGTGAAGTCTACGTTGTTTTTGGGGTCATAAACTGAAATTTTATTAATATTATGAACAAACAAAAAGAATCAAAAATCAGAATAAAGCATCAAAATCTGCTGTGTGAATGAAACTTTATGTATTCAAATAATCAAAAACGATAGACAAAAATAACCCAAGTAGATTATTTTACAAAATAGTTTTATTTAAAATTGAAAAAAAGTTATCCAAAAGCAACGAGCCACTATGTAAAACATTAACTGTTCACTTTATTAAATCAATTAACTGTAATTAATGGTAAATATCAGTTCAACTTTACAAACAGAGCTGCAGCATCCAGAATCTCCTCAAATAGAACCTTCTCCTGTTATTTTAAGCTAAAAAAAAAAATCCAAAAATAGATTTAATAACACATGAGAAATCCATTGACATCCATCAGTCTGGAAAAGGTTCCAAGGTTGTTGGATCTCATCAATTAATGCATAAATCTGCATCTTTAACACAAATTAGCCTCATCGTGCTGATGTGGGCGGCGCGCCTCGGAGCGTCGGCCACCGGCTACAGGCAGCCAGTGTGTGTTATACGATAGCAAAATGAACTGAGGCGTATTTATTAACTGATCTGTGCACCTGCCCTCTAGGCTCCAAGACTCCAGTGAAACAGTGAGAGCAATAAATAACAAATTATAAAGACATGAAGTACATCTGGCCGCCACTCCACTCCAGGAGTGGAGTGGCGATTCATCCGGGTCACAAAAGAACCCAGAACCACATCTATTCCACGCCGGCCTCACTTGCTTCAGCGAAGTAAGTGGTGATGATTCAACAGGAAAGATGCTCAGCAAATAAAATGCCATCAATAGAAGAGATTAGAAGCTAAAAAGAACAAAAATTAAAAATCTGTCGACATTTTCCAGACTTTTGAAAAAATATTCTGCCTACTAACGAAAAAGAAAGTCCCTTTCAGTAAAAGATCATCATACTGATGGTCAAACACGGTGACGGTAGTATGATGATTTGGGGACCTGGACAGCTTGGAATAACTAAATTCTGTTGCACACCAAAACAATCCTGAAGGAAAATGTTCGCCCATAGGTTCGTTACATTTAGCTAAAGCAAATTTTGACAAGCAGTGATTTCATCTCAGGCTAAAAAGAAAACACAATGAAGGTTTCTGGGAGTTGGTCTAGTCTAAGTCTAAACTTGTATCTAATGGAGAACAGACCACTGATGCTCAATAACCCTTAATAGTGGCTGAATTTAAAGATTTCAGCCACACAAAAGATCATCACTTATTGTAAATCAGGTGTCTGTAACCCGGATGCTTTGCTTCTCCAGCAACACTGGCAATCAGCTGTTTAGTCCGGTTTAATTAAACGCTACTTCATTCATTCGCATCGAACTCAAATGCAAACAAAAAAGATACAATCAAACTCTGGTCTGAACTCTGGTGCAGTTCGAATGCGTATGTGAATCACAAGCGGATCAGAGACCTCACCAAAAGTAGGAAGTAGACTACAGCGCAGGGCATTCTGGGTAAATACAACCCAAACAAAGGTGAGTCCAGCCCTAACTGGAGGAATGGCTCATTGTCTTTTACCAAAAACAAAAGTGAAATCCTACTAAATCTGACACCACTCTGTTTTTGTTTACATTTTTTTTAAAAAGGAAGTTGCATTCAGCATCTTCTTCAGTAGTTCTTGATGCAGCGCCCCCACAGGCGAGGAGGGAACAAGGTTTTTCAAAGGGTCTGGTCCGTTTGACAGTGCAGTGAGAAAGAGAAGCGCACCAGCTTAGAAACAAATGTTGCAACTCTGGTCCCAAACCGAACTGAGTCTACTGGACAATCAGGTGTCTCTGGGTTTTTCAAAACTTTCTACTGCAGCTTTAGTCGTTCATTTGATTCAGGGTGCTGGAGCAGACACTCAATTTTTCACATAGAAGCAAGTTAGTTTGACTAGCTTTTTTTCTTTTTCAAATCATTTGAAAACTGTGATTTATATTCACTCAGGTTATCAGTGTCTGAAAAACTTAAATGCAACAGAAAAAACAAAACCAGAGGAAACCTAAAGGGGCTTTTTTCTTTTTCATATTAATGTGATTTTAACCAACACTACATGGGCAGCAGAGATACTTACCACTCCGAATCTATTGAAATAGTCCCTGAGTTCAGGCTCTCCGCAGTTATGGGGAATTCCACCTACAAATATCTTCTTAGATTTATTGCTATCAGCTTTGCTGCCCTTCTGAAATAAAAAAAGCAAGAGAGTGGATGGATTTGATATCAAAGTGTGTTACAGTATCACTTCAGGAGGAGGGGGAGGTCAGTACGCTATCATCTATTTAGACGGTGCAGAAGAAATTAGGCTCTTCTACTGCCCTGGGGTATAATTCTTAACATGTCAAGTCAATGCAGCTCCAGTCCAGAACACGGCATCTTCCACTTACACTCAACCGCAGAGCTTTTCTCTGCTGCAATCTGGCAATAAAAGCAAGACGCTGCTTAAATAACTTATTTTTTACCCATTTAATCTTGACTTTTTTCCAGTAAAAACCAGCTGAATGACTTGGGGGGAGTTAAAAAGCTGACATTCAGTCTTCGTACAGCCAAACATGTGACTTAAAATGACTCCAGCTTTACTGGTTGACCCAAAAATTATCCAAGTTGGAGGAAAGATTTCTCACTGCCTAAATAAATTCAATGCTGAGACCTATTTGTTGTTTTTTTTTTACATCATAAAATCCAGTTTATTTTCAAATCCAACTTAAGCCAGAGAAAAACACAACAAGGGGGAACATTTCACATAAAAGTGGTTGTTTGTGTTAAAAATGTTTCTGCAAATTACCAAGGAGCCACAGAGACAGGAAAACCATAAATAAAAAATTATATGTGTGATTGCATGATAGGGTTAGGAAATAAATCAATTAAGTCTCAAATTAAGCAATTCATTAATCATACAAGTTAAAATGAGCAAATTGTAAAATTTTTGAAGAGTAATTTTTCTTACAGCGACATTGTGATCCCATGTATTCCTTGTTTTTACTTCCGTTTTATTTATTGTTTTTGGTTGTTGGATTTATTTTGGATATTTAAAATGTCTTCCAGCTCCAGTGTTAAGTGTTCTGTACAAAGTTAAAGTTTATTCATCTTTAAGAGGGCAAACTTTCGTTAATTAATGAAAATAATAAATATAGCACTTAAAAATGGTCCAAAACAATTTCTGGGACAATTTATCACCCAGGAAAATTTTTTATGATAAACAGCCTTCAATTAAGAAATTTTTAAATATTTAATTTTAGGAAAATATGAATTTTCCCCCCCATCCCATCATTGAACTCCATCGCTTTCCATCATTCAGAGTGACATCAGCCCGCCCAAAGCTGCCATCTTGTTTAATAAGCGTGATTTATCTGAGAAGTAATCAGATTACTCTTACCCAGCCCTCCTTGGTTCGAGACTTTTCGGGCTGCATTCCTCTGGGTGTGCATGGCTTTGGGTCAATCTGATGGGAAAGGCGGAGGAAATATTTCCACAATATTCTCACAGAGAAGAACAACAGAAGAAAGTCGGATGTAGATTCATGAGCTTAACGCCAAATGATGCGTCATATTGACGCCACAACAAACATGACGCTTTCTGCAAGCAGGACTGCAACTAATGATTATGTCAGTTATTCTATTGATTATTCTGACAAAACTGACATATTCTCCAGATTTTAAGCCTTTTCGTACACTAGAAAAGGCTTAAAATCAGCAGAACCACACTAAGAACTGAGTGCATGCATCAGTTCATAAAAATACTTTACTGCAGACAAATACCTCTTCTTAAAAAATATCTGTTGATTTTACATGATACTGCAAAAGAGAAAAACTGTTTTTCCATCAACTGAGACTTTAAAGACTTCAACTAATTGATATACTTAAATAAATTAACTTACTCTTGCTTTTTTGAAATGTACCTATGTATAGCTCTGAAAAAAAATTAAGAGACCACTTAAAATGGTCAGTTTCTCTGATTTTACTTTTTATAGGTATTTGAGTAAAATGAACATTGTTCTATGAACTACTGACATGTCTCTGAAATTCAAAACAAAACTTTTGTATTTATGTGCAGAAAATGAGAAAAGGTCAAAATAATTAAAAATATGCAGACCTCAAGTAATGCAAAGAAAACAAGCTCATATTAATTTAGATACAAATATACTAATGTTTTAACTCAGGAAGAGTTCAGAAATCAATATTTGGTGGAATAACCATGAGGTTTATTCCACCTATAAGACAATAAAATCTTATATTTACTCTAAACATCACATTTCACTCTTGGGGCTGCACAGAAAGATCTTGTCAAGCAAACCATCATCCGTCTGCTAAGATAATTTCTCTTTTTTCTCAAATAGTTTTCTATAAATATGAAATATGTTCATGCACAGTTAGCACAAAGCAGAGCAGTTTTACAACCTAAAATACTCACATTTCTTCCATCAAGGTTATGTGGCTTTGTCTCCAGCACTGTTCGTACACAATTAGGGTCTTTGAACTTAACAAAGCCGAAGCCTCGCGACTGATTTGTGGTTTTGTCCTTCATGATGACACAATCTACTACCTCTCCATACTGCGAGAAGTAGTTTCTCAATGTTTCTAAGAAAGCAGAGACAGACATTGTGTTGATATTTCACAGCATTGTAGGAAATTACAACCACCCATTCAAGAGCAGAATCAAGAAATACAGCCAGGATTTAGATTTTTTTGTGCTTTCATTATGATAAATGGAGGATGAATTTATGCGTGGCACTTGAACTTGCTCTGAAGATGTATGTGGAACAAAAAGAAGTGCAAAAGTAAAGCATCCTGAGCTGCTAAACCCTGAAAATCCTCCTGCGACCTTGAATTTATGTTGTATCAGATTACCAGGGATTGGACATTTACGTGAAAACATTAAATTAGGATAAGACACATACAGAAACTCCCCAAGAGCAAACAAAGCACAGACCTAGAGTCATCTTGCTCGGTGCCAAGCATGCTACTAAGCACTGCAAACCCAGCACACACCCAGGGAGCCAATTCAACCAAGACGAGCAAGTTTGAACAAATGAGAAGTCACTTTGGAGAGCTAGCAAAATCGGTTTTCTTATTGCTGAAAAGCCCTGGGGCATCGGCGCAGGAGAAAACCACAGAGTTACGCGGAACTGTGGTGCAGATCTTAAAGTTAAGACGTCTGTAAATACGGACAAGCTCTTGTGCAAAGTTAAACAACGGCAAATTAGCCATGAGCTACAGAAGGGCTTCAAGCAAACCTGGTAGTCGACTCCTGTTGGGTCTGAATGCAAGTGGGACGTAAATATAAACAAAAGCTTTTGATTTACAGTTCTTCCTACCAAATATTATGTGAACGCATCACAAAGATGAGCATTTAAATAAAACTAAACTGTCTCAACATATAAAAATATTTCAGTTTAAAAAGAAAATCATTAACACTGATTAGATCCTATCTGAAGAATACTTTGAATGACTTGAAAGAGAAAGATCAAAGCAGAAACAAATCAGTATTTCTTGCAGCTGTTTGGCCTCTAACATTATTTCCTTTCTTTAGAAAACGATGCAATAGAGAGACACTAATAAATTGACACATTTTGCATTTGATCAGCAGGTGAGATTATAATTCTTTTGTTTAAAATGTCAAAATAAATTTAAAATTAACAATTTTAATTACAAATTATTAATTCAAATTTTTCCCCTGAAAAGATTAAGATTAAAAGATACACTAGAACTGAAGACAAAAATGGTTCTTTCGGTTGCAAACCTGTGCATTTAATGCAGCAAAAACAAAAATCTCCGCCAATTTTAGTAAATAAATGTATCAACCAACTGCATTGACTTTTCTTTATTATAAAGGTATGTAATCTATTGCTTTATGCAAAAATTGAGATTACTAATTCAAAGTTATTTGGATTAAAAACCAATCCCTGGATGAAAAAAACCCAGCAGCACATTTTTCTCTTATGAATTAAAATGTATTTAGAATAAAAGTTGAAATTAGCGCCTTGAAAATGAACTGAAATCAGTAGGAAAAAAAAAACAATCCGTGCATCTCTGCTAATGAATAAAAATTAAGAGTAATAAACATGCCTTATTTTACTATCAGCCCTGATACTGCATAACTGATATCAAATAGAAGTAATGAATTTATCATCACATAATGACTATTATGAAAATTTATTTTTTGAAAAATGCTATAGAGTTCAGGCCCAGTTATCAGATGGTTTCTTGTACTTGATTGTCAGTTTTTCAGATTTTTATTTCACTTTTGGTCAAAAAATATGTAAAATTTATGTGGTTTTATAATAGCACTATCATTATTATTACTATTCTTATCATCAATAAATGACATCGTTAATGGAAAACCTTTAGAATATAATTTGCAATCTACTCATGCATTTGATTTATCTTAATTATTATCTCTGTATCAACTGACTTGATACATGATCATTTGATCAATGAGTCCAAATTTAATTCTAATGTAAATCAATGTTAGCAGGATGACTTTGTTTCAGAATGTAATTAGTCATTTTAAAAGATTAAAATATTTTTCAACAATCATGACTTTCTGGCTGATTAAACTAATACAAATCAATTAACAGATTTTATTCAAAGCATTAAAAAATGTGGAGCATCTATGAATGTTTCAGGGAAATATCTGCTAAATATAATTATGTTCACATTTCTAAATTAGAACTTTTTATTATTATTACTTTAATTTCTTTAAAATGAGATCAGCTATCCCAGATTATCAGCTTTTTAAACATTGTACCCTTTTAATTTTAACCAATCCAGTCCTGGAGATAGACTACCCTGCAGCAGTTCTGTCCTTCAATGACCTTTTGACCCCGTTCAGGTGATGGGAGAGAGAAGTAATACAACTTCACCGCTGGACAATGTGCTGCTGAACTGGAGAGCTCCTGCAGTGACAGACTGCTGCATCCTAGGTGCACAAAGGAGCGTTACCGTATATCCTTCCTCCGATCTGCAGCTCAACTGTTACCGTTACCGCTCCCAACAACCCCTGTTATTGTCACTTATTGTGAACAGTTTGTTGTTTTTAAGACAAAGATACATTTTGTACATTACTTTTAAAATGATCCTACTCAGTGGCACACAGTTTGGAAGTACCCAATTACAATTACATTTACTTGAGACACTTTTTTGGGGAGAAAAAACACTTTTATGTGTATTTTTATTATGAAGTATTTCTACTCTTACTTGAGTAAAATTTCTGGATTTTCTACTCACTGAATAAAAATAAAAAAATTTAACCAAAAATTCACCAGACACACACATGCAGTTTTTGTTCAAGTTGCACTTCTTTTTTTATTGAAAGAAACTCATTTAGAAAGATTTTATTTTCCCTGATTTTGTTACTTATGATTATTACTGTCATTTTCATCCTTTAAATACCTAAATTTGCACTTAACTTTATGTTTTGATCTGTCTGATTCTGTAACTTTTAAATATTAAATGATTGATCATTTGATCAGTAACTCAGCACTTGAGAAGACCTTTTACCAAATACTTTTTCACTCTTTCTTGAGTAATTTCTTGGATGGCTACTCTGTACTTTTACTTGAGTAAAAACATGTTCAAGTATTTTTACTTTAGTACAATTTTTGTGTATTCCGCCCACCTCCATCTCAGAATACATAATTTTTAATAACTGCACAGTATTTTTATGTTGCATTTTTACTATAACAGTACTGTAAATAGCATGTAATAACTTTACATGCTTTGATTGCTTGTCACTTTACTTCTGTTGCACCCAAAATTTCCCCAGTGTGGGACAATACAAAGTATTTTTATTCTACTCTAAACACCTGATGTAAATTAATGGCTCTTTTCCAGACCTCTGCAGAGCTAAAAGATGCTGATGAGCCGTTTGATTCAGGTGTGCTTGAGCGGGGATGCATCTAAAAGCTGCAGGATATTAACTGGAGTCCTAGCATGATGCTGGTATCATTTGAAAGTTATTTTAATGTGCTTTGAGAAGGCAATGCTTGTTTTGAATAGAGAAGCAGAACATATGGAATTACAATTAACTGACAATTTGTGCAATGCTTGGATGCAGCATGAATTCAAATCTTTCTTGCCAGTTGTATATTTGACAAGTTAGATGAATGAGGAACTTGTGGGTTTATTGCCACTGACCGTCAATGCAATATTCAACAAATTAAGAGGATGCAATGACATCTATAGCTTTATTTTTATTTTCCTGGCATACCTACTTCTGTTATAGCAGCAGGACTTACCTTGTGTCGTACTCCAGTCCAGTCCACCTACAAAAAGTTTCCTAAAAGATGAAACCAAACATAATCACTAGTTATGGTAAAGAGATAAACTGAGAGAAAAGCAGAGCGTCTGTTAAAATGTGGATACATTATAAGTTTAAAGAAAAGCACGCACACAAGCTGGTGCAACATCAGGATATAAACACACGATGCAACGCTTAAAATCGCCGCGTTTTAATGTTCGCCTTTCGCCTCTTTGCGCTTTAAATACTGCAAGCAGCGGCATCGACAATAAAGAGGTCTTTTACATGAAACGTCCTGCCACGTAAGTCAGCCCGGGACAGAGCCGTGACGTTGGGGGAGCTAGCTGGAAACCACCAGCCTTCAACCATGAGAGCCCGACCACAGCGAGGCAGAGCCGGGGGAAGCGCGGCGGCTCGGCTCGCTGCGTGCGGAGCGAACCAAACTCCCGGTGCCCACCAAATAACCCCGAAGTTCAGCTTCTGTTTTAACTGTTCAACCAGCTACCCGGTGGAGATAATCGACACAACATATGAGTTGATGGGTGTGAAAACGGAGAGCGGTGCGGGAGAGGATGCTCCGTTCCCCAGCAGTGCCCGCTAAATGTCCTAGCCGCGGCGGAGTCAAGAGCCGACTTTCGCCTCGCTGCCGAGCCCTAGCAAAACTAGCTCTGCTGCTCGGAGCTAACTACAAATAAGTGACAACAGTAAAAACCAATTTGACAACTAGTTTGCCAGTACCGCAGGTGAACCGGGTATAATTCACCACAAGCCAGAACACGAACAACTCACTCACTAGTTCCACTTTTTAGCCGCGTTTCCTCCGGTTTACTGAAGCTAACCGAGCTTAGCCGCAGCTAGCTGTCAAATGACAGCTTGACAACACCGAGAGCAGGCTGCAAGTTACAAAACAGCAGAAAAATGTTCTTTCGGAAACACGGGGAAGCTCTTTTAGGCATATCTCACCCGACTTCATCTCCGACTAAGTTGTTGTTCATTTCTGAGGCTGTGGCGGTGGACTTTGGGAGCTGTGAGCGGCTTCTTGCTTCAGTGCTGCCCCTCTCAGACTGAACGCGCAGGAAGGTCACTCCGCTTTTTGGTTCAAACTGTTCTGCGCAATGACGACGCTGCAGGGGGCAACAGCCTTAAAGGAACAGTACACCCAAACACCAGCACTTCACGGCTCATCTGCTCGGAAAGACAGAACTGTAATCTGGAAATTACGTCATGCTCAGTTTACAGTGCACCGCAAACGTTACTGGATTTCATTGGGATTTTATGGGATAAAGTTGCAAATAACTGTGAAGTTTAACTCAAAGTCAAATACTGGATTAATCCCAGTGAGAATTGAATGTTGTAAAATTTTTCTTCAGAGTTGTAGATGCTGAAGGAGCAACATCGCAAGAAGCCTCTGACAGAAGACACTATCCGTGTTTTTATTAATAAAGTTGCCTAAACTGAAAATAAAATCGCTTAATGCACGTATGTCAAACTCGAGGCCCATGGGCCAAATCTGGCCCGTCATAGCTTTTTATGTGGCCCTCTAGATTCTAGACTCAACACTAAATATGCTTAAATATTATGTTATTAATCAAATCAATGCAGTTTTTAATCCTTTTACTGCCAAATTATATCAATCAGACCCTCTGGTTTCTTGAGAATTATTGTGGAAATTCACGTAAAATTAACAAATCCCCGATCTTTTTTTGCGCTAATACATAACACATAATACATAATCAATGTATTGCTGATTTTTCTCAAAAATTGTCAAAAATTTTCTCACTTGTACTGAACAGCTGCCACAGCCTTAACTGATGTCAGATTATAGTCCATGATCTATATAGTGAGTAATAAAAAGTCACATTTAAATAAATATTGAAAATATTTCCAAATTAGTAGCACAAACACTTTGATTTTTAATGGAATAATTACAAAAAAATTATGAAATCCTGGAGGGGCTGAAAAGAAGTTAAATAATATTATTTAATTTAAAGAATTCATTGATATATTTAATATTTTGTGAACAAGTTTTATCAATACATTCTGCCACAAAAGACCCTTTAAGTGCCCTCATGATGTTGATTTGGCCCAAAACAAAAATGACTTTGACACCCTGGCTTAATGGAAATTTTGAAAAAACAAACATTTTGTAAGAAAAACTTTTTTGCGCTGGCTTGAGATGGTTTTTCAGCAATGAAGCAATTTTTTGTTTCCCAAACAAAAATATGTTTAATTCATTATTCAGAGTGTCATGTTTTTCATATGACAAAACCTCTGCATGTCTTTAAAGGGTATGTAGACCTACACAAACTAGACTTAAAGCATTTCAAATAATAAAAAAACCCCATAAATCTTGCATTTTTAAAACTTTCTAGATATTTCAAATGAACTCAATGACCCACACCTCCAGTCAGCTCACCAAAGGCTTCAGATTTAAGAAACGTTCCCCCACTTTTTTTTTTCATGAATCAAACACACACAAAGATAAAATATTATCTGAAAATATTTTTTCAATACAATTTTGCATGGATCATAATCCTTATTACACATTTGTTCCCCTTTTCCCTTTATAACTCTGTCCTTTCAACCAATTATGTATCTTGGATCCAATTAACAACAGAAATAGAAGTACAGGAGTGTCTCTGTGCTGCTGTTATTCCCAAAGCTTTCCCAGTCCGCCGGTGGGAATTATAAAAGTCAGAATGAGAACCACATTCTCAGTCAGCAAAGCGTGTCCCTGGAAGATGCTCTTGTTTCTCTTTATCTCCTCCATATCATTCATAAAGGACAAATTGAGGACAAACATCAGCATGTCATGATTTATAGCAGCCTCTCCGCTGGGACCGGAGCCAATTTCTTTCAAATCACCTCATGTATGTGAGGGAAACAGCTTGATCATGTTTCTCAGAGGAAATTGACTCACTTCTGTTTCACTAACAAAGAGAGAAAGAGGAGCAGCAGGGAGAGGTGGACATAAAAATCATCAGTAAAGGTTTTAAGGGGTATAATTAGTAGATCTTCAAAGGTGTTAAATGGATTTTACTTGGAAATGATCAAAACATGTTTAGTATGAATTTGATTAATAGGATACATTTTGTCTGCTTAGGCAGACATACATACAGATCTGAAAAACACTTAAGAGGCAGCTTAATTTTTACTTTTTATAGGCATATGTTTGAGTAAAATACACATTGTTCTTTTATTCTATGAACTTCTGACAACGTGTATCTGATATTCAGAGTAAAACTGTTGTATTTCTTTGCGGAAAATGAGAAATGGTCAAAACAAGGAAAAAGATGCAGTGCTTTCAGACCTCAAATAATGCAAAGAAAACAAGCTAATATTCATTTAGAAACAACAACACTAATGCTTTAACTCAGGAAGAGTTCAGAAATCAATACTTGGTGGAATAACCAGGAGGTTTCCAGTGGAGTTCAGTCTTAATTTTTTAAAGAGCTGTATGTAAAAGAAAATATAGATATTTTCATTATTTTTATAGTTGTTACCCAAAAGGTTTCTTACTGCTGTTCGCTGCTGCCACCTTTAGGGAAATATAAGATATCCGCTTTGTTAACTTGTAAATTTAATGTTTATCAATAAATTTTATATTTATCAGTTACAATACAATTTTGCATGGATCATAATCTTTATTACACATTTGTTCCCCTTTTCCCTTTGTAACTGTTCCTTAAATGGTATTTAAGTTTACAATATAATATGTCAAATGTAAATACAACACTGCATTTCAGAATCCAAATATTTTCTTATTTTAGTTAGCAATCCTGTAATGCTAAAATCAATACCCATAGTGACATTTGTATGATGTAAAATAATTACAAATAACGCTAATGCTAGTAGTTCCGTTACTCACACATAGTAGCTTAGAAATGATCCTTAGGGGCCCAAATGAAAATCTGCTCAGGGTCCCAAAAAGTCTTGGGCCGGCCCTGTTTCTAAGTATTGACATTTAAGGCAGCTGGCACAATGAATCATGTTGTAACAACCTCTTCTGATCGTAACATCTGACACAAATTCAATGTTCAAAGTCAGATTCAACCAGCTGCAGCTTTGTCGGGTTAGAAAAACAGCTCCCTCTTCCTGTTGCCACCAGACCTGCTGGCCTCGCCGCAGCGAGCTGACCACTGGTTGAAAACCTTTCATTAAGGTTTAATGTTTCAACATCAAAACAGTTACGCTTCAACAAGGAGGTGAAATTTTGTAAAACGTCCTAATGCAAGGGTAGCAGCTTCAAATCCAAGTAGGAGTTTCTTTTCACGTGAGCGCAGTCTGAAACATTGTTGATATCTGTTGGATTATTTGAAGTCATTGGAGATTTGAAAACATGATATGTGTTGAGTCACAAGGGAACATCAAAGAGAATTATGGATAATTAGAAACTATGAAAAAACAGATGTTTCCAGTTTGATACAGCTGAAAAGCACATTGTAAATATGTTCTCAATCATAAGATGGCTATTTGAAGCTTCATGTAGTCAAGAATATCTGACATTATTTGGTATTTGAAACCTGTAAATGCTAATTCCTCATTAAATATGTTTACACCACAGTTAGTGCATTGACTTCTGGAAGTCTATTTAACAATTAATCAATAACTAAATTAATTGATGATTATTTCAATAAAAAAAATGGCACGTCCTGCAGATTTTTAATTTAAGCCTTTTTTATATAGTACTGAAATAAACTATTTATTTTGAACTAGTAAAATGTCAGAGAAGAATATATGATAAATATAAAAAAATAAAAAGAGAACTTGAAAAAACTATATTAAAATGCAAATAAACAAATAATTTTTTTTCCTTAAATAAGAAAATAAATAAAGAAAATAAACATTAAAAACTTGAAGATTTCTGGGAATGTATATCTATGTATATATATCTATATATATATTACAGTTTTGACTTAATTACTGCTTTGACTGTGTTGTTCTTTTAGGAATTGGCCTTTTTTAGAGTTTGTTTACTCCAGGTAAGAATCAATCAATTACTAAATTAATGATGATTATTTCAATAACTGATAAATCATAATTAATGTGATTAATCGTTTCAGCCACAGTCTCCGTCTTCTTGCTGGGAGGCTGCAGGCATCCATGCGACCCCACCAGGATAAGTGTGTGTAAACGACGGATGGACGAAAACCTGAAAATCAAGCCCACTCTTCTCAGAACTATATTTAGAGCCACTTATCTTTTTCACTGCAGATGATGTGAATCACAACATTATGTGGTGAATCACAGCAGACAGACTAGCGCTCGGGAACAGATCCGCTGATCATCTTTCCCTCTAATTCCTTTTCTACTCCATTAGATGAAGCTGAGAGAAGGTCCTTGTGGCTCTGCAGGGTCTCATCATCCACCAACCCTCTTGTGAGCCTCTTGATATCCACTGCCTTCAATGACACTTTGCTGCACTGAATCTCACTTGCATGCATTAACTAATGCATTCTGACACGGGAAACAATAAACCACTACTCTTCTGGTTAGATATAATATTCACACCTCTTCAGCTTTCTTTTGTCATGTTACAACCACAAACTTCAATGTATTTTAGTGGAAATTTATGTGATAGCACAAAGGAGAGTAGTGGATATTTATAAAGGTAGAAGGGCAATATACATACTTTTTATAATATATACAGCTCTCTGAAAATTATTAGAGCCAACTGCACTGAACCCGATGAAAAACCTCCTGGTTATTCCACCAAATATTGATTTCTGAACTCTTCCTAAACATCAGTATTGTTTTTTCTAAATGAATATTAACTTGTTTTCTTTGTGTTATTATTTTCATCTGAAAGTATATTTTTTGTTAATTTAAACATTTCTCATTTTCTGAAAATAAATACACATTTTTTTGCTTGGAATTTCAGACATTTTGTCAGTAGTTCATAGAATAACAGAACAATGTTCATTTTACTCAAGAAAGGTGATTCAAACCCAGGACCTTATTGTTTCCTGTCCCTGCAGTTTTAATGTGGGTTTTTTTTCAGGGTAGATTTAGTTGTCCTCCATGGAGATTAAACTCTTTTCAATGGAAATGCTCAGATACGCAGGGCCATGCAGAGACCTTTGGAGGGGCAGGGGCTCAAAGTTAAAAACAAGGGCACCTTGAACAAGATCTTAAAACACTGTACAACAACATAGCAACAACCCATATTAATCCAGAATTTAATTGGATCCTACTATGTCATTGCCATCATCATGCAAAGCAAATGTAATATATTTTCCCCAACAGGTATAAAATTGCTGTTTCTGCTGCTGGCAGTCCTGGAGAGCTGAGTTGATCTGAGACTGTAGCTGTTAAACAGACCAGAGGACAGAAGCTCACTGGTTATGAAGTTATGAAATAAGCAAATTTGCTAAAATTTTACTAATTAAGCCCTAATAATATTTATTTAACCTCTAGAACAACTTGGCTGATAACTTTTTGATGTTAGCACCTCTGAGATCTATTATTGTAAGACTGGGATCTCAAGGCAAAGAAAACTCAGTAGCTGTTGGTAGGGGCCATTCAGGGGCCCCTAGAAATGGTTTATTTGTAACATATACCATAGATCTAAACCTGTACCTTCCATTTATAGAGAATGACAATGTCATTAAATTTTATTTAAGGCATTCAGGTGAGAAAAAAAAAAGTACAATTAGAATTTAATAAAGAAGTTTACTTTGTAAAGTAAACTAGTTTAATTGTTGTGTTACCATGGCTACAATATGGTGTAATCTATGTGTTTGAATTGGGTTTGTTCACAAATGCATCATGGCAAACAACAAATAATCAGTGATACATTTTAAACTTGGCCAATAAACCTGGTCTCCCTCAAACATGTTAGTGATGCTGAGGTTCTTAGTAGGAAGGTTTTTGGGGGGTGGAGTGGGAATGTGTCTAAGGCCCCATATTACCTTGAGCCGGCCCTGGATGAAGAGCTGCTGCGATGCGCGACTCTGGAATCTACCTGGAATCCACCTGGAATCCCCTGTTGGCCTCTGTCTGTCCACAGATGCTTTGGGGACATTTTGATTCATTTCAATGTAGCATGTTTTGCTTTATGCTGTGGTTCTAATTATTGCTCCAGTATTTTCTGAAGTTTATTGTGTGAACTCTAAATGCTCTGGACCGAATCTTCCTTTATCACTTGAGGTTCTGCAGTGACTTCTATTTACAGTCGCTCACCTCCAGCCCAGATCCCATCAGGAGCAGCTTGAACCCGCCTGGTGGAAACGTTAAGGAGAAGCAGAGCAAACAGTCAGCAGGTGGTACCAGGTGGTAAAGGATGGTACCGGGGCTTTGAGGTGCGTCGCGCCTCGCGGTGACAGTGGCAGTACAGACAGACATTCTTTCTTTCTGTCAGTGGGACCAACCCAGACTGCCTGTAGAACCGGGCCTTTAGCAGAATGGTGAAGTTAAAGTCAGGAGTTTCTCTGCAGCCGCAGGTTTTGTCCTGCTATTGCGAGGACAATTAGGAAAATATAAAGAAAAACAGTTTTTCTAAAGTCAACATCAGACCAGCGTTTTTATTCACAAACCAGAGTATAAAAAAATATTCTTGCCCATAATTTAATAGTTAGAGGCACAGATCCTCCTCACCATGGACCCAGAGTCTGAACAACATGGGGGAAGAGAAACTGAGTCATTATTAGACTGAGGGCAGCAAGGCTGGTTTATTTTGCTAAATTATTATATTTATCTACATATTACATATTACATCTACTTAATGATTAATTGATTACATATTAGTACAAGCAGGCCTTCTGATGCACATTTTAAAAATAATAATAATTAAAAAACAAAAAAATCAAAAAGGGCACTAGGGGCATCAAAGGTAAAAGGGGCAGGGGCTCAAGCCCCCTCTGCAGACATGTCTACCAGGACAGCAGCTGATCGAAAGGTATTGATACAAGTACTTTTTGAGACCAAAAGTTCAAATTCCAAAGATTACTGTAAGTCAGATTGATACTCTTAAAGGAAGAAGCTGAAAGCAGCTGTTTCAGTGAAAGGTGCCAAAAGGGGTTTACAACAAGAGAAAAGACTCTTGATTTATTTCAGCTTCAAATCATTGCACGCTTTCTGATTTGAATATCACAAACCTGTATGTTATTGGTGTTTTCTGTGACAGACCAGTAACTCCCAATCAATCCAAGCAGGGATTGGCAAGTGGTGTCCAAATGGTGAAAAATGCTATATAGATTTCAAAGAAAAATTAAATGTTGTTGTAACTCTTAATTAAAGAGTTATTGTAGATGGTGATGGCTGCAGGAAGGAAAGATTACAACTAATTTGAAGAAGCCTTTGACTGAAGACACTCTGTTTTTCTATCTATATTTGTGGCCCCAACCCCAACGTCATTTCAATAACAGCACAAATGTGGCCCTCCAGTGCAGACAACTGATGCAAATCGACTCCATTTGTAATTTTTAACAGTAGATTTTTTTTGTCTTCTTAAAATGGGATTTTAGCAAAATTAATTTAACCTGAACGTTTAGGATCCTAAACCTGAACATTTAGGATCCTAAACCTGAACGTTTAGGATCCTAAACCTGAACATTTAGGATCCTAAACCTGAACGTTTAGGATCCTAAACCTGTACGTTTAGGATGCTAAACTTGTACATTTCCTAAACCTGTACGTTTAGTTTCCTAAACCTGTACGTTTAGGATCCTAAACCTGTACGTTTAGTTTCCTAAACCTGTACATTTAGGATCCTAAACCTGTACGTTTAGGATCTACAATTATCTAAAGATCCTCCTTTTTTTTTTAAATAGAAATCTGACTCCTTTGTTTGATTCATTAAATGCTACTGAACATGTAAAAACATCAAAATTAATTATTTTGTATTGTCATTGAAAACAGAAAAAAACCCAGTAGCCTCCAAGTACTTTAAAAGTTGAAAAATTTGGCTCACAAGAGCCAAACTGGTTCATATCACAACAATAATAATAATCCGTTATTTCCCATTGAGTGAGCCATCTTATCTTCAGAGGATCTTGGGCTCTGTTAAATCTTGGAACGTGTATTTGCGCTTTTTGACCCCCAGTCACACGATTGCCGTGTCAGCAGTTGTGAGCTCAATATAAACCGCCGCCTCCTCCACTTTCACCCTCTTCTGTGTCAGAGAAACCTTCCAGCAGAGCCCGCCAACCGCAACGACAGCAAACCAAAATGACCTCCGCTCCTCAGCCCATATTCACCAAGGGAGAGGACTGCAAGCCCTCCTGGCACGACGCTAACGCCGGGTACAATGAGGCCGACACACACCTCGAGATCATGGGCAAGCCGGTCATGGAACGCTGGGAAACCCCGTACATGCACTCGCTGGCGACCGTTGCAGCTTCGAAAGGTAACGGCGGCCGGGGAAGGAGTGTGTATTATCGGGCTTCGCGTTCTGCCGCGCGACTTGTCCGATATTGGACTTACACTGCATGAACTTGCCATTTAAAGAGACAGCAACACAGAATATTCTGAAGGAATGTGGTTTAAAATCAAACTTTTTTTTTCTTGTGCACGCTTAAAAGCCGTTCAGATCTCGGACAGAAAAGTGTTGTCAGCTCAGCTGAAAAATATAAATGAGTTAAATTTTTGTTAGAACTTTATTGTTTAACATTGAGGACTATAAAACTGCAAAAAGTTGATTTAAAGAACGAAAGTACATGCAAAAACACATTTTTTTGTGTTAGAATACATATAAGAAGTTAATAATTTATATGTGTGAATATATAAATCTGTAAACTTATAATCTGTTAACCAAAAGAAGTTTACAGTGGCTTTGACTGTAATGGTGAAACACATGTCAGTGTGAGAAACATGGTGCACTGTGTTGGTGAGTGCTGCAGCAGCTGTTACTGCACTACTGGGAAAACTGGGAAAAGGATAAGAAATCTGCAGGGGGCAGAGAGCATTTCTGTTCACATACTTTCATCTTTGAAAGCCAGAATGATCCAGATGTTTCAAAGAATGCAAACAAGTTTAAAATTCACGTTTAACAGTGTTGCACAGTGTGAATGATATATTCAGTATATTTCTTAGATTGATTTGCAAATGCAAGTAAAATATCTACGTTGTATTTTTTAAAAATTTGGAAGCAAATTCTGTATCTTCAGAATATATTTTGTGGAAGTTGCAAAAATATAAGCAAAGCTAAAAATTTCTGATGATTTGAAATGGGGCTGTTGTAAACAAATATTTTAGTAATCAAGTAATCGGAAAAAAAAAATAAAGTAAAATATTGGTAAATCTAACATAACAGCAGTATTACTGTCGTATATCAACATCAGTCCAATTTTTCACAGTTGAACTTCTCTAACAATAACGTTTCTGTAGTATAGAAAATTAACTCGTAACAATAATAGCTCACTTTCCAAGTTAACCTGAAGAAAAGTTTTATAAATATCTGAAATTTTATTCAGCGTAATCTTAAAGAGGCATTGAGTTACTCAAATCACTCGAGGAATCGTTTCAGCCCTAATCTGAAAGCAATTTAAAGATTTTTCAATCATTAAATAAAAGAGTTAAGCATTAAGTTTTATAAGTATTTCTGTGCAATCACTTCCTCTTATCACAGCGTAATAAATCACACATAAAGTAGAATAATGGCAATTTTAGTTCACCCTGAACATTTGATGAGTTTTGTAAATGCTGTATTAGCAGAGAACAGATGAAAAGTTAGGTTCTGTTTGTCTGACAGGCGGTCGGGTTCTGGAGATCGGTTTCGGCATGGCCATCGCTGCCACGAAGGTGGAGTCCTTCCCCATCGAGGAGCACTGGATCATCGAGTGCAACGATGGAGTATTTGCCCGTCTGGAGAACTGGGCCAAGTCTCAGCCTCACAAGGTCATTAAACCTGCATTCTCAGTTCACTGATGGAAAGTTGGTAAAACAAGGTTCTGATGAGCCTCTTTTTTTCCTCCTGCAGGTCGTCCCTCTGAAGGGTCTCTGGGAAAACGTCGTTCCAACCCTACCAGACAATCACTTTGATGGTGAGACATTTCCTGACACAACTAGTCATAAATATATAAATTACTGGGAATGGGAACGCTGGAACAGAGCTGTGACCTGTGACATCGTGAACAAAAATGAAAGCATGCCTTTAGAGAAGAAATTATACAAATGAAAGAATAAATAAATATATTCGACTGCATGATGCATACTGCCACCTCTGCCTTCTCTTTCAGGTATTCTCTATGACACATATCCTCTGTCAGAGGAAACGTGGCACACTCACCAGTTTGATTTCATTAAGGTAAGTGACTGAAAGAAGCTGAATCTGCAGCTGAAGCTCTTCAACCACTTTGCTGGTTCTATTTTAAACTAATGGCAAAAATAACAAGAAGTCCCATAATTACTTTATTTTTAAATACAGCAGCAGAGGTTTGTTTTACATTTTAGTTCATTTTTTGCACAAAATCTTTCTTAGTTTATGAGATATCAGTCTGCTCAATTTGGCCTATATTGAGCTCCTTTGAAAAGCATTAGTAGAGGCTCCTGCACAACCATCAAGAATGCAGCAACTGGTTCCTGGATAGAAAATCAACAACTAAACACGTGTCTTTTCCAGTACCCATAGGTGATGGACTGGAGTTGCTAGTTAACGGTGCAGCCCAGGTCAATTGTGACTCAACAATTGGAATATTTTTGAAATGGCTTGTTTTTCAGATACCAAAAAATATTAACTTATTGCCAAAAAACTAATTTGGAGTGTTTATAGAAGCAGTCGAAACCCAAGTGAACGTATAAAAACATGCAAAATGTGACTTTTGTATGATGTGTCTCCTTAAGGTCTTTTCAGAGTTTTATATTTCTGTTTCGTCAAATACATTTACAAACAGCTTCTGTGTTGTCTTAGCTGTGTTTATCATGTTATTTTTGAGCTGGAGGATGAATTGTTTCTATCGTCTGAGGCAATTGACACCCGAGACCATCTTCTTCTTCTTTTTTTTTTTTTTTGATGGCAAAATTAAGCGTGTGGTTTCCTTACCTGCAGGGTCACGCTCACAGGATGCTCAAACCTGGAGGCGTCCTCACCTACTGCAACCTGACCTCCTGGGGTGAACTGCTCAAGGGAAAATACGACAACATTGAGAAAATGTTCCAGGTTTGTCACCTTGATGATCTCATCAAAATCAAATCCTTCATGTTTGGCCTCTGATTGTCGTCCGCTTCTCTATAACAATTGAATTACCTCCAGCTACGCAACCGAAACATAAAAACAGTTTTTATAAGACAATTTGGTCGCATAAATTCACTACATATTGACATAGAAAGAAGGGTTTTTCTATCTTAGTACAAAATGCATGTATTTGTAAAGTTTTGGTTTAATTACTGCACTGTTGTTCTTTCAGCAAATGGCTTTTTTTTGTCTTTATGCTCCAGTTAACGATTAATTGATTTATGGATTAGTTGACGATTATTCCTACACTCGATTCATCGTGATCAATCCGATTAATTGTTTCAGTCTTAAACTTGACGCTGAAGCGGTGATGCGATAATTTGACTCAGCTGCGTTGGAGCAGAGATGCATCTGAAAAAGTTGTAGGGATGTAGCTTTGGAAACCTGTAGTTGGAGATCTCTGCTTTTAAAACATGCAGATCATAATTATTATTAGTGATAATGATCATCTTTGTTTTAAAAGGGACAATGCACAGCTCAAACATAAATGTCGCCATTTGAGTTTCTGCACCAGATTACAGCAGAAACTAATTTGCATCTGCATTCCTTTGGACATGCTGATGCTTCCATTGCAACAACTATTATCACAAGAGACACACGCAGATGGTGACAACATCACTGAGTTCACCTGAGTTACCTGCTGCTTTCATGTCAAGGTTGCTGCTGATAAACCGGATTGGACCGCACGCTGATCGCCTCTCTCTGTCTCTGTTAATGATTTTCAGGAAACCCAGGTGCCCCATCTGCTCGAGGCCGGCTTCAAGAAGGAGAAGATTAGCACCACCACCATGGACATTGAACCACCCACTGAATGCAAATACTACTCGTTCAAGAAGATGATCACTCCCACTATTGTGAAAGAATGAAGGACAAAGACGCTGCTGCTGCTGCAGCCTTTTTATATTCAGATGTGCCTTTTGTCTCCTGCCAATCACATATTTCACTGAACATCGTTTTAATAAAACAAACTCCATCATGACTGCATTTAATCTTTTTTTGAATTTGTTTAGGGGTACATCAAATGATTACTTCAGTAATCGATTATTCTATTGGTTATTTTTTGATTCTTAATCAATCAATCAGATAAAAAAAGAATACATTTTTCACTTAACCACTTTTGTAAAATCAAAAATTCATAAAGGGGAATAAAGAGTGGATGTGCTGAACTTTTAGAGCTGGGCTGCAATTATAAATTATTTTAATTATTAATCTATCAGCTGGATTTAAAAAATGCCATATTTTGCAGATTTTATACTTAAGCCTTTTTAAACAATATTAGAAATAAAGTAAAAGACGCAAATAATTCAATTCCTACTTTAAATAAGAAAATATGCATTTTATTGCCTTAAATTAAAAAACATTATTCTTTCACCGTATGTTTGATTATTTATAGCAAAGGATGGATTTGAAAAAATACATCAAGCTCAGCCATTTTTATTTATTATCAATAAAATGTAGGGTTGATCTATTTTTGTTTTAGTAAATGATTGGTGAAGTTATTTTTGTCACTTGAGGAGTACTATACAGAAAATATTACAAATATTTATTTTCTTCAATGCAAAATATATATTTAGATAGTTTTGGTTTAATTAATGATTCTACTTAATGATTAATTGATTACAAATTCGTATTGACGTTCACTTCAATAACCGATTAATCATTTTAACCCTATATTTATCGTAGTTGATGTTACTAGATTTTCTTCCCGTCATAAAATTCTTGAACTGGTTTTAATTTCCCGTCTATTAGAAATACCTCCATCATTAAACTCACCTGTTTCCAGGTCTTACATCACCCAGCACGCCTCCACTCCAAGTCTAAGCTGTGAAATGATTACTGACGGACTGGGACAAAAACATGCTTTGTTGCAGTTATAGTGCAAGATGTTCCCCCGTCTGCAGTACTCCTGTTATTTATGTTGTGTTGTGTTAGTTATTTATAAACCTTAAAACAACAATGCTGGCTCAGTAAAAACCCTCCCAGGGTGGAGATTTCAAATGTGGTTTTAAAAGCAAACAGTTTGAATGGGAAGTTTCTGAATTAAAAATCTTAAGTATGTAAATGAGGTACCATCTATAAATCTGCACACCTATGTCTGTGAATATTTCTGAAGATAAAAGCAAGATAAATTAAGAAATATGATGCATAAATACCTACTTAAATGTGAGTGGCAATGTAAAGGGTTAAATTAAAAATAACCATGAAAAATGCCCATCAAGACTGCAGAAAATGTTATAGATTTACCATAAAGTGATTCTTCTGACCTTCTACAAAGGCTCTTACCAACTTTAGCTGAAAACGAGTATTGTTTTTAAATAGGTTTAGAGCTGCAGCTAAGGATTGTGTTAGTAGTCGATTATTCGATAGATTATTCTGAGAAATGGGATTTTAACAAATGCTCTTCGCCTGCCACATACAATCCTAACAAACTCATTGAAGTTTGGCTGCAGCATGAAAAAAAAATGGACGTGCATGAATAGTTTTGCATTCAAATAAAGTTACTTAAAACTGTCTATAACAACTGAGTAGAGGACTGATGTCTGAATTTATGGTTGGAGATAAGTGTAAGGTGAGATTAAAGAGTGAACACGTAGGAACCAGTAACCACCTGGCGAGGGGCCATTAATCATTAGACGGATGGATGATGCAACAACAGACTGCTCTCTGGTGGGAAACCACAGCTGCTGGCGGCCCACAGATCCGAATCAGGACCAGCTCTACGTGTTCACTTACAAGTAATATATAACAGGACAGGGGAGGGAACTGTAGGGAATATCTTTGCGTTTGACCAAAAAGAATAAGCTCTGACTAAAATTCCAAGTTTTATTCTTCTATTTTCATAGTAAAAATAAAGTATTATTGAAAGACTGTCGTATTAGCCTGGTCATTAGCTTCCTGTTCACTGTTGGGGCTTTCTCTCCTTTTTGATCGGGCCAATCAGCGAAGTTGTGAGCGATGACGTACATTTTCTGCGCTGTTTTAGAATTGTAGTCCGCCTGTAGTTCTTAGTCAGACGGTGATCGAAGCCGTTCAAGTTCGTGTAAAATGTTGAATTAATATTAACAGCCGCCTTGCTAGAATTGGCACTAATATCTCAGCCGTGGAGGAACGGTTGCTTACAGCGCAGGCTTCTTTAGCAGCGATATGCTTATTTAGCGTGACGCATTACATACGTCACGGGCGAACGTTAGCGACTGGGTAAAATTTAAAACCTCAGCGGAGAGCGAAGAAAATGGCGTAGAAAGTGGAGCTGGTTTTTACCAGGTTTTCAACTCACCGCCTTTTATCTAGCATCGGGCAACACCTCAGATCTTTTCAGATATAAAGAAAATGTCTGCCTGTGAGCGGCTGATTCAGTGATGACACATTAAAACTGCATTCAGTAACCAAATGCTGTTCTGTTACAACCATAAAGAGGACATTGCCTGATGTGTTCGCAGCTACAGAACAAGAGCAGTCAGAAGCAATAACAAAGTGAATGCATGACTCATAAACTCTCCCAACAACAAATGTAGTGAATATTTGTGGGTTCAAATGCGTGTTGCATAAATAAATCTTCCACCTTTACAATGATTAAGCATGCAGTGAAGCTGATATGGCTGAAGATGCTAGATTCTAGAAAATGATTTTCATCGTTAACCTTTCTTTTATGGAAGTTAAAAAGTGAAAGACTCTAAAAAAAATAATCAGGGTTTCTGCATGTTTTACAGACTGAATCATGTAAGACTTTAAAGACAATTATGAATGGAATTTAACTGGGTAAATTTGCTCTTACCCATGATAGTTAGCTGGCATCTCAGAAATGCCAGCTAACTAGCATGGTATATTAGCAGTAAGTAAGAATGCAATGATGCAATGAAGATATCTGCATGTAAACTTTTGCCAGACATAGGAGTCCCATGAGGGTCAAATGCATTCAATATATTAGATTAAACAAACCTTCCAAGACCAAATTTAAGACATGTGATTAACATATTTAAGGCTAACTTACTATTTTCTAATGAATTTAAAACTTTTACGGCATTAAAATTATGTGGATGTGGATAATTCAACAATTGTGTCAGTGATGAGTTAAAACAAAGTTAAAACCAGATGTGTCAAAGCACAAAAAATACATTTATATTTCACGGTCTGACTTAAAATTCCTGTTTTAGGTCAGTTTTTTGTCAGGAATAATGGGTCAAAGTTCTAACAGAAACCATCAAATTTATACAGTTTTGAATAATTTTTTTATATATAATTATCTACTTATGTATTTAATTAATGCATTAAGATATTTGCAAGCAATTTTTTTTGTTCTAATTTATTTTATTGTGACAAAAAAATTACTAACTCAGTTGTTCATTATTTTGTGTCAAACAAAATTAGCAGTTGCAAAAATGACAAAAGCAACAATCCTTTATTTTTATGAACCAAAATTTATTGGAAATAACATTTATTATATTGTGGTGCATCACTTGTTTTGTTTACAACCGTGTATAGAGTCATAAATGCTGCTTAAACTGATTTGTCTTTAAACTGTGTTTTAAAATAGTAACACTGATTTAAAGACCCAGAAACCTAAACAGAGCAGAAGCTGGTGAGTCTCATGAGAAGCAGCTTTGCATAAATTACAATATTTCATTTACTGAAGTTTCTGCTGCTCTACGCGGAAGAGGAGCAATGCCCCAAATGAAACCAGAAATACAACATTTACACACAGATTTACACAGATATACTACACGCTCACTTCCTGTACCAGATACTTATCTTCTTCTCTCGTTTGATTTTCTTTTGCAGCTGTAAAGTGCCGTACAGGAGAGCTTCTGCTGTGGGAGGACAACCTGGGAACGAAAAGAAGCCATTAAAGGTTACTTATTGTGCTTACTGGAACAGGTTTTGAGCAATACAAAACATTACATTTTTTGCACAAAATCATTCTTAGATGATGAGATTTTTATCTGGTGGCCCTGCCCCCAACTCAACGTTTTACACTCGCACATAAAAATGGCTGCAAACATATGGACTGTTAATACTAACATACGTCTTGGAAAAGCAGAAGTAGAGCCTTCTGCACAAAACACAAGAATGCAGCTAGTAGTTTCTGAATAGGAAGTCAACAACAAAACACTTGTCTTTTCCAGCAGCCATTGTACAGCGAATTCAATGGTAAAACCAGCTGAACAAACAGTTCTGGAGCTCTACTAGGGCTGCTAGGTGACGGGTGGAGCTCTGCTGGGGTTGCTAAGTAACGGCCTGGGTTTCGCTGGGGTTGCGAGGTACATGCATGAGAAATGGCTCATTTTCCAAACACCAAAAAACATCAACTTATAACCAAAAACTTGCTGGGTGGACTTTGAAAAAATACTTAGATGGAGCTTTTTGAATGCAAGTATTTATTTAGTATGTTTTTAGCTGGAGATGCTAAAAATGATCAAACGTGCACTAAAGGAATGCATTATTATTAAAGGAATTATTGAATTATTGCATTTTAGCCAGCAAAATGATACATTTATTATTCTCATTTGTATTCTTAATATTATATAAAAAGGTTTAAGATGTTAAAGGAAAAAAATTGCAGTTTGTTAATTTTTCCCTCAAATTGCTTGATTATTGATCAGAATCATGGATAGAATAATCCAATAATAATAAAATAACTGTTAGCTACAGACCTAGTTTAACGAGAAGATTCAAGGATTTAGATTTTAAGAATTAAATTATGCTTATCAATAAATTTTAATTGAAATAAAACTTTATTTCAGCCCAAAACGTAAGACTCACTGCACAGAGGAACACATGTATGTTTTTTATTTATTGTGACTCACAGTCACTACAAACCCTAAATTCTGTTTTACAGAAATTGGAATTAGATTTAAACCATGCAAAAATCACTTTTTTATATCACTGAACATAAATCTTAAGCCTACCTGGTACATAAATGTCCACCGGCACGATGCGGTCACAGCCTCGCACCACAGCGTAGGAGTAGTGGTAGTAACCTCCTCCGTTAGCACAACTACAGGAATGAAATCAGAACAACGTTAAATATTCTTAGTCTGTCTAGAGACAACAGATATGCAAAAACCAAAGAGTGCATGACACAGATGGGCTTTAAGTTTAACTTCAGCTTTAATCCCGATATGAAGGCAAATACTGCCACCATGTGATAAATAATTGTAACTATAATAAATATAATTCACATTTAGTTTGCAGACAGTATTATAGGTTTCTGAATGCAACATCTTTAACATTTTCTAAAGAAAATAATTTATTGGCTATTACTTTACTTTAATAGGTAATAAATTGAGCATTTTGGGTCCTAATAGCTTTTTAAGCTGTGATTTTTCTCATGCTACTTTGAACCACGAGGTCCTTAAATTAATAAATAAGACTTTACAAACAATTTCCACAATGTGGGCCTAAATACAGTTCAGTATTGTCAGTTAAAACATGTAAGACCATATGAAATCTGTTTTCTATTTTGTTTTTTATTTGGTGTCCTGAAGAAGCCTGCTTGAAATGGGAATGTTTTTCAAGAGAAGGATTTGTGTTTGTGGCGCTTTGGCCATACATCTACCTAAAAAATAAAATAAATAAAATGAATTAATCATAATTTTTGTCATTGTCAAATAGTACCACAAAACGTGATACAATTCAAAGCCTGTGTTGTCCACCCTTAGAGTGGATCAAAATATCTCGACTGCGACTCTTCTGATTCAACAACATGAACGAATAACTCACCTTCCCATGGAAATTACGTATCTGGGCTCAGGCATCTGGTCGTACACCTGTTGGATGGAAGGAGTCTTTTAGCTGTAGTCAGAATTAATCTGTATATTCAGCTGGAGAGAAGCTCCACGCTGCTCTGCCAATCCATCAACAGGCTGCTCCTAATCCAGCCCGCTTTAACACAGCTATACTGTTCCCATCGCCGTGATTCGATCTGACTGATGCTACTGTCTGTGTTTACAGGCTGAAAACAAAACAACGCTTTTCTAATAGACCTCTTAAAAGAGGGCGTCACATAATCTCAGATGAGGATTATTATTGATCTGCATGAAATGCATCAATCTGTCAATGTTTTATTCTGCCTCCTTAAGATATGTTTATGGGATATACAAACATGTTCATGACCTTTTTTCACACAAACTCATTCTTAGACAATTAGATTTTAGTCTGGTCAGTAAATGGGCTCTTTTCATAATCTGTTTTAGGGCCTTGTCACTTTAAATCCGATTGGCTGCTGCTGGCCACGCCCCCAGCTCACTTGCACATGAAAATAGCTGCAAACAGATGCACAGTTATACAACTGTTATACAACAGAACAAGCAACAATTTTTTGTAAATTTGTAAAATGTCAAATTTTAGGCTGTTTTCACTCCTGACGGTCCAGGAGACGTGGTTCGGTTGGTGACCAAAATTGCAACATTTGTTACATTTTCAGCTGGTGTGGTTCGCGTTCACACTGCAACGTGTCAAACAATCCAAACTCTTTGTCAAATCTGTTCCTCTCATTGCCTGTGGAAAGGCAACGACAAAACATCTGTCAGTGCATGCAACGGTGAAACCATCTGACCAAATATGCAGGGCTCAGTTTGGGTTGCTAGGTAACAGGGCTGGCCTTTGCTGTGGTTGCTGGGTAACGGCGGAATGCCCGTCAAATGTGACTCAACATTTGATAAGTTTGTGAAACTGCTTGTTTTCAAGACTTAATTTATTGTCAAAAAACAGCAGGGTGTTTTTTTTTTATGCTTTGCATGACTTTAGAAACAGTTGAGAAACAAATGGAAGTTAAAAAGACACGCAAAAAATAAATTTTGCATAACAGGTCTCCTTTAAATGGATTTATGATCCCTTTAGTTTGAATAGAAACTCTGCTTTGTTTGGGGACAAAAAATGTGAACTCTGGTCCGCCTAAAATCTCTGTCTCGGTTCAATTGAAGGGAGGTCTGGATATATGAACACCAAGCGGATCAGAGTCTGGCCCAAAAGAAGGACTTCAAATAATCCAAGGCATTCTGGGTAAATACAACCAAAACAAACGCAACAGTCTATCGCCAGCGGGAGGAATGGCTCGTGGTCTTTTACCAAAGACAAAAGTGAAATATGACAACTCTTAAAATTTGACTCAACTCCATTTTTATTACATTTTGTAAAGGAGGATGTTGCCCTCAGTGTCTTATTCAGGTTTTTGTTTTGTTTTGTTTCAGTGGTTCTTGCTGCAGTGCCCCCAAAGGGTGAGGAGGGGAATAGGTTCTTGGAAGCATTTGGATCATTTGATACAGTGCAAGTGTGAAAATGTAACAAATGTTGCAATTTTGGTCGAACCATGTCAGCTGGACAATCAGGAGCAAAAACAACCTAAAAGTCAACATGTATTTATGAGACTTTCCATCCTCTCACCTTCCGCAGAGCCGGAGCCATCTTATTGGTCAGAGTTCCCGCCACAATCATGACATCAGCCTGTCGAGGACTCGCTCTGAACACGACTCCGAAGCGGTCCATGTCGTAACGAGGGGCCGCCATGTGCATCATCTCCACAGCGCAGCACGCCAAGCCAAAGGTCATGGGCCACAGAGAGCTCTGATGGGAGAAACGAAGCAGAGAACGAACCAATATTTATCCAATCAACATCTTGATGAAACAAAATGAAAAAAGTAAGTGATACCTGATATTACAGGTTTATTTTTATTTTAAGAGAGGATTTTGTAAGGTTGCCATATTTATAAGATGTGGTTGCAATTAGTGTGTAGATACAATAACTGTTAATGGGTTTTGATGGTTATTGTGGTACCACTGTTTAAAATTAAACTGTATTCAGTATCCAAATGACAAATTCAGTTTCCCCTCTACGTTGCATGTTACATAATTTATATCAGCTATATTGAACAGTATATTGAACATCAACATATGTTCAATATAATGTGCTGATGAGCTAATAAATAAATGGTTTTAATTTCAATTTTTAGACAATTATTGAGTTGGTCAGTAATATATTTTATTAAGTTGAGAAAAGGGGTTGGATTAAATAAGTGTTTACTTCTTCCTACTCCTTTTCAAACAGAAAAGTATGCTAATTATTTTTGTTCTTGGCTATGTATGCACATGTTTTTTCTAATTGCTTGTTTTTAAAACCTGTTTGAAATAAATAAAATCATCTGTTTAAATCCCATGATTTTTAAACACTTATTGCATGAACAGGCTTCTTCAGGTGTGATTTTAATTTCATATCAATGGAAATACCGCAATTGTGAAATTTAGCTTTTTTATTTAATTGGCAAAATATAGACAAAGATCTGCAAACATTTATCACGGAAACAGACTAGAAAATGTATCATTTTGGAAAGTAAATATAAACATGCAGTGTGTCTATGTGTTTTGCCAATATTGTGGATGTCAGGGATGCAACAATGAACACTAAATCTAATCCAAATCAGTGTCTTCTCAGATACTGACTCTGCGGGCCCAGTTGATCAGATCGTCGAGCTTCGCCACCACATAGTCCGCCTTGCTGCTGGCCGCTGCTGCTGGCTTGGCTGCAGCCACAGCTGTGCTTTTCTCTCTGACTGGCACAACACTGCAAACACAGAGGCAGAGGAGCCATTTAACATGTGCCTCATGGTGACCCGGTGTGTGTTACGTCAGTCCCCTGCTTAAGCTCACCTGGTGCTGGTGGTATTATCATCTTTAGCGCTGCTGTGGAGACACTTCTGCTGAATAGCAAAAACTGAAATTGGCCTGATGGAAAAAGAGAAAGAAATTACTTGAGCATATAAATGAGAAATAGAAGGAGTGAGAAGGACAGATGGAAAGACTTATTTCTTCTGAGTCCCTAAACTTCATGATGCATTCGAGCTTAACTAGGCGATTCCTCTGGAAGGCAGACAAGCTGAACACTGCAGCTGTCAGCAGAAAACAGCAAATGTTTCTGTATTTGCTTTTCATCATGGATCATTTTCTATGACTGAAGACCATCTGACCCCACTCCCAAAAATACAAAGTCGTTTCCTAAAACAAGCTCTTATGTTGCAAGGCACAAAACAGCAGGAGGCACAGAGTCAGCCAACAGGTAACAAGATCAGAGGGTTTTTACCTGGTTGAAAAAGAGCCAAACAAAGCCAGACGAGGTGCTGCAAAATAAAGGCATTTTGTAAACAAGAAAATGCATAAAAACTCCACAAATTCATATCCAAATGTTGTTATGCAATATAATGTATAATAAAAACTGTAATCTGGAGCTGACAAATGTAAACCAAGGATGCTTGTTACACCTCTTACATTAATCAAATGTGAGTATATTCTTAATGTCTCTTAAATAACACTTTAAGTAATAGTTGACTGTCAAGTAGTGGTAATAATAATCATAATGATGTAACTCATAATAAAATATTCTCAAAATTGGTCACGAATGAGCAATAAGTTTTACAGTGAGGTGAAATTAAAACTTAAATTGCTTTTTTTTTTTTGTCCAAATGGGGCAGTTAATTTGAGGTATTTCCCGGCATAATTAATCTAATTTTTACATATCAAGATGAATAAAGATTTATATTCAGTTAGGTTATGTACAAGACGGAAAAATAAATAAAAATACAAACTTAATATTTTAATTTGTCTACTCCCTATGGTCTGAGGAATTGATCAAATCTATACAACTTATTCAAAGGTATTAAAAATTATAAATAAAGCCTGAGACTACTTTTCACATCTTATTGAACGACAGATGTTCAATAATGATGTTCAGTAATGATGACTGAACATCATTACTTAAAGTTCAGTAATGAAGCGTTTCAATGCTCAGGATAAGAAAATAATTATAATCGTAAGAAAGTAATAAATGTGTCCAAATTTGCCATAATAAATTTTTTTTTTTTTAATTATTATTAACACAATAACACTATGTTAATATGTTAACAACATGTTCTACTGGTTCTACTGGTATTCTGTTTGTTTTTCCAAAAGTTTTGAAGACTGATGTGAAATGATATGTGGGGTGAAACAAATTAAACGTGAACATGTAAAACTCTCGCACTTCATTTCAGGACTAGAATATGAAAGCCAACCATAGCTAATACTTTTGCATAAACTAAAGATGCCAAACTATGTAGCTGAGTTATTTGAGGGTCTTATATGGATGCCGAAATGTTCACCATGTCTGTCTGATTTTACTCAAGCTTTTAATTGCTATTACTTGCAGTTTTTATTACAATTGCAGAAAAAACATGTAAACTAGAAGCGTTTTCCCGATAAGTTTGGTTCCAACAATATAAGCTAAACGAGTGAAAAATCTTTATGTACGCCACATTTACACAAACCAACTGTACAATTTAAAATTATTACATCAAAAATCAGTTGCATGGTGTAAAATTATAGCTGTAATGTTGGGTTTTCAGTTGAGACTCATCATGTAACTCTGCGTCCAAGCTAACCCTTGTTAGCCGCTTGGCTAAAGCAGACGGAGCAAGGTCAGTGTCTCTAAAAGTTACAAATACAACCTCCTGCATTGTCACAAACCCAGATTCTGCCCATTTCTGAACGTAATTTTAAATACCAAAGGCAACATTAATCCAGAGACGTCATTAATGTTAAAAATAAACGTGAAAGAGTTTAATCAAAACATTACCTACCCACCAGCGCCGCCATCTTTAATGGTCTGGTTACATCAAGGGTCTCTTCCGGTGCATGTGCGACTCCAACCGGTGGATGGCGCTGCTGCCTCACAATACGTGAGTAAGGATTCAGAAAAATACTTCTTAAAAGGCAGGGGGAAAAAAAAGTCTAATCAGCTTTTATTCAGTGAAAAAATGTTGGCTTAGATTTAGAGATCTGAGGATGTTATGTTCGACCCACAAGGCATCAGCAAAGATAACATCTGTGTTATGCACACTTTCACACATGGCTGCAGGAGCATTTTGACATCTGCATTTGCAAAGCTGTGGACTTTGTTGCATAATTCTGTTTATTTCTCTTTTTAAGAAAATCATAAATTCCAACCTTTGCCTTCAAAATATTAATATAAACTTTCCCATCTATTTAGATTTTTTATGATCAGTCAATACTGAATTCCTCATATTGACCAATAACATCTGTCAAAAAAATACATAATGCAATTTTATACTTATTCAAAATCAAACTTTATGTTCCTATGTCTTCTCTGTGACATCCCTGCTCTCTTTATGCATTTGCAGAGCAGAGTTGTATAAGAAGCATTTAAGACAACATGTATCTTTTAGATACAGGAAAATACACAATTATTAAGGCGTAAAACAGTTATCAGAATAAGAATAAACTTCCAATTTTCAATTGAATGAAATGCCAAGAAATAAAGTAAGCACTAATGCAGCACTAATTCAGTGTCCCTGACCGGTCAGAACTTTTTCCATACAAAGTTTTACACAATTTGTACAAAACTCAGCAGTGGAGTTTTATGTAATTAACAGTATTTTACCCAGTGGTTTGGGCTTGGTTTTGAGTTACCCAGATATTTAAAGGTGAGCTGCTGACTGGTTCTACTGGTTCAGCTGCTTTCAGGTGTTATCACAATACAGAAATTAATCCTCACATTTGCAAACCTTTCATGGGTGCTGTGTAAATCTGTGAAGTATTGATGGTACTACTGTGAAAAGATTCAAACTTTAAGCTGAATTTAGTTTTTGTTCCACAGATTGATCAGCAGAATGAAAGAACAGCTTTGTGTTGAAGTCAGAGGTAAACAGCTTAATTTATGTTCCAAACCCAAAATACGGTCACAAATGTACAACGTGAAGGATGGATGGATGGCTGGATGGCTGGATGGATGGATGGATGGATGGATGGATGGATGGATGGATGGATGGATGGATGGATGGATGGATGGATGGATGGATGGATGGATGGATGGATAAATGGATGGATTTTAGATTAAAATTATCTGTCAGATCTGATCCAGTTGAAGAAAGCAACATTCTTCTTTTGTCTTTTTACATCTTAAGATCATTTTTATCATATCTTCAAAACATTCATTTCTACAACCAGCCTGACTGCAAATAGATTTTATCATCTGATCTTGAAAAAACTCAAACAGTTTTTAACTTAACGAGCACCTTCAGTGTCTGACCTCTAATTACTGAAGAGCTCATTAATCTCCAGTTGACTGAGAAACCAAACTGAGTGAATCTTACTCTCTCCTGGTTTCTGGTCTCATTTGGGAGCCACAAACCCAGGAGGTTCATCAGAAGAGAGGATGCCAGCAGGGTGGAGACACACAGAGAGCAACATGTTATCACATAATGACAGTCTCTGCACTTCACCAGGAATAACCGCTCAGTCCAGGAAAAAAAAAAGCACCAGAAAAAGACAGCTCTATATTTTTTTCTTACAAATGGTTTTTATTCCGACTCTGTCCAGTACAAACCCTCTGTAAAGTCAAACTAGTAAAATCTGACAACTGCAGCTGCTTTGCGGTGAAACAAAACCAGCCGCGTACAGGGCAGAGCTTCTACTTAAATATAGGCATTGGAACAGCTTAAAAAGACAAAAGTTTTATGTGTACAGCATTGTTCAAAGGCATCCTCGGCCACAGCCAGGCAGAGCGCTTGCATTTCAGATAATAAAGCACAAAACCACATGAAAAAGGGCTGCACACAGGAGGACCAACAAGTAAAAGCCGTCACATAGTTGGAGGTTACAGCGGCGGCGGGTGTAGCTCTGCTGCGCAGCAGACCACAGGAATGGCCTATTTCTGGGAGGATGGCCTCCTCTCGGAGAAGAAAGCGCAGCTCTCCCTCTCACTGAGCGTCCAGGATGTCTGTGGGCAGGACGTCTGGTCTGCCGCTCGGGCTCTGCGATGTCTCCCCCGACCAGGAGGACGGGGTGACCTGATTATACAGGGCGTCCTGAGGGCCAAATAGGGGCTGTTTGAGATTGAGATTGTACATGAGGAACAGATTGAGAGTGACCACGGCGAGGAGCGGGAAGGAGGTCAGACCAGAACCGAAGCCTCTCCAGGAGCCGCACGTGTTCAGGCTGAACCAGAAAACAAGCCTGAGAAGGACGAGAAAACAACCCAAACAGGAAATCAGAGGACGTTCAGATATTTATGATAAACACTCGACGTCTCGCTCGTCAGTCACGTTTACAAGATGAAGTATTTCCAACAACAAACCTGCATTACTCAACATAAACATATAAGCTTTGACTTTTAGTAAGACATAAGCCGCATTGCACTGAAATCTAACGAGTAAATATCATCTCACTTTGTCTTTCGCAGCTTTTCATCAGTGCTAGGAAGCCATGATAAGATCCATCAACGAATCAGGATCAGGATGAGGGTCACTTAACAAAATAAAATAAATAAAGAGAAGAGTTCTGATTTCAATCTCAGAATTTCAACTTTAACGTCAAGGACACAGAATTTCACTTCTGTGTCAATCTATGTCAGAATCCAAACAAATAGGCAAACAGTCTCAGGTCAGTAGTGTTGTTCGTATATGAAAATAGAAAATAATCACAAAACAGTTTCCTCCTCGTCATATATGGGCTTTTGTAAACCTGCATTATATCCACAGTCTCAAATTTGACAGTTCGAACTGAGTTTTAAGACAGCCTGCTTAAATAAAGTCAAAATTCAGTGAAAAAAGCCAAAATTCTGAAAAAGTCAGAATTCTGAGAAAATTCAATTCTGAAATTAAAGTCAAAATTCTGAGATTAAAATTGTATTTTGTTTTTTCCGGTGGCCTTAGTTGTCTTCCTATAAGTTTAATGAACTTCTCTGATTCTGGAGTGAATTTGGGTCAAACCTCCCCTCAGAGAGCCAGAAGCTCGTCGATTCGCAGCTCTCTGTGGGACTTTTAACCCCGGAGAAGCTGGGCTGTATGAACACTTTTG
Source organism: Poeciliopsis turrubarensis (assembly GCA_010277015.1). NCBI lineage: Eukaryota > Metazoa > Chordata > Actinopteri > Cyprinodontiformes > Poeciliidae > Poeciliopsis > Poeciliopsis turrubarensis. The sequence continues at coordinate 969,113 of VMRN01000008.1, forward strand.
AGCCTTTGGGCCTTTTCGTGTTTGGTGACGACTCCTTCAGGTCAAAGGTCACCATTAAGTCCTTCAACCCACTCTAACCCTCACCTGCCAATGATGAACATGACCACCAGTATGGGCACCAGCTTCAGCTGCTCCTGCGGCAGCAGGGCGGCCATCACCACCAGGTTGAGCACGTAGAGCAGCAGCTGCTCCAGGGACGAGGAGACAAACAGCTGCTGCACAGCGTGTCTTCGATCCGTCGGCTCCTGCAGACGCAGGGACCCGGAGCACAACTGGCACGCCGCACCAACCAGCATGGCTGCAAGGCAGAGAGGAGCAATAAGTCAGGACTCATCTTGAATCTGGGCCATCTTTCCACTAACAGCGCCAAAGTCACTGCAAACTGGTCTGACAGCAACTCTGTGTTTTCACATTTTTCCCTCATTTGAATACAGCTATGGCTGGCAGGAAGGCCAACATGCAAATACTCCCACTCTGCCATCTGCTTGAGATCTGGGTCAGAGGTAACTCCTCTGGGGTGGATTTGCTCGGGTTGGTTCACCCACCTGCTCTCTCATTCTGAACCAGAAGCCACTGGTACCATTAAACTTTTCACTTTTACCATTTTGACATAATCAGCTGAGATTTCTGGATTTGGTTGAAGTCAAACCAGCTACCCCAAAAATATTCAAGAATATTTAGCAGAAAGGGGAGAAGGACAAAATTTAAAAAGAGTTCATAGTTTAGAGATCCACTTTTTGCTGCAGCTGTAGATATTTATTTGGGTTTTTCTCATTAAGTTTGGAAGGAGAGAATTCCTAAAAACAGTTTCCATATTCAATCTGATCTTTGACCTGCATGATGCTGCCAGCGCCAGTTCAACTTTGGTCTGATTTGACTAGGACCGAAACAATAAATTGGATTAATTGTGCTTATTCAACTAATTAAGTAATCGATTAATAGTTAACTGGATAACAAAAAATATCATTTTGATGAAATAACAGCATATCCAGAGAAATATGCTGTTATTTCTCTGGATTATATTATATTATATTATATTATATTATATTATATTATATTATATTATATTATATTATATTATATTATATTATATTATATTATATTTCAATTGCATCTTCCATCTCACACCAGACTCCATTTGAGCCGTTTCCCTTTCTGGGATCCCTCCACCATCTTTGTTTCTGTATCAACTGGCTCCGCTCTAGGATGACCAGTAGCGCCCTCTTCTGAATGGCAGGCAAACTACAACCCGGAAAGAAGGTCTAACCAGTGGAACAAAATTTAATCTATGAAATGAAAGTCAATACATTTTTTGCATTCTTATTGTGGGTCTCAAAGTTTAAGGTTTGAACATATTTGCTTAAAGACCTGGTGAGATGTCTGGGTTTCAGGAAGGGGCGCACCATTCAGTTTGGGAGATCGGCGATCGACCGATACCGATACGTGAAGCCGATCTTCTCCACCGATGTTATCTACATCAGCAAAGGTCAAAAGATCAGGACCTCTCCTCTTTTGCTCTCTCGTAAGAACGTGTGTAGTTAACAGTAATCATCCCTCTGCTGCCAACTCACTGACTTCCTTGCTATATTTAATAACATTTCAGACAAATTGGTATCGGCCAAAGGTCAGGCTTTAAACCCCATCCTGTTGGTCCGGCTGCCTTTACGTCTGATCTTTAGGTCTCATTGTGTTTGTGACCCTGCAGGTGTGAGTCGTACCGAGCACCATGGGGAGCGCTGCCACCGCGCAGCAGCAGAAGGTGAAAATGATGCGGCAGGTGACGTCCGGGCAGTCGGGGGGCCTGATGGGGACATAGAAATAGAGTGCATAGAGCATCCCGGCCGCACACAGAAGCGAGGCCAGGACGGAGAGGACGGCAGGGAGGCGGCCGCCCTGGCTGCATTTACAGCGGCAGCAGCGGCAGCAGCACCTCCCCTGATCCGACGCCTCCCCTGCGGCCCCATCAGTCTCTCCGAGCCCCTCTGGGCTCCACACGGCCAGCTCCACGCTCTCCCGCGGCGGCCCTATCAGGGGTCGGGCCTCGTCCGCCGGGCTCTCCACGGTGGTGGATTCTGGGCTCCATCTCGGCGTGTTCGTGCCGTTGGGAATGTCGCCCGGCGCAGGGGCGCTCATGCAGTTTTCCGTGGCGGTGTCCACACTGTGCGACGTGATGATGGGGCTGCAGAGAGTTTGATCCGGATCCTGCTGCTGCTGCTGCTCTGTCCGAGTTGCTCCGCTGTGTGGCGCGGCGGTGGCGCCGGGCTGCTGGTGGCACCGAGCAGAACCTGTCAGGATCGAAACACGTTTTAGTCCAAACCCGAAAATCCAAACCTGAAAGGAGACAATCAGAGGCCTTGGAGCATCGAGCGTTACCTAAACGGGAAATTGTTGGACAGCCATTAAATTGTATTGTGATGATCAACTACTTGTCGCTGAAACTCCAAGCAAAAATCTAGTATTTATTGAGAAAAGGTCAAAATAACAAAAAAGATGCTGTGCTTTCAGACCTCAAATAATGCAAAGAAAACAATTTCATATTCATTCAGAAACAACAATAGTAATGTTTTAACTCAGGAATCAGTATTTGGTGGAATAACCAGGAGGATTTAAATGGGGTTCACTGCAGTGGGCTAAATAACTTTATACATTTTCTTTTTTATCATTACTTTTCTTCTTTTGGGTGGATTGCCAATCATTTGGCGGGGCATGTGGGTGGGCCAGTGCCCCCTTGATCCTCACTTTAGCTCCGCCCCTTACATAAGCATTCACCAAAAACAAGCAAAAGAATGTACTTATTTAGCTAAAAGTTAAAATAAGGTGCTAGATTCAGCTCCATTTGCAATTTCTAAAACGATGCACAGAATAGATGGAGGTTTCGTTTGATCAAAACCTCAGGAAAAATGCAGAAAAATGATGCAGAGTGTGTCTTTTATATGCTGTTGCTTAACCTCAAATCTATTTTAACTCCCTTTGGTTCTCTTTTACTTTTTCTCCATTTGCTCCAGAGATTCAGTGACTCACTCCTCGACTGCGCCGTCGCTGCTGACGGCGGCTCCAGAGAGCGCTGGGAGCCGGAGGCCGAATGGGAGGCCGAGCGGAGCTCCTCCACGGACGACTCCGGGCTGTCCGACACCGGCGCCAGGGAGATCTGGGTGTCCAGGTCCAGGAAGGGCGAGAAGGAGAGCCGGGCGGGGTCGATGTCCTGCAGCTGGTTGATGATGTCACTGATGGACTCCTTCACGGTGTCGAGCTCCTTCACGTTCTGCCTGTCAGTGGCCTGAAGCCCCGAGGTGCTCATAGTCACGCAGGCTGAGAGGAGCGAGCTGAGGTCCAGACGAAAACCAGGACAGCGTCAGACCTGGAACACGGAGGACCGACAGTAAAGTCTGTAGTCTGAAGGTCAATCAGAGGAGTTTTGAAACGGCTTGTTTCCCAGATACCAGTTTCACCAGAAAACAGAAGGATGTGTTTTAGAAGCAATTGGAACCTAAATTGAAGTATATGAATTTAATATGAATTTAGCTTTACTAATTATTAGTTTGCTACTGTTTCTTTAGGCAAGTGACAGTGATGGAAACAGAAACTCTGATTTAAAAAGGAACAGAGTTCATATTACATCCAGGGCAAAACAACATCTCTACAGTTTTTGTATTACTTTTGGGTTTTTGACTGGATTTTGTTCATTTTAATTCGTTAGGAAGATAATTATATTTAGTACGCAAACGCTAAGTTGGTTTTGTGAAAGTATTTAATTATTTTCATATGAAAACAGCTGGATTGCAACACTTGCATCGCCTCTTCTGTGTGCTTTTCCACCGTTTCCATCCTCTGTTATTATTGAGTGGCACCGAGTGTTTATTTTGAAGAGCATTCGCTGGCTGTAAATCATGCACTCAGATACAGCTAAAGATCTTAAAATGCATGTAATCCCTCATATTTTCTGTATGTTATCTGTAGCCTAGAAGGATAAAAATGTTTCATTGTTGGACAAAGTCATTTGGTTCTGTCGTAGATGTTTTTAGACTTGTGTATCTATAAATCGTTGACGGATATAGAACTGAAACAATTAATCGGATTAATCATGACGCACTGAATACATAATTGTCAACTAAGACAGTAATTGATTAATCGTTAGCTATCGATTAATCGGTTATACTTTTGTGAGTATACAGTTTCAGAAAGGAAAATACTCAGATGAAAGATCAGAAACTTTAGTCTGTAAATTTGTTCTACACATAAATCCTCCAATGGACGTTTTAGCTGCACTCGCCTCAAATTTATATAAAACAATCCTGTCAAGCATCTTTTGATGTCCAATTATCAATCAATTAGTCCAAATAACAGATCAATTCTGCACTTCTGATGTTAAATCAGACTGACAGCTTTTCACATGTTGAAGCTTTAAGGATTTTTTTTTTAGCTGCAGATGCATCTTTTGCTACAAATGATCACGTTTACTAAATTAGTAAACGTTTTAGGTAATAAAATTCTTGTTTTCATGTTTTAAAAAGGAACTATTTGCATCTTAAATGCATTTCTAATATTGCCTAAATGGACTTCAGTGGTTAAATGAAAAATAGGCAGAATGTGGGGAAAAAGAAAACTCAATTAATCGATTAATCATCTGCATTAATGACTATTAAAATAATGAATCGGATTAATCATAGTTATTAGCCACAGATGCTGATGAAATCTCCAACTATGTGAGACAGGAATCAGAGAAGTACGGTAAATAAAAACTTTTATGCTGTTTACCAACAGAAGGAGTCACTGATCCGAAACAGAATCATGTCACGTTAAACCAGGACGATAATTAAAGCAGACTCATTTTCCTGAAGTCCTAATTAAATGTTTTGGGTTTGGATCCCGGTACCGAAGCGCTGCTACTCGCCCAGTGATTGCAGCCTGTTTGTCTGCAGCTAATTTCAGGGCTTGCAGAGCAACGCCGCTCCTTCCCTCTCTTTAGCAAATTGCGTGTTTTACAGAAAACAAATTTGACTGAGAACCAGTCTGTCCGTCTGCAGCCACAACAAACAGAACTGAGATCCGTTCGGACCTTCAGCCTGTTCGTACGGGTCAAACTGTCCGAATCAGAACCAAAATAAAGGGGAATGGATCATAAAACTGCATTTTTAAATAACTCTGTACAATTCAAGTGTTATCATAATGTTTCAGATCACCAAGCTAATTTTAAAATCAAAGTGATTTCCTGTAAAAAATTATACCTCAGCATCTTAAGATTTAAATCTGTGCTTTGATTAGGCCACTCCTAAACTTTTATTTAATGCTTTTAAAGCCATTCAGTCACAAACTGATGGCTGGATGTTAATCTGCAGGGTTTTCTCTTGAATTAATAAATCTGGGGTTGCACCAAAGCAACCCCAGAGCATCACACTGCCACTACCGTGTTTGACTGTTGGAATAAAATATTTCTTAATAATATTCTGTTAATTTTGCCCTGATGCAATGAAACAAATTGAATAGGTTTGTGGATTTTTCCACATCTGTTCTGTAATTTCCTTACTGTTGTTTTGAGGTTTTTGCAGCCGACTCAAGTCGTCACGGTGGGAGAACATAAAATAAAATAAAAATGGAGCTCCAACTCAAGTAAAAAAAATAACTGAAATTGAATCAAGTTGGTCAAACTTACTTTATTTACAATTGTTTAACAATTTAAACTTCATTTACTTGGATAAACTTAAATGTCAATACTTGAAACACTTCAACTCATTTTTACATTGAATCACCTGTTTTCTTTTTTCAGTGTAGACGAGTTCTATCCAATTGGCTTTTATGCTTTTTTTTTTTTTTTTTTTAATCTACTTTTGACGTCAATATTAGTTGGTTGATGCTCGAACTTTTAAATGTGAGGAAAATAAGAAACATATCAGAGGAAAAAGACATTTTTCTCTGCCCTGCATTCAGGGAAACACTGAACTACAATGGAAAATGAACTTATACTACATCAAATATTAGCAAAAGAGGGACAAAAACGACATTAATCCACATTTGTGAAAAGAATATTATTGAACAGCATTAAAAAAAACATTTGTAACCATGTTATTTCAACAGTTGGTGCTGTACTACCAAATTTGGCCTAAATGAAGTTGATGTCTTTAAAATAAAATGTGTCAAATGTTAAAAGTAAAAAACAAAAAACAAAGAATAGTCCAAGTTTCTGATGGATTCAGCTGAAAGCACAATAGCTCCAATAAGGCGCCTTTGTGGGTCTGGCACCGCTTGAGCCGTTTCAATCACATCTGCAGATTCAGTTTAGAGCTTTTTCTCCTGCACTTTTTTTTTTTTTGGCGCACATCCAACTGCGGCGCTGGAGTCAGCACGCAAACGACCATTTTCTAAACAAATGAGGACCTCAGCATGTATGGATCACAATTAGGAGGCCTGCAGGAGCAAATCAGCGCGAATTGTTGGAGATGGCGCATGAAGGGGCAAAAAGAAAAAAAACCCACTTTGTCCTTCACTGCTGAGCTGAGCAACTCTTAAAGGAGTTTCAGAGTTTTTAGAAAGTGACTCAATCGTTGCGCAAACTGCAGGGATTTTCACATGTATTATTAAGTACATCAAAAGAAACGCATGAGGTCGTGCGTAAAATGCAAAGTCATTCAAAAATCCGTCGCATCCAGGAGCTGATTGTTTACGTTGTAAACGCAAGTCGCGGTCTGAGCTCCAAATGAACCTTTTCTGTTCACAGAAAAGGTTTTAAAACCAACTTACTTGAGTCGGAGATTGCAGAGTGTGGATTTGCTCCTCCGTCCTTCCCTCCCCCTCGGTTTGCTTTTGTCTTCCAGAATCCTGAACTTCTGAATCAAATTTCAGGACGGACAAAATACTAGGTTTTTCCTCCGCCCACACAAGGTTTTCCTTTTTTTCCCCCCCTTCTTCCCGGTACCATGTCAAAGACCATATGGAGCAAATAAAGCCGGAGAGGATCCACAGCACCAGCAGCAGCAGCAGCAGGAGGAGCAGGAGGAGGAGGCACTTACTCTCAGTTTACCTTCAAATTCAACATTAGCAGTCACAGCCATCACACAAGCAAGTTTGTCCAAACAGGACGGTAAACATTTACTCTCAAACTAAACTCCAGCGTCCATCTAATATTCATACTCGGGATGAGTGTTTGTCCCCAGGAGGAACTTGATGAACGCAAACATCTCAGCGTCCCTGCGCGCTTTTCAGGCCTTTTAAAGATGCAGTTCAGGGAGGATTTTATGAATCCCCAATAAATTCACACAAAGTGAAAACACAGCTGCGGAGCGCAGTTTTGGATTTCAACTTCATGATTTCTGGAAATGTGAGGTTCTATAAAAACCCACAGAAGGAAAAAAACAAAACAAAACTGGATTCTGTGTTGATGACATCACAAGAGGCAGAAGAGTTACGCACATCGGTAGAAATGGCAGAAAAGTTAGTCTGGACAGATTTAATCATAAATTTTAAATAATTAAGTTGCAAGGCGTGATGTCATGCATGTTTGAGGCTTAGAGCTCGACTCCGACGCCATGATGGATCCTGAGGATGATGAAGCTGAAGGAAACGGAAATGAAAGATCCAGGAAGTATGATCACACTGCTTTAATAAAGAAAACATTTAAAACTACTTTTCTAAAACAAAAAGAGAACTCTGTCACATCCACTAAAACTTGAACAAGATGCCCATATTTGGACAAGGGCGTAGCAATGTCTAAAATTCCCTTGTTTCTGAAGACTGGACTTTAAAAACACGAAAAATTAAGGGATGCTGATGAGAACTGGAGCAGAAATCACAACTTGGCAAGTTTTTTGCTACAATTTACCACCTTAGTTAAAACAAACTAATTCAGCTCTTTTAAGTCCCTGGGGAAGGTGCCAGTTTGCCAAGTCTCCAAGCTACCACTCAGACATTTATCTGAGTAAGGTAGTGGAGGAAGGTAGACCAGTGGAAAACAGGATCTTCATGGTGTTCATGGCAAATTCAAAGGCAAAAATTGCATTTAGTTTTTTTTTCTTTTAAATCAAAATACACCAAAAAACGTTTTATTCCCAGTTTGCCTGAAAACAGATTTATGAACCATTTCTACTGAAAACAACAAGAAAGAAAATAAAAATCTGAATTTCTGATAAATGGAAACCAGTTCAGGATAAAACCGTCCCCAACCTTCCCATAAATATCATTTCCATTTTCTCAATTAAAGTTATCAATCTGATCGCTCTGGGTAGGCCACGCCCACTTCCTGAATTATTTACATCAGAACCACACCCGACATTGTCATAGTAATCAGTCAAGTTAAATATTGAAGCAATGTACAGAAAAGTTCTATTAGTCATTTATTGTTGGAGTAAATGTATAGAATTCAACAACAAAAAAAAGCATCTAAAATATACAGATAACAGCTGTTGATTAGCAATATGATCAATAAATAGAAAGTTAGAAATATAAACAAAATAATTCAAGTTTTGTTCGGGAAATATTTACACGTGTAAGCATTTTGCTGCTTGAGGAATCAGTTCTGGAAAGAAGCCGGGTTCAAGTGACGATCGGTCAGCAGCGTCTGAAATGTGCCGTCCTTTAAGGAGAACCGCAGGAGAACCGGCCCGGTTCCCGACACGGACATACCACCTTCCGGTCAGGCGGTCCAACCTGGAATCTGCAATTCAACCTAAACATGAGCTACAACAGTCAGCTGAGGCAGGGAGGGTCTGTCAGTCCTCGGACAGCAACCTGTGGAAGTGGTCCTTCCTCTTCTTCAGAACCTCCTGAAAATCCTCCTGGAGAAACAAAAAGAATCCGACCTGAAGCCACGGCAAGAGAGGCAGATGTTCAGTTCATAACAGCTGGGAGGGAGAAGAGGTTAATAATTCCATCCAAAAGAAAACGAAATATACCCAGAAGCCTTTTCTTGAAGAGTTTAAGTCGCGTTCACACCAGTTCTGTTCAGTCCACTTTAATCAAACTCTGGTTCGTTTGTCTAGAAGGTCTGGTAATCCAACTCTGATGTGAACCAAAACATTGTTAAATCCTGCAACCGCTAACACCTGATGCTAATCCATTTTTGTGCACATTTAGTGAAGAAAGGAAGTTCTGCTCAGTGTCTTATTCAGAGGTTTTTGTGTCGTTTCCTTCAGTCGTCCTCGGTCCAGCGCCACCACTGGTGAGGAGAGGAACAGGTTTTTCATTTAGCTGAAAATGTAACGAATGTTTGAGCCCTGATCCAACGACTTTACCGAACTGTCAAGAGTGGAAACACCCTAAAGCACACTTTTATTTCCTCCACCGTTTCTAGGTTGGAAATGACATAATTGTTCTGTAAACTTTGGCCAAGAGTTTGGAAAAGAACAAAAACAAACCAGTTTTTAACCTCTATCATAGATAAACAACACAGCCTCAGTCAGCAGCAGCCAGGGTTATTCTTTTCTTTCAGCAGCATTTTATGAACATCAGAAAACAGATCCAAGCAGTGACAGATGTTACAGTAATTAAAAAAATAAAAATTAAATCCAGGAGTTTCTGTTGCTTGTACCAGGTGTTTCACTTTAACTGCAGTGACATGGATGCCATAAGGTAACATCAATGCAGACCACTCACATTCACGTCACCATTTATACATTTTTTTTTTTTTTTTTTTTACCAACTGCTTTCCTGTGCTACAAAACTCCCCTTGTCAGGAAAAACATCAATATAAAAAACAAAAAATACTTTTTCCTCTGCAATAATCCTAAACAAGTCAGCATTGTTGCACCGCCTTTTCTTGGTTCGCTTCAACTCCCTTTTCCTGTACAAATGTGGGCTGTATTTTACTTATACAACAAAATACAACAATATTTTGTTGTATAAAGTTATACAACCCACTTTATACAATAAGTGGATTGTATAACCCACTTATGGGTTATACAATGTAATGTGGGTTACATTATTTTAGCCTTCAATGATAATGTGGCTTATTTAAAATCAAGTGAGTGTATTTTGTCCTTTTCTCAGTGTGAAAGGAGGATGAATAAAAGCCACTGACAATACAGCAGTCAGAAAACTTGTCATACTTGCATGTTTCTCTTGATATTTTGATTATTCGTCTGGATGATAATCTATAAGAGTTTTAGGTTGGAAGGCCTAACAGCCATCCCCCTAATCTTTAATTCCTTCCTTATTTTCTCTATCAGACTCAAGTCAGGATACAGCTGCACCTCCCCAAAATGTTAAAATGAATTCCAGACTTAAATAGATTAAATAGTTTATTTTGCCATAAACAAGCCATTAATAATAGATTTAGACACGCAAATGATTAATTTTAGATTAGACACACAAACTTAGCAACTACTTAGCCTGCAATGCCTGAATGTGTCCACATGAGGGCAGCAGGACTTTCTGTGCTGAAATCCTTTAATGAGGAACAATATTTTTCCTTTAAATGTAACTTCTAGAGGAATAAAAGCCCAGGAATCTAATTTTAACACATATTTTTGTAATATTAGATGATTAAAGATGAACTACAGGAGCTGTTAAATGCTGTATGGTTATTTTCACCTGTGGCAGAGCGTGTCTCTTTTGGAGAAATCTAGGGAAAGAAAAACATCTAGAAGCAGACTTACCGCTGGAGCCAGTCTCTCCATGTAGGAGACGAGTTTCTGCAGCTCTTTGTCTTCTGATCCTCCAGACCAGCTCTTAATAGGTATCGTGTTCATCAGCTGGAGAAAGGAAAAAAATATGAGAAACAAAGAAAACACTAAACTAGTGAGGAACAAGTAAACCTAGAGGGTTAAAGTATCTTGTTTATTTGTAAAGGAGGGCAGAGAGGAAAATTTGTTTAGACACTTAAAAATGAGATCTTATTGTGATATCCGCTGGCGCTCTTTGGTGTTGATGTTGTTGTAGAGGGAAGAATCAGTTACAACAGTGGAGAATTTAAAACAAAGCCAGAGGACAAAATATGGCTTCATCCTCACTGATGTGTCAATATTTAATAACCAGGTTGCTGCTTTTTTAAAACATAATGTTTACAGAGCAATCAGGCTGTGTGAGAGCGAGAAAGAGCAAGAGATCAGCGGCCAACAGGAAGGCTGATCTCTTGCTAATAATAGTTACCTCAGATTCTTAATTTATCCCAGGTTAAGTTCATCCATATTGTGCAGTTCTACTCTCTGATAATTAAATATATTTTTCAAGCTGAACAGTTTTCTGTGTAGTGAAGTTTCTCACGTGGTATGGGTAGGTGTGTGGTGCGTTATCCAGAACGACGGTTTTCGTCAGGTCTCTCCCCAGGATGTTGAGGTCCTTGATGTAGTGACCGAGGACGCAGGCGCAGTCATCCTGATACAGGCGGTGTCTGAAACAAGGAAATCAGAAGTGGCTCAATGTCAACTTGTAACAAAACAGAGGAAAACAAATAAAGCAGATCTGAAGGCGGCGTACCGGAAGAGTTTCTTCTGAGGGTCGAGGATCTCCAGGATCTTCTCAGCGTATTCCTTCTTTGCACAGGTGTAAACAAAAAGCTGGAAATCACAGGAAGCTGCGGTTAGCAGTTTGTAAATGATTTACAAAGAGAAACAGAAAATGGGAATCTCTCAAACCTCGTAGATTTTTGCCATGGCTTGAAGAAACTCTCTCACATGTGGACGCAGGATCATGTACACCTGTTGAAAGGAGCAAACACTTCTTTATTAAAAAAATAAAAAATCATGAAAAATGACTGGTGTTGTATGAATTGCATATTGATTTATGCAAATCTTTTCCTTTAAACTTTCTAGTAGTTCTGAATCATTCCCAGGATTCCTCTGTAGCATTTTAATGTTTGAATTAGACAAGCATAAAGGGATTCTGGGAATCTTAATTTTGTTGTTTTCAGTCTAATTTTATTCCAATACAAACTTGTTATATTTTTCTACAAGCTGATTCTATTTTATTCAACCAGATCATATAAAACACACAAAAGTAAAAAATGTTTTTAAAAAAGTGTTCCAGGTTCTCTGATAGAATTATTTGTTCTGAATTCACTCAAATTTGAATGAAATACAGCAAAATAAACCCAATTTCTGCATCAAAGCATGTTCACAACGGATGCCTTTTGAAAATAAACTGACATTACAAAATTGTAAATATTTGCAGACAATAAATGTTGGGAGTTTTAGTTTTACACATTGAATGAACCGCTGGAGAGTGATTTTAATCTGGGAGCTCCTTGTATCGTTTTAGTTTGTGCAACAACAACAGACCTAAACGTTATGATTACAATATTAACAAATGCAACTTTTCTGGAAAATGTTTGTTTACTAAACAGCAAATTTCAGATTCACTAAGTCGGCATGTTCCATAAAACCATCTGTTATGTTTTCCTGGTTCAGCTCGCCTGAATCAAACAAGAAGCTAAAACAGAACCTGGAGCCGAGATGAGAAACTCATCGAGTCATTGGCTGGAGCATCAACATTTAAAGCATCAACTAAAGAAGAAGGTGGCAGAAATTATTTACCTTGTATTGATGATCCTGGAATGTGGTATAGAAAGTATAATCTGCTTCTTCGATCACATTCAAGGAGCTGAACATGAGCGTCTCCTCCTATTCGGGGAAACAAAAACGTCAATCGCTCCTTTAAATCCAGCTGCTGCCATAACACAAATGGTTAGGACTAAAAATGAAAAAATGTCATTGATGTACCAGTATTTTGCTCTTTTCCCAGAACCTCCTGACCTTCAATGCTGCTAGCAAACCAAACCAAATGACACTGAATGGATACGGCGTTGGCAACAGTTGTGTTTAAATCAGGTTGATTTCTTTGGGTTTGCTTCATCGCACTAAAACGTCTCGATCAATGATCCGACTCGCTGATCCAGCAGCTGCTTCAGCGGTTCACAGGTTTAGGACAGTAAATAATCAGGGCGCTGCAGCCTCCCTTTCTTTTTAAAGTCGGGGATAATTAGGTGCAGAAGAGATAATGAACACCTAACAGCTAGCAGCTTTAGCTCAGATAGTTTCTACACGCAGCATAAAACTCACATCTAAATAAACATTTACTGTATGTGATGAACACATAAATTCCTTCTCAGTCTTTGGGATTAATAAAAAAAATTAATCGGATTAATTGTGATGAAGTGACATTTAAAATAATCGGCAACTAAGTCAGTAATTGATTATTTGTTAACTGGAGTTACAGACCCATCGCTGATCCAGGACCAGAGCCTAAACTGTTCCAAAAAATATATACATTTTGATTTTAAAATGAAAACATTTGTACATGTGTTCAACCCAAAATGTCTCTAGTGAGAGTTTTAGCTTCACCTGGTTCAAATTCTCTAAAAAAAGAAAAGTAATCCGTCATTGGACACCTTTTGCTGTCCAGAATGGGAAGTTTGATATTAAAGTATTTATTATCTCCAGATGCATCTTTTCTACAATTCAGATCAAAACGACACTAATGAAGTTCTAAGCTGTTGCATTATGAGCAATTAAATGTTTATTTTCTTATTTAACAAAGAAATTAAATTGCTTATTTGCATTTTTTAATGTATTTTAATGTTTAAAAAAATTCGCAAAATGTTTTTCTAAAGCCGATTAGCCAATTAATCGTCACAATAAAGTGATAGAATAATCAGTTACTAAATTATTTGTTAGGTTCATCTCTACATCATACTAGGATTGTTTTCCAGTACTTATGCCAGTTTGGTTCTGGGATGAACATTAACTGTGGTGTGACTGAACGTACCAAGTCGACCACCAGCGTGGCCTCCGGAGTGCTCCGGGTCTTTGGCGGGATATCTTGGAGACACGGTCTGGAATGCTGAGACTGGGACGGGATGTTCTTGATAAAGGTAAACCTGAGAACACGATAATAAAAATGTAACGTATGAAAGCAGGACATTAATGAGGGAACTGGAAAGCTAGCTTTTGTTAAAATGAGATATATACATATAAAACATTTGAAAAAACCCAGAAAGAGGAGGAAGAAAAACGTACGGATCAAAGACATCGTCGTCCTCATCTCCAGCCAGCAGGTCGATGGAACCGTAACCAAACACTCCTTGTTCTGGGCTAAGCAAAACGCTGTTGGCAGTTTCAGGACACTTCACATCTGAGCAGAAAAACAAAGAACAGCCTGAGACGACCCGGCAGGAGCAGCGATTCGCTACAGCAAGACTGGCAGAGGAAGCTCAAAAGGCATAACGGCTTTTTTTATTTTCTATTTAAAAACAAATTAAATTTGATACTCTTCCGATCATTTATTTATCTTTCATGTCAGATTTAGAAAGCTGAGCTAAAATGTTAAGTTTACTGAGGATTACACACAGAGGCCGCTGTTTATGTTGGCTAATGCCAACTGGGCTGGTCACTAATCCAAGATATCATGGATGTTTAAAATTTAAGTCATGTAATCACACTCTATTTGCCTTTAAAATATGTAAAGATGTTTCAAACGTGGAAACGTAAATAAATCCAAAAAAACAGTGGAAGGCTAAGAGCTCATCCAAAATAAGACTTTGACTAATCTAGAACAAATCCAACTGAAAATGTAAAAAAAACAAAAAACATCACAACAGATTAGTAGGACTTTTTGCACATTTCTCCCCATATCATGTTTCTCACTATCCAAATGATGAAGTAATTATTCACACAAACTGGTCAGACATATTGACATTTCATTTAAAACTGATAAATTTGTTTTTCTATTTTCTGACTAGCTGTTAGCGTTCGGCCTTTACGTTGACTAAAGGCCCTTCTCCAAATCCCGCTGACATGACGGCATCTGGTGCAGGCGAGGAACTGCTGCTGATCACCAGAAAAACTCTTAATGATGCAATCATCAACACACAGCACAGGTCTGAACAATTTGGCCATTGCTGCTCGGTCTACAGTCTTTTTAACTCAATAAATCAATGTTCTTCAACTGCTGTTCATCTTGTCTGGTCGCATGGTGTCACCGTGCAGTGGAAAAAATTAAAAACTAAATCCAAAACATTTGCTGTAGCAGCAGAGACTGATGGAAATGACACAGGAACCAAACAACAGCAGTCTGACGCTCTTCACTGTTTCAGGTCAGAAGCTGAGACACCTACTCTCCTTGCTGGGAGTGAGGAACCGCACGATGGGCGGATAGATGTTTCTGGCCGTGGAGTTTCGAGGGGACGCCACGTCAATCTCCGACAGAATGCGCTCGTGGTGCATTATGGGCTTGAGTGGGGTCTTAAAAGCCAAATCTGGAAGATAAGGAGAGGATCGGTGAGTAAAGAGGATTTGTAGATTACGGAAAATAAAAAATGTAATGAGTGTAACCTGCTGATGGAGATAAAACCCCCGACTCTCTGTCCTCCACAGCGATGGCCCTCGGCCGCTTCCTCGCCCGGCCACGAGGCAGCGGCCGCCTCTTCACCGTAGGAACCTCATCCTCTGGTTGGTGAACCACGGACTCCTCCTCAACCTAGTCACAGGTGAAATAAATAAGGTGTTAATCTTCCAATTATACATAATTATCAAGTGATATTTTCAAACTTCCAGGCAATTTTAAACATTTTCTAACTCAAAAACATGACAGGTTGCTGGATGAATGACTGTCCTAGAGCCCACTATCTACATCAATATTTAATGCTATGTTTTTAGTTTGTATACTTCCAATTCTCTGTGTTTTTATTTTTTTACAATTCTAGTTTGAACATTGTAATCTTCCCCTGGAAAATAGAGCTGTAATGGTTGTTTTATTTATTATGATGCACAAGTGGACTTTTATTTTTTTCTCAAGTATTGAAATTGGCATCATGACTTTGTGATTACACGTTTTGCACAATTTGCTTTCTTGTGAATGCAGAAAGTAAAAAGTATGTACATACCAGTGTAGTAAGTTTCACTGGGAGAAAGGTTTTTGTTTTTAAATCATTTCAAAATTAATTTTGTATCTTCATGCATATCTAGAGATTTATTTCAACTATAAACAGCGTTATGATTAACCTATGACCTGTAGCTGTCTAAATTATTACTAGAGACAAGAATGAGCCTTTATCAAACCAATATTGGTTCCATGATTTGTTTTAAGACTAAATGTCCTCAACAAAGAGACTCTAGCGCTAATGTTTAGTTGATGAAACCAAAACTTTCTTAATAGCACCAAAGCAACTTACACTCCATAATGAACAACAACAGCTTATGACAAGGCATTTATTTCAAATGTCCTCATAAAAAGCACATCTAATGAAACTTAAGCAATAAAACATCAGCTTGTGGGTCAAAAACATCTTATTTGAGCTTTTACTGAGCAACATCAGATGCTAAACGCTGAGGCCTGATCCGACATTTCTGCGCTCAACCATCAAACTAGAGTAAACTCCTGGCAGAGGCTCAACCCTCATTTGTGTTCGCAGCGTGAAACACATGCGTTCTGGTGACCTACTTTCTCCGGACCACCTCTCGCATGCGACCGACTCTGCGTTAATGCAACACAGACTCAGTCTGTCCTCTAAAAGCCATCATTATTTCAACATTTTTACGACAGGGAGAGCTAGTTTTGTTGATTTTCATAGTTTTGTTTGTAAGGCACATTTTCATCATCAAATTAATTCAAAGTGCTTCAGATGACTGGAAGGAAAATAAAGGAAACGAACGGGTAAAAAAAAAACAAAACAAAAAAAAAAACTACATTGCAGCGGCAAATTAAAAGAAACTGATGGGGCTGAAAAACAGATTACACTTTATGATGTTCCAGTTGTTATTAATTAAAGGAAAAGCTAAACAAACGGGGTTTTTACTCAAACCCACAACATCAACACATTGATATAATTCATAAAGTCCCACAGTGCTTAGGAGAAGTCTGTGTTTTGTTTATTAAAACATTTCAAAAATAAAATCTCTATTACGACAAGTATTGATCTTAATCTGTCTCTGTTCTTTGTCATAAAGAAGGACATAAGGACTAGTTAGGGGTTTGAGTCAGCAACCACCAATAAAACAAAACATTTATTGGCATAAATTTAAATCATCATTGCGACATTAGTTGTTGATGCGAGTAAGACTTGGCTCTATAAGAAAGAAACTAACAAAAAAAAAAAGAGTTTTGACTAAAAGAAAGGCAAAGAACTGGAAGATTTTACTGCGTGTTGCTATTGTAACAGCATAGAGAAAATGGATATTTTGTCTAATATAAAATAAAACCATAAAGTTAAATAGAATTTTTAGTTAAAAACACTGTTATGGCAAGCATGTGTGTGAGCAGATCGATTGGCTTACCAACTTCCTAATGTCAGATCGTTATGCTTGTATAAAAAAAATAGTAAGAACATAATTTAATTTAGGTCATAAGCACGTGGGGGGAAAAAAAAGAAGTAAATTTCACAAGACATTTCTGAATCTTGCTTGTGATTAAGTTCTAGTAAGATGTGTGCAACACCTTTTTTTTAATATGATATATAGTAAAAAAATAAATAAAGTCTAGCTTTCGTCCAAGAATGATTCCGACCAATACACATTGTCCTACCGACGTGATCAACTATATCCAATTTTAGGAAGCTGAAAGAGCAATTAAGAAACATCAGAATGGTTTGACAATGTTAGTTTTTACACACTATATTTGTTTATACTGTGTTCTGGTTAGTTGTGGGTGAACTTCCGCCCTGATTAGCAGTTTAAGAGTTTCATTCAGAGCTAAAGGGGATCTGAAGAACAGATGTTTGTCAAGCTAACCTCAGCATTTCTCTGAAACAGCGCCTCCTACCGGAACTTTGAAAATGACTGAGTTCTATCCACAATAAAAGCTGATTTCATGACCCGTGGATAAATATTTACTACATAACCTATAAAAATCTGATCGGTGACCCAGTATCTCTACTTTTGATTAGCTGCCATTGGGAGCGACGGGTCGTCGTTCGTTTAGGCCACCTACCGTTCAGATGCTGCTTAAACACCAGATGCTAACAGCAGTTAGCATTAGCACCGTCTGCTGTGTTGCAACTGGCAAATCAGAACACTGAGTGATAACTGGATATTTCATCTGAAAACTGTTCACTGTTGCCACACACGTGGTGAGTGTTACTAAAATGAAACAACCGTTTATACGTCGACGAGCTACCTTGTTTGACGAAGGGTTTTCCGTCTCCGTCGTCGAAAGGCGCGTTTGTCTCGACCGTTGACGTGTCCTCCTCGGCGTCTCTGAAGCAGCGGTAATCGTCCTTTGAGACCTGAGTCTCATTTTTCCTTTTCATGTAAGACTTGTAAAGCATCTAAACTGAAACTCTTCCGCTGCAGTGTGTTGCCTTTGGGCAAACGTTTTAGTTTTCCTCCTCCCCGCCCACAACTGGACGATTACTTGGTCTAACCCCGCCCCGCTCATCCCCGCGTCTTCTCGAATCAAAGAGGAGGAGTGAGTTTAAAACTGCAGCGGTGCGTTCGATTCTCTGTTCTGGAGAGCGCTTGAGGGCGGTGCTTAAACAATGGAACTGTAAGATAAGTCACGTGTTCTCTGTTTAAGTGTCCTGCCAGCGTGGACTGGACTGCTCTTATTCTACAATGAATATTTTATTGAGTGGTCAGAAATGTATTCTTTAAAATGTTTTTTGTTCGAGGTGGTTTTTATAGACTCCTTACAATTTCTGATAAAACTTCAGACACACAATTTTTCTTATCTAAACCTTTATTGTAGTATTTTGTAATAACATAAATATCGAAAGAATAGAAGTGTTTTTTTTTTTAATTAGACATAAATATTCAGCCATCCTGAAAAATTTTCAATTTTGACCTGTTCTGTCTTGTATCTTCAGTCATTGTTCTGCTTTAATATCAGGCATGTCATTTATAAGGAAAAAAAACCAAAACATACGGAACCTTAAGGAAGCATTAAATCGTTTAAAACTATTTCAAAAATTATTTTCCATAGAACACAATAGGAAATTTAAAAAACACTGTTACACACATGGTGTTTTGCCTAATCTCTTTGCCTTTTTACCACTATTTTTACATTAGTAAAAGAGAGTAAGTATTCTTCTATATCAGTGAAAATGTTGACAATCTTAGAAAACATAACACATTTCAGTTTAAAATAGGTATTTGATACTGTAATTATGTAAAATACCACTAGAGATATATTTACACTCAGTAAAGGAGATAAAACAGCTGAACTCTTGACCCTTGTCAGCGAGGGAGATCAGATGGCTCAGCGTTGCTGCAGTTGTTTTATTGGTTTGGTGAAGCATGGCTGCAAATCAATGCAAAGTTCAGCTTCATGCCATTCTGAAATATTTCCGTTAGAATGGGATTGGTCTCTTGCAGTGTGATGAAAAGTGGGAATTGGATGTAATTGAGAGTTATAATGTGGAAATGTTCACACACTCTACAAGGGAACATATTTTTGAAGAATGTTCTTCAAGTTGGTATTAAACGGATGGATTAAAACAGCTGTGAAGTCAGGGCCTTGCTTTGAAACTCATGAAGCAAGACTATGTGTACTTTTGAACATCAATTCACCAGCTATTTGTAAAAGCTGCTAGAATAGCAAATTCACAAAATAAAACTTATTCTGTGGGTTTCTCTGGATTCTTGTTCTGATAAAACTAGATGTTGGTTTTTCATATTTGGTAACATTAGTAAAGGCAACTAAAAATGTAATTAATTTTCCTGTAAGCTGACAGCCTGGATAATTAAATTGAAAAATACTATTTTGACCCCAAAAGGACATTTAATGTGGATGATTATGTTGAAGGGAAAAAGGACCTTTACTCTCAGCAAAATTAAAACCATATTCGCTGCTATTTTTCTTCTAATCTGCTTCTTTGTGTTGGTTTATCATAAAAAAAATCCCCCAATACATTAGAATTGTAATTAAAAAAGTAAAACAATTCACAAATGCAATTACGTTTGCAACTGTGCAACGTTTGTCGTTGATATAAAGACTAATAATCACTGTTGGAAATCAGGACAATAAATAAATAACACCACAACTTTGCAACATTTAAGAATTGTGATATTTTATTTATTTCAGATTCAAATAAAAGTATTCACACAAACACATATTGACTAAATAGGCAAGAATTTCTCTTCACCCTTTCAGAAAAATAATGAAAAAAAAACCAACAATAAAAATAAAACAGTTGCACTCCCTGCAGCCACTTCACTGTTGCCGTGGTTACCGGGAAACGTCCCATTCATCAAAAGACGGTAATCATTTATAGAAAAACAAAAAAGGAGGGGGAAAAAGTGTGTGTGTGTGTGTGTGTGTGCGTGTGTGTGTGTGTGTGTGTGGGGAATAGCACACATGATGAGAGCGGACAGGAAGATCCACAAACGGACTCGCCATACTAACAGTGGTACAGGAAGTGGTACTTGTTGTAGTACTCGTAGTAGTTAGCTGTTCATCTGGAGGTTTCCTGTTGTTGGAGCTCAATTAGACTGAACAGCAGAAGAGTTACGAACGTGTAACAGTAAAAAAAAGAACAAAGGAAGGAAGGGGGACGCATAAGGAGGCGTCCAAACGAGCCTGGGAGCAAAGGGTGAGAAGACACCGGAGCTGAGGATTACCAGCAGCTCATGTTTAATCTGATGTTCGTCCTCCCACTGATCAATAACATGAGTCCAAACAGGGTAAAAAAAAATGCATCAAACTGGAGGTAGAGGTAGATTTTCCTGAGAAGTTGTAAGACACAACAGACACGCCTTGTTTCCGTACTGAAGATACTCAAAGACACCCGAAGATCACTCACTCTTTCACTCACTCACGCACACTCTTCGCTACAATAATCACATTATTATCAACATAATCATCGCTGGATTCATAAAACTGCTCTAGAAGTAATCTCTGTGTGCCTCGGTTTCTAAAAGCATGCCAAAAAAAGAGCAAAGAAACAGCAAACAAACAATATAAACATGATATAATCCATAGCCCTAAGTAAGCCATCTATTAGAAATAATCTATTTAACAAATCTTAGAAATACAGATTAATTCATATAATTGTCACAGCAGAAGGCATCTTGTTGTTTTCTATTTTCTCACGATGGTTTGCCCTGTCCACAGTCCAACCTGATGGAGGTCAAATCAGTGATGGAGTCCATTCAAAAAGCCCTGAAGCCACCTCAACCCGTAAAATGTTCCAGCTCGGCGGCAACGAGTGGGAACAGGACGCCACTTCCAAACAAGACGCTGAGGATCCATAGTTTGATTTATTTTTTTTTTAATCTACAGCTTTGGTTGGATGAAAAGCAGCTCTATTTCAGTAACATCTGTGAGCATCTAGGATCTTAGATTTAACAAAGTGGATTTTCTGAGAAGGATGTTCCAGTTTGTGCAACAGCATAAAAAAAAAAGCAAAATTAAGCAGCGACACCAACAAACTACCAGAGCGTAATGGATGACAGACGACGGATGACAGGAACCACCTGGAAGCTTCCCGAGTGGAAAATAAAAAACAAAAAACCAGTTTTGTTTTGTGTGCTACTCATTTAAAACCAACGTGTTTATTTATTTATTTTTGCTACAATTTCACTTTAAGTTTCAGACTCCAGTTTGATCACAACGACACTAAAACAGGACGCCTGGTTCCTGTAAAAACACCCAGACAGAGCTGGAAGAAGAGCGACTGCCTGTGTAAGAGTTTGAGATTTTTCTGTGGTAGTGTTTCATAATGCTCCTTCACACATTTCTACATAAACACACAACTGAAACACTTGGAAGATATGAGGATATGCTCAAAGTTTGTATCGTTGTTGAGGTAAAAGCGATATATCCATTTAGAAAGCTGATTGTGCATTGTAATAAAACCTTCCACTGGGGGGCGCTCTTGCCACAAAGGTTTTAAGGCTTGAAAGTAAATCTCCTGCTCTCCTTGCATGACTAAAAATGGTTATTGATTAAAGGAGAGAGTCACATTTAAGCAGATATCTGATTGTCTGCGGTTATTACAATCTCTTTAATGGTCTTTGTGAAGCAAGAAAAAACATTTTGATGAGGTTTTTTCTGCTTGAACGACAGGAATCGTTGATGAGAAGCTGAGGTCCTTGAGGTAGAAACGGGGCTCGGCTTGTGGTTGAAGGGATGTAAAAGAGCTTTTTTGTGTTTTTTTCCTTTAGAGGTATACAGTGTTGCCTTAAAATTGTCTCCTGATTGTCGCAACCACGCAATAAAAACAAAGTAAAAGCTGAATAAAAACGCCAACCCTCCCTGAAAATACTGCCATGCGCCAAAAGAGAAAGGAGCTGCAGAGCCTCCACTGTTCAAATGCAAATATCCCTCAGAAGCAGTCAATAGATATGCAATAAACATGGATCGACTGGCTGGGGGGGCAGCTGCTTTACTGCTGCCCTGGGAGCTGAAAGGTCAAAGGGTGAAATCTAAAAAGGCAATGTTGATCCTTTAGATCCAGATTGATTGAATTTAGTTTTCCTTCCCCCCTCACAAACATTCAGCCGAAGCCTTGGCTCTTTTTTTTTTTTGATTGTCAGCAACATGGCATCTGCAAAAAAAGAAACAACAACTTTGCTTTCTGTGAGGATTCAGACGGATGCATCTTATTTATTTATCACAGCGGAAACGATTTCTGGTGCTGAACTAAAATAAATGCTTTTTACAAGGATCTAAATAGACAAGTTAAAAAGTATTTTCTTTCAAAAGCTACTTTTTGATCATTATTTTTAACTCCTTGGTAGAGATTTTATTTTGTATTTTTTCTGCAGTTATTTTTCTAAAATGTTAACGCCAGCTTTAATGAATGGGTCCTTGAACGCTTGTTCAAATCAAATTAGGAAACGTGATCAACAGAAGATGAATAGTTTCTGTTTGACTTGAGGCTCCTTTTTCAAAAGATAATTTAATTAGTCAGAGCCTTAAAAATACAAAACGAGTCAATTTGCAACAACCATCTCTGCTGAAAAGCCGAATTTGTGCCATCTTTTAAAAAACAGGTCACTCCAGATCATCAAATCCAGAACAATTTCTATAAAATAAATAGCAGTGGAGCATTTTTTTTTAACTATTTAATTTTTTTTGTAGAGAAACAGATGGTTATTTACTAATCCATGTTTTCCTGCTTCCTTCAGGTTTAAATGTGTCTGAACTATTTTTAAAAATGTCAAACTGGCAGCTAATTATCTAAAAATCCCCATATATACAATTAATAATTAATACGTTTAAAAGCAGAACTGCAGAAAAAAGTGGCAACTTGGGGTCTTAAAATCGCCATAAGTGACACCAAAAGGGCCTGAGTTCATAAAAATTTTACATATATTTGATTAAATACTACTTTTAATAAACTTTAGACGTTTTACCAGAGGAACAACAGAGTTAAAGACAAATAGTAAGTGTTTTATATAAGGGAACATTTCCCTTAAATTACATATATTATCATATTTTCAGGCCAAACACCCTAAAAA
Source organism: Poeciliopsis turrubarensis (assembly GCA_010277015.1). Classification (NCBI taxonomy): domain Eukaryota; kingdom Metazoa; phylum Chordata; class Actinopteri; order Cyprinodontiformes; family Poeciliidae; genus Poeciliopsis; species Poeciliopsis turrubarensis. The sequence goes on from VMRN01000008.1 coordinate 992,431, forward strand.
TCTTAAAAGTATAAAACTTGAATCACTATCGCCCTTTCTATCTGTATTTAAAGAAGATATATAAAATAAACTAACTGTAGACGGACTACTACAGAGAGTCCTCAGATATTAATGTGCTGAAAGCTACATCACTGCAGAGTATTCAACTCTGTAATGTGGAGAAAAGTGAGGCTTGCGTGGCCTGTGAATGTAAAGCATTTTGGTGACTGAGCTGCTTGGAGGAATGGCAGTGCAGGGTAAGAATGCAAGTCAGAATTGGAGCAAAAAACCCCGAAATCAAACGTTATGTTGTCAAAATTATAGGGTTTTTTTTTTGGTGTCTTGCAGGCAGACATGGCTCTACATTTAAAGCAGACAACGTTTTTCTAACTTCCTCCACCTCACTGGATAAATCTGTTTCAATATTAATTTTATGAACCCAAACTCAAACTGTAGGTTTTGCCATACTTGTTTTGTATTTGGTGGATGTTGGGTTTTCCAATGATGAAGTCAAATTTTATGCTGCTTTCCTGACTCCTTTGTGTTTGCTTTTTTCATGGTTCTCAACTTTGGACCCATTCTGAACGACTGGGTCAAAACGTTTTAAAATTATGCTAAATGCTCTTGAGGATTGTTCAAACCGAATAAATTGAAAGTTTCAATCATCAAATGTTAAACTAAAAAAAAAAGAACTGATTTAAGTTTAAACATCTTTTATAAATCAGGCAACTTTAAATACAATGAAAATGTGAAATTTAAATTCTTTTTCACTTAAATTTCTTATGAAAGGGGTTCTTTACTGAGCTAGAAGAGTGCTTTTGAAAAGTGACCAGTGTTTGTTTAGCAGCTGGTGGTGATTTCCCACAGAGAAGCGAGTACAGGAATCAAAGCCCTGACAGCCATCTGGTGATATTTGACTGAACAGTAAAAAGCGATTAGGCGGAGGAGCTGCTCACTCTCTGGTCACCTCACGCTGCGTTAAGGCCTCAGAACAGAACCAGCACACAAAGCCTGATTTAGGGCCGAGTAACGATCTCCTACTGCCGACAGCCCAGAGAGGAAAGGCAGGTTCAAGCTCAGAAAGCTAAACGACTGAACGATTTCAAGATGCGGAGACACTGCTAGCTGCTACGCCGTGCCTCTTCTGTCATAAAACCGACCGGGTTTGCACCGATGATAAGACACAAGCAAACACGTAGAAAGGTCCAGATCGAACCGCAGCGGCTGCACAGTTTGAGAAACATTCGCTGCTGTAACATCGATGGAGAAGGCGACATCCATGTCACAGCACAGGATAAGAAGCACTTGGATCAGAAGAAGCACAAAGACATGCAGAAAACAAGAATGAACGGAAAGAATGAAAAGTAGAAGCGTCTGTAATCAAGATTACGAAAAGCTGAAGATGCCTATCGGGTTTCTCCTGAGGCCCACGTGATTGTCTGTGTGAGTTTCAAAGAAAGCAAAAGGACTGAGTGAACTCTCAGATCAGAAAATCGCTTCTTTTCTGATTGAAGGGGCTGAAGCATGACACCGACCTGAAGAGGCAAGAGGGTAAAATGTAGAAAGCATTGCTCTGTCCAGTGTAATAGAAGACAGCTAAAAATCACACAAAGCAAAGAGACACCTGAGAAAAATCATAACGCGATATTTTAGCTAACGACGAACCTTAAACTGAGTGCCGTTCTGCTCCAGAGTCGTTCTGGAAGCGTGGCGAACCCACATCTGAGACTGGCCTCGGGAAAACATACAGGACGAGCTGCAGCCGCCTCTGGAAGAACGAGCGCACAGACAGACAAACAGCAACGTGCAGAAAGCATGCCACCTGGAGTTTGGATAAGAGCCATAATACACCAACAGTCCTGCAGGTGAGGAGAAAATCCCTGCAGGTTCTTCTGCTTCACTTAAGACTGCGACCGGGACCAAACCTGCACCTGTTCTCCCACAGGGCTGCCACGTTCATAAGGTTATCTGGTTTTACAACAACATAATGTCACAGCCACACAATGTTTTATGCCCTGAAGAGAAAAAAAAAACATGCCTTTTAAAGCTTTTCTGATTAAAAATAGAGGATTTTCATACTTCTTTTTTCATAGAATTCTTAATATATAGATTACTTTTCCTGCAATGAGAAGATTGTTAAAGGTTTAAAAAATAAAACACAATAAAGAGAATAACAATAATGATAATAATGACAATGAAAAGTTAAAATAAAAAAAAAATCTATCCTCTTTAAGATATAATATCATTGTCAGTCAGTAGCTGTGTTTGTGTGTGTAAACAATGCGTTAGCCTTCCTAGTTATTATCTTCTCTGTTGTTCTCCAATAATCTGTACATTTATGCAGAAATAAATAATTCACAGGTTGTGCACAAGTTTTAGCATATACTGGCTCTCAGTTGGGATTATTTATTTTCAAAATCCTTTTGGCGATGAAGAACAAAAGAGGTGAGTTTGTGAGAGAAAACCTGAGATAGTGTACTTCAAGTGAGCAGAGTTTCAGTTTGTCTTTCTGTACTGATGATGGTTCTTCTCTTCTTTTCTTTTTGGCATAGATGATGTAGAAAATTAGGTTGCTTTTTGGCTTTTCTTAGCGTGGTAATAACAACATATAATGGGGGGAAGTTTGTTAAGACAGCTGGTTGCCGGAGGCTGAGGTAGGTGTGTTTTGGTGCTGCTGCTGTGGAGCAATACGACTGCTGACAGACTTGTTGGGGAGGGACGACACAGACGCACCGGACGAAGCTGACCCTGCTGCTGCCTGAGCGAAAAGGACACCTAGACAGGAAAATGAGCAAAAGGAAAACCACCAATCACTGTTAAAATCCACAGCACATCAATTTAAATCCAATTTCAAGACTTATGAGTGGAGAAAATTGTAATATTTGACTAAAAACAGAAAACCAGGTGCTTAATTTGCACCTTATAAACTTTGTGTTTTAAAGAGATAAATCCATACGATCACTCTAGGTATCTTTGATGGAGACAGTTGTTTTACTCAAAGTTACCAACATGCACTGAAAAGATTATTTATTCATAGAGCATTATTTTAACTCAATAAACAATTTCTTGTCATAAAAGATTTAACTATAAATGTTGCATTTGGACATAGAATGACACTCTGCACCATCCTCTGCAGGATAAGCGAAGAGTTCAGGTCATTCTGATGTCATGATGGTAAATAAAATTAGTCAGTCGTCATGTTTGCAAAAGGTCAGATCTCTGAGTTGATGAGCATAAATGTTGAAATAGAAATATGTGTTTGGGTTTGAAAAATAGAGACTAAATGGGCAGTAAGAGGAAGAAAAAGAGAAAGCTGCTTAATTTTAAAGAAAAACTAAAAAAAAAATCATCTAAAATGCATCAAAGTTTCATTTCTAGGATGGCATCAAAACAGTAATTTTTCCTGGTCTCATTGACATAAAAAAACTTTTATTTTCGGCAACCTCATCTCTCGGAATAATGACACAAATGTTGTTGGACGTGAAAACAACAACAAACTGGAGATAAATTTCATTTGAGGAACATTTTTAAATTGTTAGCACCACCTAAACCTGAGGACGTCTAAACAAACTGTTAGCTTTCCTTTGATGACCTTCAAAACAAAGGTTACATTTTGTGACAGAAAAATAATATAAATATTTAATTGTTTTTGCATAAGTTAAACTGTACTAAAATATGTTACTGACTGAAATTTCAAGGAATCCACAGGCGAGCACTAGCCTAGCCGTTAGCCTAGCCTAGCCTAGCTTAGCACAAACAGAATCAACAGAATTAAGATGAAAATTTGTTAAGGATTGTTTAAAATCCTATTGGGACTTTGTTAAGAGACTTAAATCACAAATTCAGTTAATCTCAACTATATTTTCAAGCAAACGTCAATGTAACTAATATTATACCAGCAGCTTTGATAGTTTTCTACAGTTCCACAGTAAATTGATGATGATTTTGGTTTGTAGCATTATCTCTCCAGAGATATGCACTCTTTAGTTAATCAGTTATTTATAAAACATACAAAACTATCTAAGGTACCTGGCCTTAAACAAACATATATATACATTTTTATTAAAGGTGGTTATCTTAACAGCGATTTAGTAAAATATTTCTAATATTATGATAAATAAAAGCAGCAAACCAAGCTTTGAGTTGCTTGATCTCATTTTAAATATTTAGATTACAGCTTTGTTTAATCAGGTGGGGGTATTTGCTTGATGGTACACATTTGCATCAAGAGTACTAGACCTTAACGTCATGCAAAGAAAAAAGGAGTGGTCACCGGACATCTTGTCTGTAAAGTAGAGTACAGGAAGAAAAGGATGCATTCTGTTTCTAAATAATGACACAAATATTCTGATGTTAACGATTTAAAAATGTTCCTTAAAAGAGATTTATCTTAAGCTTGTTGTTTTCATGGCCAACAACTTTTGTGTTATTAATCTAATTAGCAGAGGTTGCCAAAAATAAATGTGTTTTATACCAATGAGATCTGGAAAAATTAACTATTTTGATGCCATTCTCAAAATCAAAATCTGATTGAATCTCTACAGATTTTAGCACCTATCAATATGATTATCTTGAAGGTAAAGGCTTGCAAAGAGAAGACAACATATACATTTTCTCCCAATATCAAATTATGAGGGGGGGTAATGACAAAGGAAGGAAGTGATGCGCTGTACTTCCTGTGCGACATCACAGAGGTACTCACCAGTGTATACCACTCCATTGAGCTCCACTGACATGCTGATGCTGTTTGTGCCGTTGGTGGTGAGGTTCAGAGCCGACTCTTGCCTGCCATCTGCCAGGAAGACAATAGGTTATTTTTTTATTATAATCTTTTGTCCCAACAGTGTTAAAAATCTCACCCAAAAGACACAGATAGAGTGGAGTGCACAGGTATTTATCTTAGCAAACACACACATTTTGTGTGATCTGTTTTTTCTTCTGCTTTTAAATCATCTCTATGAGAACATTTCTGTGAAGTTCCATCGCTTACTGAGAAACAGTTTGCGTGTTCCATCAGATAGTCAGAAACCAAGACGAACCTTCGCTATAAGATCAAAGATGCCGCTTGCACATAACAATCCCCACAAAGACAAACACACACATGTAAGGCATGTCTGCATGCGTGCTGCTCCTATAAGCTAAACAGGTCAACATATAGGCTTGCTGCTAGCGCTTTCCTTACTGCTGCGGTTTGTGGTGACAAGAATGTATTGAGATGGCAACTGAAGCACAGAGGGAAGACGGGTGAAATCTAGAAATCATACGCAATGAAAGAGAGGAAAAGATGCCAAAGATGTGCTGCAGTAAAAACAGAAAAGTAACCTGATGTGTATCTATATCTACTTCACACATAAAACGCTTTCCAAGATGACCATTTAAATCATTTTAAATAGGGCTACAAATAATGACTGATGATAATCTATCAATTATTCTGATGATTATGTAATATGTAGCTACATATTACACAGATTTTTCTTTCTTTTTTTTGACAATATTGTCTTAAAGGTGACTTGCTATGCTATGCTAACAGGTTAGGATAATCTATGGGCGATACAAAACAATTTTTGGAACAAAATGATCCAGATAATCAGATTTTCTGCTCAGTTTTGACTGTTCAGAATTTACAGAATGATCTGTTTCAGGGCGTCTTGTCACTTTAAAGACAAATTAGCTGCTGCTGGCCACGCCGCCCAACTCAACGTTAACATTCACACATGAAAATGGCTGCAAACATATGCAAAATTATACTGCCATACATCTTTGAAAAGCATTAGTAGATCCTCCTGCACAATCAACAAGAATGCAACACGTGGTTTCTGCATGGTATGTCAACATCAAAACACTCGTCTTTACCAAACAAGCTGGAGCTCAGCTGGGGTTGCTAGGTAACGGCGCAGAGCCCGTTGAATAAGACCCAACCCTTCAGGAGGTTTTTGACACGGCTCATTTTAAAAACATTACAATATTGCCAGAAAACTCCTGGGTGTATCTTTATGCGCCTGGGTTGTTTTTAGAAGCAGTTGAGATCCAAACTGAAGTACAAGAATATGCAAAATGTTCATTTTGTAAAATCTTATTGGTGCCTATATTTAACTCAAAATGTAAGCAATCAGAAGATAACATTATCAATTATTACGTAATAGTGTGTTTGCTATGAGTTTGTATAAACATTAGATTTTCATTATTATTCCGTCATTTAGTAAATTATTTTGGTAGCATACATTCACATAGTCAGAAAACATTTCTGCTTGTGAGGAAACGCTGCAGGAGGTCTGCCTGCTGCGTTCGGCACCTTGATTGTTGATGCGGATGTTCATAGGTATCTGCGCAGTCATGGCCAGCAGGTTGTGCTGCAGAGCCCTCTGCAGCAGCCGGTGGTGCTCCTCCGCAGGCAGAGCCATCTTCTTCTCCGGAGGCTCACCCGCCTCCAGTTTGTCCCTCAGCTGCTCCAAGGCCGCCACCTGAGCCGCCATGGCCGCCTGGGCCGCCGCCTGCACGGCAGCCACCGAGTGGCCGGGCATAGGACCCACCGGCAGTCGAGGAATCCCGACCCCCGACAATGGCTGGCCTCCCTCCTCTTCTGGTCCGACACAAAGAAAATCAGCGTCAAAAATAAAATACACTGGAATTCCTCTTTCTCAAACTGCGAGTTCGCAGGCTCCCCCTAGTGGTCCACAAGGTACTGCATGTAAATATGTGGTGTGACGTCAGCTCAACGTGCGACGCTACAGCTTACCAAACGATGGTGGCCAAAAAGTGGCTTAAAAACGGGTCACTGAAAAAGAAGAACTAAAGATGCCGATGGAAAGGGAGCCAGGATTACTTATCTGATCGGAGGAAGTGAAGTCATTCCTGCAGAGTTAAGTTTTCTAGCATTTAGGAAATAGAGATAATTTTGTTGATTTTAAATGACCTAAAACAAAAAAGTTTAGTCTGATTTAACTTCAGACAATGAGAAAACAATTTTATTAGGTAAAAAACGCTTTTCAAGTTTAGATTTTTAATCAAACATTGAATTGTACTTTCTTACAAAAATCAAACACTTTGAAGGATTTTAATCTTGGAAAACTTAAAAACACTTAATTGAAATTCCAGCATTGGCCAGAACTTCAAGCACCCATAAAAAACCTGTAAAGAGGAATACGGGTCATTTAAGTTTTACTTCCTATAACCAACAGTTCCTACCTTTCTTAATCTTCTGCATGGGCGTGAGCGATGCGCCGTTGGTTCCCACCGTCAAGCCCACGTTTGGCGTGGAGACTTTTGGCGAGGACAGCATGGTTGGCGTCCCGTTGGGGGAGTAGGTGAAGAGCGAGCTGCCGAAGCTCTGCCGTCGTCCTTCCCGCCGATTGCTGTCGATGGCCGCCTGAAGCTCGTTGGGGTTGCTCAGACCTCTCTTGTCACATTCATACGGGTACAGGTACTTCATGTATCTGGAATTAATGGATGCAAATTACTCTTTTATGAGCTTTAAGTGATGCATTGCTTCAATATTCAATGTATTTTTGGGGGGATTTTATGTCAAAGAGCAACACAAAGTAGTGGAATGAAGCACTGGTTGTTGATTTTTAAAATATTTTCAGTTGTAACAGTTAAAAATTAGGAGTTTCAAAGCTTTTATGACGTCTATACCAGATCTAAGAACGTCCAGATGTTAAGAAAGCAGAATAATCGTCCCTATTTTGTTATTTCATAGAGTATTGATCTCAGTAACTAATTCTAGGAGCTTGTACACTTAATTTGCATATTATATTTTTCCCTCAAAATTCACTATTTCACTATGTATTTCTTTGAATTACCTTATAACTACGCCTGTCATATTAACAAATTTGGTAGACGACAAATTGTCCCAGAAATTATTGAGATAAACGATAATATTGTTGTTTTGATAAAATTTTCAATTAATAAAACAATAATGGCATTCGTCCTCTGAAATGCAAGTTTGTCGTCTATCAAATTTAATCACCAGAATGTAAATTAATTAGCTAATTTTTCATTTATCTTATTATTAATTGACAGCTTGCAGAATAAATATACATGTATAATTTAGGAGATATTTCTGCTCTATAAAACCAAACTGATCATCAGATTCAGAAATAGGATGTGAATTGATTTTAAAATCTAAGAAGTGCTTTACTCATTAGAAGTAAAGCTTTTTACTATTTTAAGAAAAAGGGATAAAATCTGGAGATTTAAACAGATTTTTAAAATTTGTTTAAATGTAAAAAATTTAAACCAATTTAAATTTGTTTAAATTTAAATTTTTCCATTTCCATTTCATGAAAATGGAGAAAGTAAATCAAAGACCGTTCCAAACTGTTCAAGGCAGGAGCCCCAACAACCAGAACCAACTACAGGGAACTACTTCTACACACAGGAGTTAATTTGAAAAACAAAGCAGCTGTTGACATTTGATCTCTGCCATCTCCGACGCTGTGAAGCACCAAACAGAGCAGGGATTAAGGGATTAAAGCTGTGACAGTTAAGGCACTGTTTAGTCACGAAGAAAAGCTGAATTAGTTGCGTCTGTCATCTCTGGACGGGTGAATCCAAATATGCCAACCACAACAACAGCACAGTAACTGTGAGAGGAAACAGAAACGTGCACTGACTGTGTGCGGAGGGTGAAGGCTGCACTGGTGATTGAGGTAGGCAGGTTAAGTCCCTTGGTAATCTCCCTCCACAGTTTCTTGTTGATGACCTCCACCAAGCCGCCTTTCTCCGTCACCAGCTTGTAGAGCATGTAGAGGTCCAGGACCTGCTTAGCCATGATGGGAATACGATTCACAGGGGTTCCTGGTTCACACAGGCACAGGAGAAACATGAGAAACCATTTATTGAAATTCAGCTTCTATTTTCTAACTCTTTGTTTGCACTGAGCGTTGAACTGGATTCGTGTTTGTGGGCGTCTTGCAAAAGATAAGATGCAACAATAGAGGAAAACAGAGAACATTTAAATAAAAGTATTTACCTTAGACTCTCAAATGCTGCTGTTAGTTTATAAATCACTGAACATCTCAGCACTAAACTACATTAAATAGCTATTATTGTTGTGAGGTCAACCTTCCAGACCTCTCAGGTCTTCTGGTTCTGGTCTGGTCTGAATCCTCAGAACCAGAAGCAAACATGGAGAGACAAGATTCAGCTTCTATGTACCACAAATATAGAATAAATTTCCATAAAACTACAAAACAGCCGAAATGCTGCCTTTAAATCCAACCTAAAATCTAATGTTTAGGTTTTCCTTTGATTGATAGTAACTGGAACCTCATTTGTTTGAGTCTGGATTAATTTTTTCCACAGCAATGTGAAGTTTTGCGTTGTGTTTTTGTAAAGCACTTTGAACTGCCTTGTTGCTGAAATGCAGACAAACTTAACTAGTCACCTGAGTTTGCTTATATCATCTCAACTAAAAACAAAATTATTTAATAAAAAAATATCTATTTTACAATAAAACAGCCATCTTTGCAATACAATTTAACTGGAATATCCTAAGTAATGCCTCAATTATCAGAGTGGCCTACAGATGGCGCTGACAGATTCCAAGAGTGGGCTTGAAAGACCCACCCACTGACTGCGGGTGACACTGTAAATAGCTTGTTCTGGTTGTTCAGTTGTGACCACATGTCTGTTGTCTCCCATGTCAGGCCCCGATGTGATAACATGCCCTGAGCCCACCTGTGACTCCAGCAGCGCCTCTGCAGAGCAATGTCAAACGGCTGCAGCTTTTAGATGCTCACAAACGAGAACGAACTGCCCAAACAGGGAGAACTGAAGTGCAAAGTGTTGGAGAAGTGCTCAAGCCTGGATAAAAACGCTAATTCATTTCCAGGCTTTTATACGGTAGAGAGCCACAGCGTGAACGTGAAGCAATCATCTCTGAATGAATGAAGACCCCACCCAGCCCAGTGAAAGCAGAGAAGACGGGGGAGGGTGATCGTCGTCCTCTCTATAAAATAATTAGAAGCTGCCTGTGGCATCGGCTCGTAATAAAGCGGGGAGATTCGATGCAGAAACGTAATGGTTGTAATGGATACGCAGAGTTCAGGGCTTTCAGCAGACACACGGACACTCACCTCGTTTCTGCATGAAACTGAAGAGGTCGTCGAGAAACTCTTTTCTTTTTGGGTCCCCGTCGAGTTCGTAGAGCTGTGGAAACAGAAAGGAGAGAAAATGAAGGGAAAAGTTAGATATCATAAAACATTAAAGATGGCAGCTCAGGAACATAACTTAACGACAGTCAGATACCATTCCTGTTAGAGGAAATATTAATATTAAAAGTATGAAACATTTGAGCAAGTTTTGTCATTTTTCAAAGAAATTAAACTGTTGTGAAAATGTTCTTTTACAAAGAGTAAGGAAAACTGTTTCAAAAACTAGAGAAAAAATATATTCTTAATCAGTATTTATTCAAAGTACAAAGTTTTGTCATCATTTATCCAAGAAAATAAGTTACGTAAAACAAAAACACAAATTAGACCACTGTTTGCCTCCATTTCACTGGCATTTAATGAATTAAGGAAAGAAATTTCCAACATGTTCATATCTTGAACTTGTCCCTTGTACCTTTTACCACTTAACAACAGGTGAGTCAGTCAGCAGCAGCTCTAACCCAGGTCTCTCCTGACCTGCCGTCTCCCAAGTGAAATTAAAGCTGCAGTATGTAACTTTTATCAAAACATTTTTGTTCACATATTTGTCAAAACTGTCATTATGTTGTGACAGAACGGTAAGAGAGATAATCTGTGAATAATCCATTTCCTCTGCCTTCTCCCAGTGCTATCGAGACACAGCTAATCAGAGCCAGGAGAGTTTAAGCGCTGTCAATCACAATCTCATTTGGTGCTGCTCATCTCCCCCCCTTTGCTTTGTGCTATGCTGCAGCTAGCATAGCCTGTTGTGAATGCTCAGTCTAGTTAGCATTGCTACCAAAGTTGGCAGATAAACAATTTTTCTGTAAAAAGTTGTTTCTCCACCATTAGTACATTTAGCAGTGAGGTAGTGAGGTTGATTGACAGCATTAAGACCCTCCTCCTGGTTCTGATTGGTTGTTTTGGTCAGAATGTTGCATTACTTTAGACAGCAATAGTAATTCAGGAAGGAGGTGGAGGATATTGATTGTTTTCACAGATTATCTGTCTTATAACAAACTGTCATGACATGGTAACAGCTTTGACAAATATGGAGAAAACATTTTTTATTAAATTTACATCTTGAATAAGATTCAACTACATAGCATTTTTTGAGACGTCTGGATTGCTTTATGTGTATTTTGCACATTGCTTTTGACTATTACTATTACTCGACATTTCAGTAAACTAAAACTAAAAGAAAAAAAATTAAGCAACCTACTTAAATACTGTATGCAGACAGTTGGATGTTAAATTCATGAGCAGTAAATATTGTGCTAGTATCAGTATTGGACCAAAGACACCAAGGCAGATGCAAGCCTTTAAAATTATGATGCTTTTCATGGGTCAGATAATCTCAAGAAATTGCAACAGCAGCTGCGCAGGGGGGTGTGGGGGGGAATTTAATTTTTTGTCAGAGGGCCTAAGTTTCCTGGCGGCGCCCCTGCCCATCGGCAACTTCTTTTACGCTTTTTGAAAATGTTTTTCAACTATAATCATGAAAGTGAACGCATATTGTGAGGTTAAAACAAAACAAATTAAGATAAGTCAAGAAGAAGAATAAAATAAATTGTGGAAGATAAGGGGGGCGTCCGAGATGGAAAATGAAGAAACGCGGCGGACCAGTGTGGCTTGATGAAATCCTGATGTGGGTCCAGCTGCTGGCAGGGCCTCAGGCTCTGGAAAGTTCAGCGAAAGTGAGCAGTAAAAGTGAGGCGCCCACACTGGGGGGAGTACAGTGAGCCCATTGAGCCTGTGGTCGTTGTTTTTTTCCGCTTGCATTGATGGTGAAATATCTTCTTAGAGCATTATCTATTTATGCCACATGCACACACTCAATGCAAACATTTAGGTTCTGTGAAAGCGTGACTCTCTTCACACTGCGCCGAATATTTAGTACAACAAGATCACACGGGTGTCTGAGCAAGGTCACAGAGTTTCATAATGTTGTATTGGACATGAAACACCGGCTGTGAAACACAATGTGCTACTGAGCCCTGCTGAACAAAACCACAGAAAATAAAACCAGAGCGTATTATTACTAGACAGGCATCAGCACAGCCCACAGCCTGCAGCAAAGCCTCATGATGCAGTTTCCAACCAAGAGCGTTTGATATCACTTCAGGAAATCACTCACCTCAGCTCGGCGCCGACACAAACAGGCGAAAAGGACAGAAGCTTTCTGCTGTGCATGACAGTACAATAGCTCCAGAATGACTTTAATTGAATAAAAATAAGAACAAAGCATTCATAAAATAGATTATATTGGATAGATACCTGGAAAATTCAGATTTCTCAACTTTTTTTAGTTCCATTAAAGGTAAATAATTTAGAAACTTTATGTTGGAATGATGAATGTCCATTAGGACTCCTAAATATAATGTAAATAAATAATAAACCATAAAGTTTCTCTGAGCTCAAAGCGTAGAATTAAATAAAATAGATCTGCTCTGATGGATCTGCACATTGCCAATGATGTCGGATCTAGATTTTAAAAGTTTTTTTTCAATTTCAGATATTAATATCAGATTAGTACATCTCTAGAGACAAAATGCAAAAAAAAAAAAAAAAAAAAAATCCCATTAAGCTCAGAATTATATTCAATTATTTAATTTCCCCCATGCAACAAAAGTTACAATTCTCTGTGCAAATGTAATTAGTGGGGGAAAAATCCCGATAATTTCCTTGAAAGGCCGTCTCGGAGAAAATGAAAATGAAATTTTGATACGATGGCGACAGCGGCGGTTTGTCACCACTGAGCTCTTCCACTAATGTCGCGTTCAGCCCTCATTAGTGACGCCAGGCTGGTGTAGGATCTTACTAGCTGGTGGTCAAGACTGAGAGGAGTGGGGGCTGTGAGGTGGACGCTGCGGTGGGGGGATGCCACCTAATGTACAAGCCTGCTGTGGGGGGGTTTAATTACAGGATGCATGCATTTCGTGAAGTGCCGCACCATAAATCTTAGAAACTACCCCTTACCCAGCTCCCATCCCCCTCATGTTACTTTATTTGCTCCCTGTCCCTTTTTTAGTCTCTTCCTCTCCCTCTTAAACACACCAATAAATATTTGCCTTGTGGTGTTGCTGCAGGACACTCCCTCTAATCCACGGGATGACAAGAGGATCAGAAATACAAACAGCTTTAATATCCCAGAGACCATAATGCCTGAAAACAATCCAGTTATTGTTACCAGTAAAAGGTGTGATTCTCATATGAGGATTGTCGTTCGCTGGTGTTTGGAAAGACATAAGAAGCATATAGCTGAACGGCAGCATGTTGATTAGCGTCACCGTTTCCTCGTCCACTCAACAAGGCTGCTTCGTTTTGTAAAGTGTGAACTGTGTTGACACCATTCTTACTCAAGCATATCCGGTTTCAGGTCTCATTCAGGGTTAACAGGCTCTGGCGCAGCTCCCTCCTTCATCTGAATGTCTCCAGTTGCTTCCTCCACATTTGGCTTATTATTGACATTTTTCCAACATTTCAAATTGAAAGTGTGTCTCGGAGTTGACACACTTTACCTACACTGCAAAAACACAAAATCTTACCAGGAATATTTTGTCTAGTTGATAGAGGAAATATCTTAGTGCTCTTGAAATGACTAAACTATCTTACAAGTAGATTTTCAGCAAGATAGGAGCATGTCTTAAGTCAATAATTTCTTAAAATTGATGAAAAGGTGCTAGTCCTATTGGCAGATCACTTTATTTATATTAAGGTATTTGTGCAAGTAGTATTTTTAATCAATAATAAGGAGTTATCAACTTAAAATAAAAGTGAAAAGTTACATGTAAGTTAGTTTTCTCTTATTTCAATTTGTACTAAGATATTTGCACTGGAAACTAAACCAAAAACCCTTGGGAAAATGTAGTGTTTTGCACTGTAGAAGTTTTAAATTGGTGTTATTTTTATGAAAAAATAAAAGGGGTTGTTGAGTAAAAACAGTAATTATTATGACCCAATCTGCGGCGCCATTGTGTTGTCGAGGTTGGCAGCATCACGTAATTGTCTAAAAATATTATAATTACAAGGTGGGATGAGGTATGCATATTATATGATGTTAGGAATATACTCCATTCTTCACAGAAGGACTGAATAAATGAATATCTCAGTTCAGCAGAAACATTACATGTAAGGAAAGAAAGAAAATGTTGGCTCATCAAGAGAAGAGGAAATCATTTTTTTTTTATAGCGCCATCGTTTTTATAGCGGGATCATTTTTATAGCGTGGAAGAGTTTAAACTTTAATTATGGGCCAATGATTCGGCAGCGAAGAAAATGCTCTTAAATAAGATATAATTTATTTTAATCAAGTGTGGAGCCAAATCTATCAAAGGATGTTTTTAAGCTGTTGCTATGAGCTTCAAATTAGTGATTTTGCTTCATTGTGCTATAAATATGACATGAAACAGACGGCTATTTATCTTATTTACTTGACACCAAACTGGATGACGGCCCAGGTTTGTCTTGCTGCTACACAGAGAGGAAGATGTTAAACTAAAATAACAGTCCCCATAAATCACTGCTGGAGAACTGAAAAGCAGCATGTCTGGGTGTCATAGCAGAAGAAAACCTTTGTAGCCTTTATTCCAGGGAGGAATTACAAATATAGAGGCTGCACAGTGGTGCATTTGGCTGCACTGTTGCCTTGCAGCAAGAAGGTTCTGGGTTTGAATCCCGGCCTAGTTCTTTCTGCATGAAGTTTGCATGTTACTTTGATTTCCTCCTACAGCACAAAAACATGAGTTTGGTGATTTTTTTTTAGGCATAATTGTGTGTTAGCATGATTGCAGAGTTTGCTGGAGTCTGCAAACTTCCACTAGGATGTCACTTAAGAATACAATAAATATGTTGCAACTTCAGCAGCTGATTTGTGATCCCTTGTGATTATTTCTCCTCTAAATAGTCCAGGAACCTGTTGTAGGCGCATGAACAATCTGGAAATTGGTCCAGATTGTCACTGTGTCTTTGAACAAGATAAAGACTCTAAAAGTGACAGAAATCGTCCTTTAGAAAGCTGCCATCACCGTTCCCTGATGTAACGCCTATTGCGAGCCAATAAATGTTCTGCTGGTAATTTTATAAAACAAAGAAACACTTCTTTTTTTAACATTTCCGCAGAGTAATAACTGAATTCATGGGATGTGTTGTTTTAATCAGATCAAGATAATCTAAACGACTCGGGCCGCCCATATCAATGCCTGTAAAAAATAACCTCCAGAGGCAACAGACTCACTCACGATACAAATCTATCATGGGAGAGAGGGCAGCCGAGTTCACATTCTTAAAATAAGTCAAAGCAGAACTATGAAGGGATGCAAGGAGGTGCTCGGCAACAGGTATGAGGAAGTATTATTATTAGAAAATATAAATCAAGCAGCCTTTTTAAATGTAATAAAGAGAGGAGTGGCCGACAGCTGCATAAGTCCTATTAGAGGTGACCTATAATGGTTCCTTGAACAGGTTGAGATAGATCAATGGGCCATTAAAAACATGTTTATCACATTTTTTGGACCGTGATCTGTTTTAGGGCGTCTTGACACTTTAAATGCAAATAAGCCTTTGTTGGCCAAAAAAAAAACATCAAATGTTAATTTTGTGTCCTACAGCTTAGAAAAGCAGAAGCGGGGCCTCCTGCACAGTGGGCATGAATGCAGCCAGCGGTTTCTGGATGGTAAATCAACAACAAAACACTTGTGTTTTCCAGCAGCCATTGTACAGCATAAAACCAGCTAACCAAATGCGCTGGAGCTCAGCTTGAGTTGCTAGGTAACAGACTGAGCTTGGCTTAGGCTGGGATTGCTTGGTAACAACAGAGTGGCCATCGAATGTGACTGAACAATCTGGAGGTTTTTGAAACGGCTCGTTTTCCAGACACCAAAATATGTTAACGTATTTCCAAACCAAACAAATAAATAAACATCTGGATGTTTTTGAGACCCACATAAAAGTATAAAAATGTGAATCTCGCTGGACAGGTTCCCTTTAGAAGCCGTTGAGAAGCTTCAGATTTTGAGATTGTTGTGGAGCGAACTAGATGAACCCGATGTGACACTGACTGAACAGGAGCATAAAGCAGCCAATTGGGATTCTGTCAAACTGGCAGGGCCGCTATCACGATCGCACCACACCCCTCGCTGTATAGCATTGTTAGCTTCCCACATACACAGCATACATCTGTCTATCTGTATCTGCTTTCCTTTTTCACTCCTTGCTGCATTTCTATTTGTCCTCCGTCTCCTATCAGCTTCGCTCTCTTTGTCTCCGGCCCTCTCTCGGTCCCAGGTATATAATCCCTGTGTACATTACAACCCCACCAGTACCCCCTCCGTTACCGCCAACCAACAAGACTTTTATCAGACGGACGCGGGTGTGGCTGCCGTAGGTTTTCCATGTAGTAAGTGAGCTGAGACGGGGGGATTTAAGCCCTACTTGTCAGATAAACAATAAGAAACTAGATAAACGACAAGAAACTGGGCCGACTGGTAACGCAGGGTCCACACACCTTGATCAGAATAAAAAGAAGAAAAACAGCTCTGCGCTTTTAACCTTTACTTCACAAAAACAAAGATAAAGACTCGAAATCATATGATCTGGTGAGAAGTTAAATAGATCAACTCAAAATTACCACCAACAGCAGATATGTGTTATGATGACAGAGCAAAGTTAATCCAGCCAGACTTCAGATTTCACAACTTCTGATAAATAATCATTTGGTGTCTGTTGTCTGATAGTTTGGGAGCGAATGTAGGTCAGCGACTGAACGTCTGCAGATAAATTATAAACAGGCCTTATTCTGCAAACAATCAGTAACCAAAGAGCAGCCTTTACGGCCTCAAAGGCACCAGCAGTAGGTAACTAAATGTGTGTGTATGTGTGTGAGAGGGAGTTTGGGGGAGGGTCAGTCAGCCCATTAATGCAAATGGCTGTCAGTGGTGCTGGTGGTAGTGTCACGTAGCACACAATGGAGCCTGTGCAACCGAAAACCAAAGCCGGGAGAAGACCCCGGTATCACCTACATGCTCCCTCACACCTGGCTCTCAGAAAGGCCCACATCCACAGTCATGAGTCTGTTTAGGTTTCTTATTGTTCATTTACAAGTCTGACCTACATTCTGCTGCTTTCAAAAGGGAATAAATCTTTGTAGTTTTCCAGCAGCTAAAAAAGGTTCAAAGAGTTGGACCAGAAGCACTAATGATAATCAAACTAGAAATGCAATTAAAGGCGGAGTTATAAAGAAATCAGCCTAATGTGCAGCTATGTTCACTCTACCAAAAAAAATACAGGAGAGCCATCAGAGGACTGAATTTCAAACAGCTTTAACAAGGTATTCACAATAAACTATAACTGTCCTGAATGATTATTCTTCTTATTATTATAATGTGTTATATGGATTGTGTACATTTTTCCATCTGGACGCAGATATTTTATCCCCAGCAGATTGGTTCCAAAATCCAATTCAGCATAGTTTCAATATCATTTCACTTTATTCTATTTTTAGTTTTTAATCTTGTCCTCATGAGGATGTCGTTTTTTATGGTTTTTAATAGCACCATGCCATTTTGGATTATGTTATACTTATATTTATATTGATGTAAAGTTTCCTATCTGGTGAGAAAGCTGACTCCTCTCACTGTAACCATAGCTACCAAATGGTGTAATTGATTGATCTTAAAGTGAATGTCCTTTTGTAGACTGTTTTCTGTGATATTATAATTCCTTTGTTTTCATCTATGGTCTGCATTTTGTATCTGTTTATGTTTTACTTTTATTTTGAATTTGTTATGTGCATTTTTAGTTGTTTATGTTGAATGTGTGGAAGGGAACAACTAAAATAATGAACTCTGCAAAAATATTATCAAGTATTTTTGTCTAGTTTTGAGAGTAAATATCTTGAAATAAGACAAAACTAACTTATAACTAACTTTTCAGCAAGTTATAAGATCGTCTTTTAAGTCAGTAATTATTAAATGTAGATACAAGTACTAGGTTATTTCACTTATAACATGGGGAAAATCTGCCAGTGTAACTAGGACTTTTTAGTCTATATTACAAAATTAATTACACAAAGCAAGCTCCTGTAATGTTTCCACTAGAAGCTAGACAAAACATTTTGGTAAAATTAGGTGTTTTTGCAGCAAAAGCAGGTTGAACAGCGTTATATTTTTAGCTTCTTTTATTGACCAGCTGCAGAAAAAGAAGAGAAGCAGCAGAATCTGATTGAGTAATGGCACGGCGATAACCCCTGGGTGTGTTTTTACCGTCCACCGTGCGCGCTCGTCCTCTACCTTAAAGGAAACGCTTAAAACGCAGCGATCAGATCACCTTTCGCCCAATGCACTGAGAGAAGTTTCATAACATCGTATTAATTCATGTCCTTCAGGTGATTCTCTCTTGGGAAAGAGCTCAGTATGAACTTGTTTTCTTCATTCGGCCCCGCCTGAGTGGAATGGAAAAAATGCAGCTGCCTGTCGCCATAGGTTCTGTTTAGGCGTGACTAAATCAGATTAAGTCTGCTAACCGGTCAGGTTAAAAGGAAAAAGAATAAAAAATAAAAGTAAATGATGATGATGATAGATGGGTGTGTCTCGTTGAGCAGATAACTCTGACAGTGGAGAAATGAGAGCAAAGGGGGTGAGGTGAACACATGATCAGCCGTATTCAAACGCTGCATTGTTCCAAGCTGGAGCCCCTTTGCAACTGTCATTAATGTAAAGAGCAAACACAACTGGTCAGACAGGATCCCTTCACCATAATCTTTTTTTTTTTAAACAGGATTTTGTGGAAACGTTTATGACCCAAAAGCAACATGCAAATTCGGCGTGCTTTTCCATACAATAAATAGACGAGTGCTTCACATCAAATAAATGTAAATGAATGAGGAACACTTTAAATTAGTTCTTTGTTACACAATGTCTGTTAGTTTTTTTGTTTTTTAATGCTTGAGTTTGTTTCCGCCATTTCTACCCACCGGGGAAAAATTATTTTAATGCATTTACACTGACAAATATTTTCATATTTATATGAATCAGTTGGACTTTTTTCTGCTATTGACAGTTGTGTAATATTGTGCACCCACTAATAAACTTTTTATTCAAAGTAATACTTAATTCAAAAGTGTTCGATATATAAAAATACTGGTATTGACCATTTGCAACTACCGTGTCCGCTCGCCCTCTACACTTGCCACACTTATTTAAAAAATGGGACAATGTTTTAAATCCAATATTATAAATACATTAAAAGATGCAAATAAATTATGAAGTTTCTTTTTTAAATACGAAAACAGAAACTTTATTGTCTGAAACGCAATAGCGTGGGGTTCATTTGTTCTATGCTGGATCCTTTGACGTCAACATGTGAAAAGTTCAGTTCTTTCTGCTCAACTTAACAGTTGAGCAACTTAACAACTTAACAATTGATTGACCAATTAATTTTTTAATAGCAAAAGTGCTTAATAGATTTTTTTAAACAAAAATTGAAGCTAAAGCTGCCACTTAAGGATTTCCGGAGGGCACACATTTACAGAAAATACGTTTTGTTTATCTTAAAGACATATTGCATGTATTTTTTGCATAGTTTTGGTTTAATTATTGCTCAAAGTGAGTTGTTTTTCAGCAAATGGACATTTTTGAGTCTGTATGTTTCAGTTAATGATTAATTAATTACTAAATTATTTAGCAATTATTTCAATGATTAACTAATCCAAATAATTGTAAAAATAACATTTGTGTGTTTTGGTTGGTTAATGTCTGATGAGGATGGATCGCCTTCATACTGTGGCCATAACAAAAAGCTGAAATCCACAATAATTAACAGAAATAATGAATATCTCTGTGTGAGGAATCCTTTTATGAAATATGAGTTTTACTTTTAGCACAGAATTACTGAAAAGAATCAACTTTTAAGCTAATTTATTGCATTATAGCTGTAAAAAAAAATGTAATCTTTCTGAAATGGCTTCCATAAACCACCACTTTTAATGAATCTGTCTTCATCTTCTTCAAGCCCGTTACCTGGGTCCCATCCCCCTCAAACAGAAACACAATTAACAGGAAAACCAGAGCTGCCACACTTCTGGGGCTCTGAATATTGCTTTATCGACCAGGCAGGACCGAAGACATCATAATCACAAGTGACCGCCTGACCCCGCGAATTAAACTCCATCGACAGAGGAAGGAGAGCCAGCATCTTTGTCAACACAAGCAGACTTCGCTTGCGACTGACTTTAACTGATGCCGCGTTATCAGCCACCAACACGTTTGCCCACAAAAATGGCAGAAAAGATAAGCAAGTAGGAAGAGAAGAGCAAGAATGAAACTGCAATAGCGCTTGAATAAAACCACAGGTTGGAATGTGCCAATGATGGCACAACACCAAACCAAACCAAACCAACAGATTCAGAAATAGCTCTGGCAAACATTTCCTCCAGGTTGATAATCTACAGGGTGCCGCGTTTTGCTTTTAAATTTCACAGCTTCTCTTTCACTTTCATTAGACCGAAATGGTAAAAATGTGTTATGTGAAAGACAAAAAAAAAAAAAAAAGACAAACTTAAGTGAAATAGTTGTGAAAACACCTCTTTCTTTGCAAAGTATAATGTGTGTTTTCTAACTGAGCCCAAAGATTTCCAGGCTGGGGTTTCAGAGTTGCGTTCAAAAGCGCAATCCTCCGCAGCGGCGGTGGGTAATTTCAGAGACAACACTGTGTGAACGGCGGATTTAGCAACATTTCACCACATTTTAGTCAGGCTGTTTGGCTAAAACTAAAAACCAAAGAGCGAAAGAGGACTTGTTCGTAAGAAAATAAATCAATAAGAATATACTGAATGGGCCATACGTTTACATGCATAGAAGGGTGTAAAATGTCTATTTCTTTTGTATTTCAAATACCCAAGAAGATGCGTTTGACAAAAGAACAAAGAATTTAAATTATATTGATGGCTGGATCGGAAAGCAGTCGCATGGTTGCACAAAACTTCAACAGAAAACAGGGAACGAACGTCACACATGGGACTTTGGAAAACTTATTTACAAGTTTCAGAAAACTGGAAATGTTGCAGCTCAACCATGAAGACGTGCAGCATTTACAGAGTCCCACAAAAACAAAAACGGTTGTCCAATATAAAATGTTTATTTTTTCTATGTATGGAAACTTATGGCCCAATATAGAGACAGAAATGTGATCAATATCAGTAGAAATTCACCCAATAATTTCACTGATACCCAGAACCGCAAAGCATTCTGGGGGATGTCGGCTGTAACCTCTCTCATACTCAGCTAAACACACAGCTACGGAAAAATTAAGAGGCCACTTAAAATGATCAGTTTCTCTGATTTTACTTTTTATAGGTTTATGTTTGAGTAAAATGAACTTTGTTCTTGTATTCTATGAACGACTGACAACATTTCTCTGATATTACAAGCAAAACTTCAGTATTTATTTGCTGGAAATGAGAAACGGTCAAAATAAGGAAAAAGATGCAGCTCTTTAGACCTCAAATAATGCAAAGAAAACAAGTTTATATTCATTCAGAAACAAAAATACTGATGTTTTAACTCTGGAAGAGTTCAGACATCAACATTTGGTGGAATAACCAGCAGGTTTTCAATGGCCTCTTTGGTTTCACCAGAGCTGAATGTAAGTCCAATAATCTGGGCTCAGTGATGCATGAAAGGCGTTCTGTGCAAATAACACACAACTTCCTTATTTCATGTTTTTTTTTTCATTATAATTTTGAATACAAACGTGGTGGGTTTGTATATGCCACTGCCATGTACAAAATGCAGAACTTTAACATGATGAACAGATGTTTGCTCAACGGATGTGTGACTTAAATAGATTCATTTATACCTTCTTTAATCCTTCAGATACCCTCAGAATCTTTACGAGTCCCTTGCAGTAAATCTGCGACCATCTTTGCGCCCGTGACCTGCATGTTGAAGACCTCTTCTTTAAAACATCTAAAAATAAAATGCTTCATTTTTTCCTCGCTTAATGCCTTCAATTTCAATTCAATTTTATGTAAACAATGTAACATGCTAAAACATTGTTTTCTAGAAACTCGGTCTTTGTTTGGACCTTTATTAAAACAAAGGGAAATAAAGATACACACAGAAACAATCATATGCTGAATTTCTGTGACTATAAACATAAAAAAAACATACTACAGAAAGCTAATTATCCACAACAGAGCATGTCGTTGTGCATCATTTGTTATTCTTTTAGCTTTTGTTTCACCTGGGAATTAAAAACCATTTCTATTTGTGATGGTAAACCGTTCCAGATATAAAGATTTTTGTATGAAAAAGAACATTCATTAAATTATGCTTTGCATTTTGCAGGTTTGCAGTCTCCTTCAACTTCATCTACCTTCACTTGATTTTAAAAATCCAAATTCTTAATGCACTTTTCTAAACATTTCAGTACCAGTCGTGCTAATAAATGTGGAGGAGAAAATGGTAAAAATGAACAGAGGATCACGCGACTGAACCAGAACAGGCGCCTCTAAATGATTATATACAGTCCATTCATTGGAAAAGCAGCAAGTTTTCCCAGAACCCTAAAAGTCTGATGTATGTTTCTAACCGCGCTGCTAATGAGAAGGATCACAATGATGGATGCCCAAACTGAGCGAGGCGAGGCTCAGCAGAAAGAGGGGAAGTGGGCGTAGCACCAATTTAAGATCACAGAGCAACGTGTGATACCACACACAGCAACAGTCACTCTGTGATAGATAGGGGCTAAAATGGAAGTACTTTATATAAAAAACGTTGATGTTATGAGCTTGTTCTTCCCCTAAGATGACTGAAAGATTCTGATCCAGATAATAATCTAATGAGCCTGAGCGAAGCTGAAAATATTTATTCAGAGCCACCGCAGATGATGAGATAACTTTGTCTGAATGCAGACAGATGGAGGCGAAAATAAAACACATGAAGTTTCACAAGTTGTTTTAAACGGCATTTGGATGCAAACAATGGTAGGAGAAAGTTTTAGTGTTGGATGATGGACGGAGAGGTCAGCGGGTCGACTGGTGACCTTAAAAACATATCTGGCCCACCCAGCGTCGCGCAGGGCAGATAGCCGTCCGTGGGCCCCAGCAGAGAGGGAACTGCAGGGCCTCCAGACTACATGCAGACAGAAATCTGACCTACAGAAACCTCTGAGTTTTTCTTTTCCACATGGCAGAGGAATCCATCTTCCTGTTTAAACATTTATGCATCTGACTTTTAGCGGAGTTTGAAACGTATACAGTGCGTCCGTGTTTGTAAGCAAGCCTGATCCTGTTTGTACAATGGTGCAGGAACTTCCACTGTGTTTATATGTTCCTTAAGCATGGTGGACCTTATTCACTGCAAACACGCATTGGTGTCCCTGCAGGTAATTCATGGGGTTTATTCGCTGTTTTGTCCACTTTAACTGAATTCTAGTTTATCTGTCCTGTGCAATCAAACTCTGGCCTGAAAACCTAAGAATCGGTTCGGTCGGAGTGAACTTTGCTGTGTTTTGACTGGGGATCGCTCCAAAACAGGAACTGTAATGTAGGGCATTCTGGGTAAATAGTGAAATACAACCAAAATAAATGGCTGATAGTAGCGCTAGCAGGGGAAACGACATGTGGCCTTTTTGCTTACGACAAAAGTGAAATCCTAAAACAGCTACAATCTGATGTCACTCTATTTTTGTTTACATTTGAAGTTCTGCTCTGTGTTTTTTTTGGAGGCTTTTGTGTCGTTTCCTTCAGTAGTTCTTGGTGCAGCGCCACCACAGGTGAGGAGGGGAACACATTTTTCAAATGATTTGCTTCTGTCTCACCAGCTCGGTTTAGTCTCCTTTAATAAAACTCTTTATTTTGTTTTCCTGGAAAGTCTGGTTCATTTGGGAAGGTGTGAACTCTGGTCTGCCTGAAAACCTCGGTCTCGGTTCGATTGAAGTGAATTCTGGTGTGGCTTGAATTAACCTGGAGACTGCTCAAAAAGCAGGAAGTGGATTGTAGTGCAAAGGATTCTGGGTAAATACAACCAAAACAAGGGTGTGATTCTAGCGCTAGCGGGAGAAATGGCTCATGGTCTTTTACAAACGACAAAAGTGAAATCCTACAACTGCTAAAATCTGATGCCACTATTTTTGTTGAAATTTCATGAAGATGGAAGATGCGCTCAGTATCTTCTTCAGAGGGTTTTGGTGTTGTAGTGATAGCGCCACCACAGGCAAGGAGGGGAAAAGACTTTTCAAAGTGTTTGGTTTGTTTGGCACCAGCTGAAAATGTAAAAAAATTTGGTCCAAAATTAAACTCAGGTGGAAAACACCTTGGACAACATTTTTAATGAGATCCAGAAAACAGGTTTTATTAAGGTAACCTTCATGATACGGTGAATTATCTCCAGGGAGACGCGTCTACTATCAGGTTTTACTGGTGAGTTATCAGGAAAGACTATTTGTATCCGAGCCATTAGCAAAGTCCAACAGCCCGACTTCCTGCTGCGTCCACACAATCATAAAAGGTTTGTTATTATCATAGAGACAAGACAGAGGAGCCAGAGTGATGTCACCGGGCGAAATGTGACAATTATTGATCAAGGCACTAACCGAAGCTTTTACAATACAAAAAGATGCTCTGCTTTGAGGCGACCTATTGACTCCTCGGACTATTACAGCCGCATTTCAAAACACCTATATCTATTTTTCAGCTGCTCTTCACACTTGGACAAAGAGCAACTCAGACCTTGAAAATGTGTCGTCAAATCCCTTTATCAATCTTTGACCTATTTCTTAATTGATTCCTTCAAGAAAGAAAGCTTTCAATGCTTGCTACCTTTTCAGGGGAATATAAATGTAAAAGCACAAAAAGAACAGCTTTTGTTCACATAAATGGTTACCACTGAGTCTTTGTGAGAGGGGATGTGACTTAGGGGTTTGTTTATTGATAACTTGAACTGTCTTTCTTGTCTGCGTCTGAGTAACACACAAAGGATTCATTTAGAAATTTAAAACACAGTAAAAAAGAGTGATGAAGGAAGAAATCAAATATTTGCTGCAGAGAGACAGGAAATCTATAAATCTGCTAAAGTGACAGTTATAAATGATTTTAAAAAGTTTTTATACCCTTAAATAAAACAGTTCAACATGTCGTTTTGCTACAGAGTGATAGCCTCACCAAGTGAGAAAGTCACAGTTTGTTGGTTAGTAAGTCGACTTCGTGGGTGGGCGGACTGACAGAGATTGTGCAACCAGAACCACAATATTTAAAGAAATAAAAATGACAGAAAATATGCAACATCATCTGCATTGATAAAACCAGAAACCATAATGCAGTGGAATACCACCTAGCCACGGTTCAGTGGAAAGTAACTGATTTTCTTGTTTATCTCTTATAAAGTGTGTTTGAAAATTCAAAAGTTAATGAGCTTAGGAAGCTGAAATACCTAGGGACAATTAGCCTGGCAAAAACTAGCTCCTTGCTCAACACTTTTTTTCCTATTGAGAAACAATAGACAGTTGGAGGTGTGGACTCTGTTGACGTTTTAAGTTTTACCAAATTTAATTAAACAATATGAAGACTATTGTAAACAACTCCTGCGTTACAAAGAGAGAAGAGCCAAACAAGATGACTGTTCATTAAATATTTAGAAGTGTAGCTAACACCAACTGAATGGCTTCGTTGCTAAAACTACAGATTTAAATTCTACTGGAGGAATTAAGCTCAATGGGAGAAACGGGGCGATGAGAATTGAGCGGGATTGCAATGTCCAGGTGAAGGTGCAAAGCAACTTGATGCGCTGTAGGTTAGTGTTAGCAAAGCAGAAGCGTCATTTTTAGTTGTTCGTTGTGTTCAAAACTAATGTATTATTCAGAATCGTAAAAATATAGAATATAAAATATAGAAGAATATATTTAATTTTGTTCCAAAGGACAAATGCAGCTCACTAAAAACTTTGAGAAAGTTTGTTGTGATGACTTAAAGGGCAGAGTAGCTTGAAAACGACAATCTTTGTCAAGATTTTATCGTTGTCAAGATAAAATCATGAACAGTTTTAAATAAGTTTTGACCCCAATCATGAGGCGTGTGAGGGAAGTTATTTTTCAGGTTCAAATATAGTCTAATCTCATTTCACAATGAGATTGATCTTTAATTGGGCTGAATCTGACCAAAGAAAATCTTTGGCGTCATTCGTAGAGGGATGTGGACAAGAGACCTCCTCACAATCTGATAACTTCTTATCGGTTCCTGAAGCTTGAAGCATAAGAGGAAGTCTGAGAAAAAGCCTCGCCGCTCAACAGAGAGAGAAAGAAAGAGACAGGATGAAGGCACTAACTCCGGCCTTTACACAATCTTTGTTTACATTCCTTCCCCAGCTCCCCTCTCCTGGTCCGTATTGAGTGCCTGCCAATTTCCAGAATCCCCATGGCTGTACAGTTTCTGACATCAGCCCCATGCAGCATGCTCGGGCTTGGACACGTTTCAAATGCTCTGCGGTGCTTCACAGTTAAAATGAGCGTTTACTACATGCTCTACTTGGCTACGAGTCAAAGCGCTGTGCCAAGTGAGGGACTTTTTCCTGCTGCCTCAGTCACACCTCGTGTTTTCCCTCTGTGCTGCTCCTTTCCCTTTAAAACAGGAAGACTTTCAGAGGTCTTTCCATGCTAACTCGCTCTGTTTTTAACCCTCCTATAAAACCATGTCTTGTCTTTTAATGAAACTCTGAAGTTTCTCCAGAAATCTAATGAAAAAGCCCCTCACTGCTGAATAATGCAGAATGATATGAGCCACCAGATGATGAGCTTTATAAATGGTTTTGGAGGTACGGAGAAAAATCAAAGGAGTATTTGCAACAGAAAAAACTAAATGCTGGATAAAAAAATAACTAAAACAGTATAACTAAATGTCTTGGTTGGTTTAATAACAAGATGTTCTCATGTTATGGTCATTTCTACTACTTTCTACAGCAAATAGTAACTTACCATTACTAAAAATTGTAACTGAAGTTATTAAGACGTTAAACCTTGAAGCAGAGATAAAAGATATGACACTCCGGGAGATAAATGCACATTAGTTAAAATCACAAACAAGAAAAATTAGCAAAAACATGTTTGATACAATTTAATGTAGAGATAGAAAATATATTTTTTTAATTTCACACGTTAGAGCAACTTTAGTTCGGCCATTTTACAAACGGCGCCGTCTCTGGGTTTCGGGATGCATTGATACCGTTTGGGTTTTACCGTTGAACATAAACTAAAAGCTTATATAAACTCGTGAAATATCAATTTCTCTTTATTATCTTACAATTTTTAATATTGTAACTTTTTTTGTGTCAAATATTTTGATATTTGGTTTTATTTTTATCCTTTTATCATATTAGCAAAAGATTTAATCACAAATAGGACATTTTACTCAGTTACTGGTGGATTTGTTGACATTGTGATGATTTTATTTTTGCAGGTAGAAATTTATGTCTACACATATTTATTTCTATCACTATTATTTTATTTTATTGCAAACTTTGTAAAAAGTTGCAAAAATTTAATTTTAAGACTAAAAAGGTCTTAAAATTAATTTTTAAAAAGCGTATGTACTTCAACAATTAGATAAATTGTAAATACATTACAAAACATTTTCAAACTTAAGACTAAATTGCATAATTCTAAATAACTAAATAAGTAAAATAATGAAATATAAGTGTTGACAATAATAATAAAACTAAAACAATATTATACAGTTTTAAATATCTGTTTAATTTATATTAAATTAATTTTCTTTATTCTCAGTTTTTTTTAGTTGTCTAAAATATAAACACCTACTTATGGAAATAATTGCTGGTGTTTTATTTTTGGTTTTTGTTTCGTTGTTTGACCTGAATGTCTACATATATGTTGGTCATTGTTGTGTTAAATAATCATAATTTTAAAAAAATTAAAAAAAAAAAGATAAATTAAGATTATTTTTTAAGCCAGCTGACAAGCAGTGGGCATTAATATGTGGAAAAGAGGCGATATTGTGCTAATTTATCTCAATAAAAGACATTTTTGCAGCACACTAACAAAGCACAGCGTACTCTCAGGATATTTAAGTCTCTTTTTGGGTTGTAATAACGTTATAAAATAAAAATTGCTCCTAAAAGACCAAAGAAACCCAGCAAAGTAAAAAAGAACTCATAAACACGGATCAAAAGGCTCCCCTACAGTGGATTATAAACTCAACATGCACTTATCAGACAGCTGTATCAGCGGAAACCTGATGGGCAATCCCAGTAAGTGTCGCTCCCAATTGGCTCTTATTCCTGCTGCACTTCCTGTAGTCCCTAACAGCCCCCTCCCCCTCCTCCCTGTGTGTATGTGTGTGTGCGTGTGTGTGTGTGTGCGTGTGGGTGGGTCGGAGCAATTTAATGTTTAATGCCAACCCCCTCCCTCCATTTCAACTGATCATGGTGAGTGCCATGAATTTTTAAAGACATCCCTACTTTACTGTCCATCTGGGCTCCATCTGTCCAGCTGCTGGTGTTTAAAGCAGACAGAGACGTGGAGACTTCAAAGGGGCCGCGTGGCCCCTGGATGGCTTCTGGCCTGAAGAAGATATTGTTTATACAGGGGAGGAGGGCGAGGTATTTAGCCATGGAGACACAGCAGCTCTGAGCGAGATTGTCAAACCTGCATGTCTAGAAACGTTCGGAGTGTTTAGAGGCGAAATTAATCAAGCATTTGAAGCGTTGATGTTGGTAAAGTTAAAGCGAAAAGTATTCTGATATTAGGTTTTGATTATTCTTTCTACAATTTAAATTAAAATGCAACAATCCACTTTTTTTCTCTTTTGATCCTGATACAGACATCAGAGGTTTAGTATCGATCCAATACAGAAAAAACTGCTGAACTGACTTAAAATGCTCCTGTTGTTAAAACACAGACATGATTACAAATCTATATGGTTGCTCTGCACCAGTACAGCACAATTAAATACACCAAGAAACCTGGTCAAACCTGTGCAAACAATTTTAATTTGAAGTGAAACAGCCAGTGTAAAGTAGATAATAAAGAAACTGAAGCTGCAACAAACCTTCTATCAAATGATGTAAAATAAAAAATAAAGCATGTCAACGCGTTCCCATTAAAAATATTTTTGTTGGAGTAAAACTGCCACTGCAAAATCTTACCAAGAACTTTAGGTCTAGTTTAAAGTACAAATGTCTTATTACACTTGAAGTAAGACAAAACTCAATTACAAATAACTTTTCGGTAAAATGGTTTTATAACTTATTGTTTCAATTATTCACTTATTTTTGTCCTTCTTCATTTATACGTGTGAGTTTTTTGGACGGTGTGATTTTTATGCCAGAAAAAATTTGAAATTTACTTACTGAGACAAATTCAGTATCTAGTTTAAAAATGCACAAAGTGTCTGTTTGTTTGTTTTTAATCTAGTTGAGCTAGTCGAAACCACAGTTTCTATCTGTGGTTTTGTTTGTTAAGGTTAAGACAGAAAGAAGAGATTAAACCATTTTCAGAAAACAAACAAACTAAAACTAAGAAAGTTTGTTTTTGGGAAACTTTCAAAGCCTTAATAGACTTCATATTGGTGACAGATTTAGGAAAAAATGGATGCAAGAATAATAAAAATTATTAATGAAGTTTATAAAGTTGCATTGTTTGCTTTGTTCGAATCTAATATGAACGGAAATTTCTGTAGATATCGCAGAGCCAGATATCTATAGAGAGTTCAAATACCAAGAAGGGCTATAAGTGGTATCAAGCTTGTATCACTGACATAAACGCCACCAGACACTCAAATCAGTTTCATTTAAAAATTAATCCAACAGTGTGGCATAATTTGATATCTGTATAAAGCTCTGCCCTTTATTTAATTCTCTCTGCTCCCTGCCCTGTGCAGATATGATGGCGCTGGCAAAGGGCCTTGAATATTTTTGATTAATTCACTTAAAGCCACAGCGTAATCAGACTTGGAGCAGCCGGCACCTCTTGGCTTAATTTAGTCTGACATTTCAGCGGAGAGCGGAGGAAGGTGTCTGGATGATCCTCCAGGAATGCAGGTTGGGATTTGCCAATATGTCTTTGCAGCAAACTGCCCGGAGGCGAAACGTCAACTACAAATTTGTTAGGATTGGTTGCACTTTTTTTCTTCCCCCTGCAGCGCACCGTGCATGTAGAAAGAAAAAGAAAGAAATGTTTTAACAACTTGTAAATTAAGAACATGGTATATTATTTGGGTTTTACTTCGTCTCACTCAGTCTGCACCACCATTCAGACTTTATCTGCTCTTCGTAAGTCATAAGCGATCTGCACATGTCGGTTTACAGTTTGGAGAAGCCATGACTGCTCAGGACTGATAGAGGCACGTAAAGTTTCTGCTGAGGATCTGAGGTTCCTAGTGGCCACATTATCACCCTCCATCAAGCACATTCCTGCAGCCTCCACCCACCTGCTCAAAATAAACTGTACCGTCTTAACTCCTTCCTCCCCAGACATTCGGAAAACTGCTTAGCAACATGTGTACGCTGCAAGTTATTAGTAAAAAACATTAAAATGTTTTGCTTTGTGGCCACAATCAGAGCAGGAAAGCCACTCTGCTTATAAGAAATGATAAAAAGACTTTCTTGTGACTAAAACATGTCAACAGATTAAGTTTCAAACAATGCAAGTAGCTTTTTGTTGACGTGCACCTTCAGGCGACGGTGAGATAATGAAATCCGATCAGAAGAAGAAACTGACCCGTGAACGTGAGCGAGGGAGTTATGGCGCTTTCAGTTCATGTTAACATTTCTCAGATTTGAACAGAAACCTAAAAGACTTAGAAATAGCTGCTTTTTTATCGATTAGTTCAATTACTTTAGTTCTCTTTTGCTCTTTTTAGAAACTTTTGTTATGATAAGGACAGTTATTTTCTATTAGATTTGGAAATTGTTCAGCTGGAAGGATAACTGCTCTTTTTTTTAGTTTCGAAACAAGTGTTAGGTAAAGAGGAGCAGCAAAAGCAAATGAAGTAGATTAGCGGTGGAACATCATCTCTGCTGCCTGGATTTTGAGCGTTTAGCATGTCCCGATGCTGAAACAGCAGCTTCAGTCAGGGGTGTTTTCAGAATCAATGCAAGACTGACTGCTACTGGAGATCCTTCCTGCTCGCCGCATTATTGTCACAAAATGAAGCCCAGTTTATCAATTTTCAATTAGGGATCGGTTGTAGATTTAAATTCTGTGCCAACCAACAAAAAAGAATCTTAGGTTTTCAAAAAAATATTGTAAAAATAATGAAAATAAAAAAAGGATTCAACAACAAATCTCAAGTTTGTAAAGTCCAAGCCTGAAATAATCAGTGTTGCTACATGCTCTGTGATGACACTAATAAACCAAATTGATTTAACGTTTCTCCCAAAAACATGACTTTGCATTCAGAAATGTGACCTGGAACTGTGTTACGCCAATAGAGAGACCGACACAAACACTGTGGAGCAAGTTTTACAGGCACAGACCCAACTCAGAAGACCAGGAGCCTCATGTTTTTAAGATACCAGGGTGCATTGTTGAGCACAGTTTGGGGAAAAATAGCTCATGGAAAGCCAACATTTGTGTTTCTATCAAAGAAACACAAATGCTGATTTTCATTTCTGTTTAACAGTTCAGACTTCAACTTTTCACGTTTTGTCTCGTTAGAACCACAAACTTCTGTTTTTTTATTTATTGGAATTTCATATGAAAGACAGCGTAGGCATAATTTGTTGACTTGCAAAAATCAGCTTTAAAAATGAACAGAAAGTATTGCGTGTTTTTGTGTTGAGCGTCTCTACTCTGATCTCATCTGAGCAAAACTAAATCAAGCACAAACATTTAGGATTTACTTAGAAAATAAAGTACCAAATGGGGCTGCAACTAACAATTAATTTAGTAACTGATTACTCAAATGATTAATAGATTAATTGAGTAAAAAAGATGGCACATTCTGCTGATTTTCATTTAACCAGTTAAGCCTTTTCTTAAAATAATATTTGAAATAAATGAAAATATGCAAATAAACAAATAATTCATTTTTTAAATCAGAAAATAAACAATGTATTACCTAAAATGAAATAACAAAACGTACAGTTTTGGCTTAATTGCTGCTCTGACTGGGTTGTTGTTTCACCAAATGGTCTTTTTTTTGTCTGTACACTCCAGTTAACAATTAACTGACTGCTAATTTAGATGACGATTGTTTCAACAATTGATTAATCACTGCTAATCTGATTAAACAATTCAGTCCTAGCCCAGAATTATGAAGCATTCTTTTTTTTATTTACAAAGAGAAA
The DNA here is from genome assembly GCA_010277015.1 of Poeciliopsis turrubarensis. Taxonomy (NCBI): domain Eukaryota; kingdom Metazoa; phylum Chordata; class Actinopteri; order Cyprinodontiformes; family Poeciliidae; genus Poeciliopsis; species Poeciliopsis turrubarensis. The sequence goes on from VMRN01000008.1 coordinate 1,024,835, forward strand.
ATGTCGATGTTGATGTTAGTCCACGTAATGATGGAGCATTTTTCGATGCTTAATCCAACTTTAGAAAGAGAGAAGCTACCAAAATATGGACATCCACCAAAAATGATCAAACAAATGATTATTTAAAAGAAGCAGTCTCAGATGGGAGAACCTGCTCACAGGAATACTATTAAACATCTGCCCTTTATTTATGGGGGACTTTTTGGAGACCACATAATTTCAGTTTGAAAGCAGGACTTCAAGTCTTTCTTCTCAAAACTTGTAATGCTGTTTGCCAGACTTCTGCTCTCTTTCAAATATTTCTCAAACCTTTCTCCTTGCACTCAAAACTTGTCCCTGTTCGGATCAAACCTCTGCTCGCTTGCGAATCATTTTCTGCCCGTGCTTGGAACAAAAAAGTGCAGTTGCCTGGCAACCTCTGAACCAATAAAATGAAGGAGTTCCACTGGGTGCGTTTGTTTCCTTCGAGTGGGTGTGCCTGTGTAGCTACTGTTGACTGTAGCAACCTGAACCACTGGATGTTTTTCTCGCCAGCAGATTCAGTGAACCATAAAATCCCAGGAAAAAGGCTGAAGAAATGAAATAAAGTTTACTTTCCAAAGCACTACAAGCTGGATGTGCACTTTTATCATTAATGACAAAAGTAACGCTGCCCATTCAGCACTTTTCCATGTCTGCATCAATCGTTTGAAAACTGAAGGCAGAACCTTTTTAGATGATAGCTGTTATGTAATTACTTTTATTGCATTGTTTTTCTGGGGCAGACGATTAACGTGTGTTCGCTGCTTCACACATACCAGCAGCAACAAATTTTCTGCTTCATCACTTTTGATATTTCACAACAACCAAGACCAGGCAGAACCGTGAGATATAATAAAAAAAAACTGCAAGATGATGGTTTATATATCTACCAATAAAAAGCAAAGAAGAAGCCACAAATGTAAGGTTGAGAAAAAAAAGAAGAAGCAAAATAAATATGCAATCTAGGGCATGCAAAGCAAGACAGTTTGAATTATCAGGAGCCAGCTATTATAACAGGCTATAACTGCAATTACAGCTTATTGCTATAATCATCGAAGGCCAAAAATAGCAACATCTTTCTAAAATACTGTATTGTTTTTCATTTATTATCGATTTTCCCTAAATCTATGGTAAGATAAATATAATCCAGGCTTTAATAATCTATTGATTAACAAACAACCAACCTGATTAAGTGTCAGATGCATTAAACACAAATCTAATCCACAGCCGAGTGACGCATGACGATAAAATTGCCCAGTATGTCGTACCTGCCACATGAAATCTGAGAATGCCCTGTCAGGGCACTCACACAGGGAGGGGTGGGTTATTTTCAGAAGCAGAGTATAGGTTTTAGGGGAGTTATATTCCACAGCCTGTAATTACAAAAAAATAGGCCTTAAATTACTGAATCTATAGTTAGGGCTTGATAATGAAGGCTGCGTGCAACGTGGCCAATTTAATCCGCCTGCGACACGCGGACCGTGTCAGCGGTGAAAAGAGTTGAGAAACGTCGCAGATGAGACCGGCCCGTTTCTCACACTGATGAGTGTGTTTTATGGTTGGAAATATTGCAACAGGCCATGATTGTGTTTGCATTTCAGTGGCGGCTTCCATTATGTAATAAGCTGCTGCGTAAAATGGTGGCTCAGTCTGTGCCACACAAACACACGCAGATATAGTTAAGAGACCACTTAAAATGATCAGTTTCTCTGATTTAACTTTTTATAGGTATATGTTTGAGTAAAATGAACATTGTTCTTTTATTCTATGAACTACTGACAACATGTCTCTGATATTCCAAGCAAAATTTTGGCATTTTATTGCAGAAAATGAGCAATGGTGAAAATAATGAAAAAGGTGCAGTGCTTTCAGACCTCAAATAATGCAAAGGAAACAAGTTTATATTCATTTAGAAACAACAATAGTAATGTTACTGAACTCTTTCTACTTAACTCAGAAAGAGTTCAGTAGTTCATAGAATGAAAGCACAATGTTCACTGATATCTATAAAAAGTAAAATCAGAGACACTGATAATTTTAAGTGGTCTCCTAATTTTTTCCAGAGCTTTATATGCATTCAGAAATATTGACCCTTTGCACGTGACGTTACGCTCTTCAGGGCTCCGCCCACTCCGCCATGACGGATGGCAAAAAACTGGTTTCAGCTGTGAAGTGGAGGCATGTTTACTCGATCTGTTTTATAAACTATAACCATGGACGCTATAAAGTACAACTATAACTCCAATCATTGCTTTACACTGCAAAGGTCAACCTTCTGATAAGACTTTATGCAATTCCAGAGGAAAAGAAATTGATTCAGTTCCAGTTTAACTCATATTTACAAACAGTGGGAGTTTTTCTTTTTTTGTATCTGAACTGTGGTTAGATTTCTGTTTTAACTGACAGCATGCAGTCTCGAGCTGCTGACAGACTTCGGTCTTCCCATGTAAACAGCCTGTCTTGTTTCACTCAGGCCTTCCTCATAATATCCAGCCGCCCACTGGCATGTTTACAGTAAACTCCTGCACGCTAAAGCTGTTAAAACGCTCCCTGACCGAACCTCCCCCACTCCACTCTCGCCTGAATCTGCTCAGCTCAGTCAGGAATAACGTATAGACGCCACTCCTGGTGCAACTCAGTAGAAATTTAACGCTTATTCAGTCTATTTTTATTATTTGTTTCAGCTTGGTTTTGAAGTGAATACAGTTTCATTAAATCAAAAACTACAAAAATTGATAAAATTTTGAGGGGAATAATTATGTTAGTCAGTATTAAGTTAGTTAAAGCCACATCTAAGCCTGGATTTAGTATCACAGTGAAAGAAAGAAGCAATGTATTATGAGACTTAAAGATTCATCTGTAAAAAAACAGAAGCAGCCTCACCTGTCTGAACTGCTCCTCGTAGGTCCATTCTCCGTGGTCCTGCACGCCCAGGTGGCTGTGTGGAGCGTGGGGAGGCATGATGGCGACGCGGTTCTCCTGCTCCACGCTGGGCCGCACCTTCGGCAGCTGGGAGTGAGGGTGGAGATGGCGGTGGGGCAGCACCAGGATGCCCTTCCCAGGAGCCACGGCGTCGTGGCCGGTCGGCAGCCCTTCCTCTGCCAGGTCGTCGTCAAAGTCTTCGTCCATGTCGCTTTCAAAGTCTCCCTCGTCCCATTTCCGTTTGCTGACATGTGAGGAATAAAAAGGTCGACTCAGATTTTGCAAAAGCTAATTTATTTATTTTTTTGAGGAGTTGGGCGAAAAGGGCTAAAAATGAAATCTCAGAAATTTACAATTTTTGCTTTTAGTTGATCCAACAGAAAATACCTTTAAAATCTGACTTTTATCTCAATCATTAGTTTGGAGTCTTGTGACCAGGCTGCAAGATTTTTTGTTTAACTGATACGAGCATATCAAAATAAATTCAAGAACACCTTATTAATGCCAAAGGGAAATTACATTTTGTTGTAACTCATTAATTTAGATTCTTCAAAGCGTTATTGAAGATGATGATTCATAATAATCAGAACAATAGAAATAAGAATAATGGATAAGAATGCAATAGAAAAATTATTATTATTATTTTTTTAACCATAAAAAGTTTATTTACTAGGATCTGATATAAGCAGCTGGATTTGTTTGATTCTTTCCTTCTAAACAGAAACATTTATTGCTCGATCCTTTCAAAGTTCTGCCATGTTTGTGTGAAATAAATGTAGGTATTTATTAAATATTAAGTACCATCTGTAAAATGAAGAAACTCAATATTCCTCATCCTAGTTTATATATTCGGTTTTCAAATAGAATTTTTTCTTTATTCTCCTAATATTATAACATTATTCTGGAAAAATTATGTATTCTTTTAATAAAAATAAAATAACTCTTTACCTGATCCTAGTATTCAGTCTATTCGGTATTTGAGAGTTGAAATAAACAGAAAACGTAACGCGCGGTGGTGAAACAAGATGGCTGCCGTGAGCATAATGTCGCCACAAACAAATGCGAGGAAAACTTTGTTGATATTCCACTTATGTAAAAAACCCCCCAACAACCTGCATTCAGTTAAATGAGAAACACGATTAAAATCACGTGAATACGTTTAAATCATCTTCCTGTCGTGTTCTTTGTCTTTTCTGCCAGTAGTATGACATCCACTTGTTCATATCATTACTTGTGTGATGTGAAAAAAATTATTTCCAATACTTTATTAAAACCCGAGTTTTTCGGAATCGGCATGTTTCCATTAAGGAAATTTATTTTAAATCTAACTTAAGAAGTTTTATGGTGAATGGAAACAACCTCCAGGGAAACACTGTTGGAAAAACGACCCAGATTTTCTGACCGATGGACTTACATCTGTTCCTCCTCGTCGGAGCCCATCATCTCCTTGTAATGCTCCTCCCCTTCGTCGTTGTCGTCGTCTCGCTCCTCCTCACCGCCGCTGCTGCGCTTCGACATGGGGCTGTCCGACACCCTCTGCAGCCCGGCGGCGGCGGCCCGCATGGCCGCCAGCGCCGCTATCTGCGCCTGCTCGCCCTCGGGGGCGGTGCTCTCCATGGGGTCATCGCCGGCGCGGACCTGGGCGTGCTGGGCGATGGCCTGCTGCTGAAGCTGCTGCTCCATCAGAAGCTTGGCCCTCTGCTGCCTGTGCAGGTTCTCCATGACGGCCTGCAGCTTCATCTCCGGGGAAAGCGGCACTCTGTTCAGCGGCCTTCCTCCCCCCCTCTGAACGAGCAACAATTTCGCTTCCAGTCAAGCGACGAGCGTCACACCTCTGTCCCAGAATAAAGGGCGACTACGCAGCGTGGCGGTGACAAAGCACCTTTAAGATGTCGGGGGTGAACAGGAAGGAGGTCTGAGACATGCAGTCGGAGGTCTGAAGCCTCTCGCTTGTTTCAAAGCCCGGGGCAGAGCTGAGCTGTCGAGGCACAAGCAGTGGCACTGGAGGTGGGGGTACAAAGATCCGCAGACAAACTCGGTTACCTGAGGGGCAGAAAAAAGGGCAAAGTGTCAAAATGTTCCTCCACTACTTTCTGTTTACATCAGCAGCATGAGCTGCGGGGAAAGACAAAACAAAACAAATCAAAACCTCTTCCTCTAATTTACAGATGAACGGGTTTGTGTTTTTATTGATTCATGAGGTAATTATTGGAATAATTGTCAACTCATTTAGTATATTAATTGATTAATTGCTAACTAAATTTTACTCAGGCTGCACAGTGGTGCAGTTGGTAACACTGTTGCCTTGCAGCAAGAAGGCCCTGGGTTCGATTCCCGGCCCGGGCTCTTTGCATGTTCTCCTTGTGCATGTGTGGGTTCTCTCCAGGTACTCCGGCTTCCTCCCACAGTCCAAAAACACGACTGTTAGGCTAATTGATCTTTCCAAATTCTCCGTAGGTGTGAGTGTGTGTGTGTGCATGGTTGGTTTGTTTCTGTGTTGCCCTGCGACAGACTGGTGGCCTGTCCAGGGTGACCCTGCCTCTCGCCCGGAACGCAGCTGGAGATAGGCACCCGAACCTCCCGACCCCACTAGGGACAAGGGTGAACAGATAATGGATGAATGGATGAACTTTACTCCAATTAGCAACTCTGAGCAGTAATTCAACCAAAACTACACAAAAAAATATGCATTTTGCACTTAATGTAAAAAAAATTTGCTTCAAATTCTGGTTAAGAAAATCTTGTATTAAGCAGCTTTTACAACCCAATTATGAAGTGATTAATCAAAAAATAATCAACAGATCCATCCTGTATTGATGTTGTCTCAAGTGGAAACGGTTGAGCTTTTAACAAGTTGATGTTATTATTTTTAGCTGCAGATGCATCCTTTGCTACAAATAATCAAACATACTCTAAAGATTTGCTGTGTCATGTGATTTTAGGCAGTTAAATGGAATGAAATTATTAGTTCATTTGCATATTTCACTGTTTATAATATTTTATTAAAAGACGCTTACGCGGTTAAATGAAAATCTGCAGGTTGAGATTTTTTTTTTATCAGAACAAACAATATAATAATCAATTACTAACAAAATTGTTTGCTATCAGACTGGCGAAAAGGAGGACTTTTATTGCGTTTGCTCCTTGTTTTGCAACCAACACATCGTATCAACCATTTCAGGGAAATTAAGTTAATAGGTGACGCTGCACGGAAAAAGACCAGCACATTTCCAGGCTGCTTGATTAATCATTTTTAAAGCTCCAACCTGCAGCAGCCAACAAAGTATTGTCTCTCAATTAACTGCAATCACAAGTTAAGACAACGTGACTGAGGAGAAAACGCTTAATTTCACACACAAAACCCCAGTTTCAAAGCAAAGTCCCTGTGACGCATATGCAGAGACCCAGAGATAACATCTGTCATGCACCGTGTGCAGGATTACTCACACCAGAAACTGAACCGGCGAGTCGCTCACAGAGGGGCGACGATTTAAAAAAATTAAAAAGAAAAAGAACGAGAGGAAATGAAATCACAGGAAGAAATGTCGTTTTTCTCACCTGGTTGGATTGAATTTTAGATAATCTTCCAGTCAACGCAGAAACAAAACTACAGCCACGTCTGGGCAATATTGTCTCAAGTTTCCTCAAAGACCTGCAGGTGAAGCCCACTCATTTTTAACTGCAGTGTTCCCCCCTCCCCTGTTTTAGCCAGTGAGTGACACACAGTGGGGAGTTTTTCTGCAACATGTGTAGGTGGCAACAGTTTGCCAGCACACCTGCTTCAGAAAAGGTCCATGTATGCAAAACAGCCACTGTTCCAATCTTCTAGGAATATTCTTTTTAAAAAATCCCTATTGCTAAGCGCTTGCAGCACAACCAGGCTGCGGCTAGATCAGTCGGAGACAGATAAGGGCTGCACTGAAAAGTCAACAGCACACGGGGAAATTAGATTTGAGCGCAGGTGCTGGACGTGCAGGAGTACCAGTCATGACTGGAGCTGGCGCTGACTGTGCGGTGCCGCTCGTTCAGCCGTGCTGACTAATAAAGGTAAACGCAGACTTTCGCAGGCAGCGATTTTATACTGAGAACGATCAGGATTTGCACCGTTTTTCTGAGCTCACCCTGGATTTGAGAGGATATTGTAAAGGTATTGTTTAGTTTGTGTTGTTATTACAAGCAGTTCTGAAGTCAATGTTTGAAATTTGTACCAAGAATCAAAAGACTTCTTATGTTTCCATGTCATCACATTATAACCACAGACTTTAAGGCATTTTACTAGAAGTGATCAATCAAATAAATGTAAAGTGAAACAGATTTTACAAATTAAAATCTTAAAAGTGTGGCCTTAGAGGAGATTAGTGCAGTAGATTCAATTCTACTGGGGGACCAAAATTGCAACATGTGTTACATTTTCATCTGTTGTGGTTTGTTTTCACACTGCACTGTGTCAAACAATCAAATTGAAAATCACGTTGCCCTCCTCACCTGTGGGGGCGCTGGACCCAAAACCACTGAAGGAGACACTGAGCGCAGCTTCATTCTTCACAGAATGCAAACAAAAATCTCAGATTTTAGCAGTTGTGAGATTTCTCTTTTGTTGATGGCGAAAGACAAGTCATTTCTCCCTTTAGGGCTAAATTGCAAGTTTATTTAGGTTTACCCAGAATGCCCTGCGCTATTGTTCATACCTGCTTTTGGAGCGGTTTCCGGTCCAGTTGGCGTTCATATATGCATTCTGAATGAAAAAAAGAGTTCACTTTAACCGAACCGAGACGGAGCCAGAGTTCGAGTCCACATTCAGAGGGCCCAAAAGGAACTGGACTTTCCAGGCAAATGAACTAGAGTTTAATTAAAGCGGATTCAGTAGAGCTGGTGTGAATGCTCCCTTTGTTGTGCTGTCTAAAGAAACCCATTTACAGGGATAAGACAACATTTATAGAAAGTCATAAGAAATCCCATTTACACAATGTTAAAAACCTGCCTTCTGGTCAGATGAGGACTGAAATGGGACTTTTTTTTTAATGGTTTGGTGGATGTTCATCTTCAGCAGTGGCTGATAAGACTGGGACGGAGCTACACATCCTAAAAGTAAGATCTTAAGTTGTTAGCATATTTAGGCTCAGGCCTACTTAGTGCTTGTCACTGCCGCTGAAACAATTAATCATGACAAATCAAATATTGAAACTCTTCAACTAATTTAGCAATGGATTAATCATTAACTAGAATATACAGATTCTTAAAGACGAACATTTACTAAAAAAACAACTTACTCAGAGCAGCAATTAAGCCCAAACTGTAAAAAACAATTATACATTTTGCATTTAAGCATAAAACAAGATAATTCATCTATAAATATGTTCTGCCGAGAACCTATTTGTTTATTTACTTAGGTTTAGGTTCACCTGCTTCAAATTCTAAGAAAGAAAATCTCACGTTAAGCACCATTTGCTGTCCAATTATAAGCTGGTTAATCCGAATAATAAATCACCAGATCAGTCCTACGCCTTATTGATGTTAAATCGAGCAGAGAGCGCTGAGCTTTTCACATGTTTATGTTAGAAGTTTCTCTTTTTTTTCTATTTTTTTGCTGCAGATGCTCAGACATACGCTAAAAGAATACCGTCATCGCATTTTAGCCAATAAAATGTTACTTTGTTAAAAAATGAATTAAATTTATTCACTTTTAACATTGTATAAAAAAGGTTTAAGTAGTTAAATAAAAAATATTTTTTTTTAAATCAAATGAATCATTATTACTAAAATAATTAGTGAATTAGCTGCAGTCCTACAATCCACACGTTTAAATGTATTTACTTATGCGCCTCTTTTACTTATTAGATTCCAGTTAATGTGACAAAAAGTGGCTTCTTGTCTTCGATGTTTTTGTCCTCTTTTGAAAGCTGATGCTTGCACTTCTTACAGCTGACCACATTCATGACAGGCCTTGAATAAAACATACTTGGGAGTCAGCACAGCGTCAAGGTAATACCAGTCTTCAAAGTACCACCACATTAAACCGTGCTGAGCTTACCTAAAAAGTGACCACCGCAGCACTCTTCGTACACAATAAACCCGTCATTACAATGAGGGTATTATTTTGTCTCATGAGAGGAAGGGGGGTGACTTTTTCCCCCCAAGTAAAGCGCAGCTTTTACTGGAGATACTCAGAAAATCTTCACGTCATAGACGTCGAAGAGGAGGACAAACAGCCTCCAGTTCAAGGTCTTGCCTTCTTGCAAATAAAATTCTAGTGACGTTGTGCATCCATTCACAGGAAAATCATCTATTTTCCATATCTAATGTTTACATAAGTCGTGGATACATAATGAAAGGCAACACCTCACAGACATCCTGGTGTTGCTCTCCGAGCAGACGCCACTGTGATGCGGGCGTTTTTCTTTTAATAAAGCCACTTGCGTGTGCCAAATGGAAAATAACTGATAGTGTAACATTAAACCAGCCTGACCTAACTGGAAGATCGACTTATATATTTACTTAGGATGAGTGAGCTTGTGTTTCGTAAAAAATTTAACATCTCACAGACCACACTGGCACACCACATTATTGAATACTTCTTCCTTTATGCTGAAAATTTTACAGAAGTCAAGCCACCTTGCGAACAGCAGCTCAAAAGAAAATGTATCAAATATTGCAAAACATATAAACCTAAATAAGTTAAACTGCTGGGATTCTTGGTCGCTCAATGAATAAGAAGCGGTCTGCATACCTGGAGCTCACCCTTATCCTGATATCCCGGGGTCTGCTCCGCTCCTCCTTAAAAGCAGACACTGATAACAGCTACTAAACCCTTCAGATGTTGCATTAAGACACGCGTTATAGACGCCTGTCTGGCCCAGTTGAGCAACAAACAATTGCTGCTCAAAGCAGACAAAAAAAACCCTCCAGGCACCCAACAGTATAGCCGTATATGTTAGAGGAATCTTGCGCAAGGAAAGAAGAGCTGTGAAACTTGCATGTTTCCTCAGAGGGTGAAGGAAGTGACAACCGACAGAGAAAACGCCGTGAGCCAGCCGACAGATACTCAATTTTGATTCACTGGATTCTTTCACGGCCAGCGGAGGCACAAGCGGACATCAGCAGCTGTCAGGACGAAGAATAGTGCCAGTGTAAGCGGGATTAAAGCATCTTACCTAACTGGATCTGGTTTGACTCAAAACAACTGCACTGCTCTCTGCAGCAGCAAAGCCAAACAAAGACTCCCAATAATTACTCCTAACTATCCAGAAAAAAAAAAAAAAAAAAAAGAGAGAATCATGCAGAATTTTGAATTTGTCACTGTCAAGCGATTTGTCACGCAATCCATGTTTGTGCCAAAAGTAGTGCCGCCCGCCACTTAAGCCCTCACGCCCCCTCCATGTTTCATGAATGTGATTTCAAAGACAGAAGTGATTACAACAAAGTTGTTGTGTTGAGCCTTCTCCGGTGCAGGAGGAAGCAGAAGTGGTCTCTTTGTTTCATGCCACTGCTCATCATAAGCATCATGATTTCCTACATGCAAGATGGTGCAAATTCCATTGCGCCACCACACACGTTCTGCAAGCTTCCTGAATTTATGCTCAGATGTTTTCTGTAATGTATATTTGTGATGTGACTGACCGGAACGCTGCTGCTGTCATCATCGCTTTTAAGTCACACCAAACAACATGTGAGGCTCTGACTGACTGACACCGTTGGATGATAAACTGAGGCAGTTTTATTAAAAAAAGAAAAGCTAAACACATTCAGTCTGCATCTCGACTTAAACATAATTGGCTTCTTCCTCTTTGCTCTGGCGATGTGGTAGCGTGAGAAGCCTAATGCGAGTTTCCTACATATAAACTTGATGAACATGGCTTGTGGAAAACTTCGTCTCTGTCAACAAGAACAAAGGTTTTTAAATTGCACATGTTGCCCGCAACATTTCCTGATGCCTTAAATGCAATACCATCTTTGTTTTAAAGATTCATCCAGCGCCATGTTTCAAATAAAAGCTCAGTTGTTTATTCTTTTACTATAAAACAAAGTGATGATTAGCAACAAGATTTAGGGAGTTAATGGCAGATAAGAGAACCTATCAAACTTTTACATGATTTTTTATTTGGCAGCTAAACGGATGAAAGTTTCCGTTCTTCTTGCACATTTATGCCCAGGTTTTGGCTGAAACGATAAGGCTTTTAATACCCAGAGCACAGCAGAAACATGGGGTTACACATTGTGAGGCCTTCTTTGATCTCAGAAAATAATGAGAGGATATGAAGATAAAAGACAACTTCCTCCATGGTTTTGTTTCCACTTTGTGAAGGCATTCTAACCATAGAAATGTGGGTAAAGCTGTCTCCGTTAAAAGCTCTCAGCAGGACAAGTCAGCCTCCAAATGCAGACCTAATTTTTCTTTGACCAAAGGAACAAGGAACAAATTGAGCTCCTTTTCTGTTTGCTGACATATGGCTGTTTTTTTATAGTCAACCATCTGCTTTAGTGACTGTGAAGAGCACCCTCCGTGCAAAACAACACAGCAGCAAAAAAAGAAAACCCAGTTTGAAAGGGAGAGAAAAAGAAAAACAGAGTGAGAGAGAGAGAGAGAGAGAGAGAGAGAGAGAGAGAGAGAGAGAGAGTCCCCCGTCGGATTGCTGCGTCAGATCAACACAGTTGCTTTCTTTTCTGTCTCATGTGCAAACTTTAACCTGCTGCTTACATTTTATAAGAAAAAATTAAATAAAAACAAGAAATTGATGAGTTTCTTGCAATATAACAAAACTTAGAGTTTCATCATATTGATAATTAGATAATATAGTGGCATATGCACAAAAACCGTTTTAATTTAAAGCTGCAGAATGTATATTCATAAAAAATATTTTTTTACATATTTGCTGAAATTGTCACTATGTCATGACAGTTCGGGATAAGAAAAATAACCTAAAAAAAATACAATGGTTCTCCTGTAATTGTGAATTGTTTCTCTGCCATTAGCACATGTTTGATTGACAGCGCTAAGACCCTCCTCCTCGCTCTGATTCGTTAATGTGGTGCATTTCTACACAAGGAAGAGATTGATTTTTTTTCACAGATTATCTGTCTCAGTTATACTGCCACAACTTTTAACAAATATTTAAAAGAATGTTTTAGAACAGTTACACACTTCATCTTTAAAGCAGAAATTATTCCCAACGCCGCTGCAAAATGACAACATGCTGCAAGTTACATTAAAAATAATATTTCTTATCAATAATATTTATTATATTACTTAATTTTGATATGCTGGTTCGTTGATCAGCCTCACGTTCTGTTCAAACCTTCCACCTATCCAAGGTAATATTGCTGCACAATGTTTAAAAAAAGCATACAAATGCAATATTATGTAATGAGAACAGTAGTAAATATATTATAGAATAATATTAATAATAAAATTATAATAATTTTGTAAATATCCCACCTTTTTTTCTCCATTTCCTGACTCCCTGGCACTAAAGTCTGCTATTTATTGGCCCCCAGCCAGTGAGACTCCATCCAGATGCAGTTTTCTAATTAAATCATCACATCAAAATTGAATTTTTCCATTTCGAGCCACATTTTGTTGCTTACACTTCCACCTCCAACAGCCTACCTGCACTCAGAGGTATTAATGACATCTCCTTAAGTTAGAGACCTTCCAGTTTGCCCTGATTACCAATCAGTGCACAAGCTCCTTACCTATCATCGATTCAAGAAGTTCACGTCACGCCTTGTTTTTAAGCAACACAAAAAAGGAGCAATACCTAAAATAACAGCAGTGGGTATTAATCAGACCTCATTAAGTGGCTAACGGGAGACCACCTGTCGGAAAAGGTGACAGGAGGAGGAACTGGCAAAGGAACTTCAGCAGTTGGCCGAATCAAGGATAAAGTAGAAACGACAAGAGCTAATGGGTTAATCCTCTTTTTTTCTAAACCCACATTTGAGAAGTGGAAGATTGCGAGGTCTGAGCAAACAGGACAGCGTGATAAGAACGAGAGCGAAGGGTCTAATTCCAATGAGATAAAGAGACACACACTGCCATACACACATATAGCTGCATATACGAGCGGCTGCTTGCAAAGAGTGTGGACGTCATAATCCTCGGTGTCCACATGCTTTGTTCCTCTAAGCAATACAAAACTGAAAACTCTAAGGAGAAAGTCATGCATTGCTGCCACTGCCTTCACTGTTTTTATTGCAGCTATTATTTAACGATTCAGCTGAAGGAGGATAAAAAAGCGGCTTCATGCACTGAGAGAAGAACCCGTCTCGGTGCCTGATCGAGCCGAGCGGTCTGAGAGAAGCTGGGTGAGGTCTGGGTGAGACCTGAAACTATGCATTAAAATGAAACGTCTGTTCTGGTTGACTGGAAATCACAGAGTCTGATTCTTACAGTGGTAATCCAGTGTTCAGCTTCATCTCCGGCGCCTCGGCTGTTCATGTAAATCAATGTGGGTGACACTATAACGTTTTCCCCTGGATATCACCAGGTTCATTTTGAGTTTCTGTGGGCGGTACTTGATCTGTCATTCTTTAAAGTAAGTTATTGTAATAATGATTTTACTAACCCTTAGTAATGACTGACTTGTCATTGTTTTCAACAATGTAGAGCTGGGTGATTAAGATAATTTCTGTCATCCAGTTAAGTACAACAGACTTTTCATGGACACTGGAAACCAATTATTTACATGCAATAAATGAAAAAAGATACTATTTATGTTGCATAGTCTGAGGCCAAGTCCTAGATACCTGGGAAACAACATTTTTATGTGTTTAGGCCTCTAATCCACACAAAAACTCTCTTTTAATTGAATAATTTATCCATAACTGGAAATTTCAATATCTGGCAAGTTATTTTTGCAGTTTACCACCTAGTAAAAGAGTCCCTCAGATTAGCTTCAACCCTTGCTGTGGTGGGGCGAAAGTACCGTAATAACCCGATATTAACTGGCGAGCGCTTTCAGAAACCGTTGGAATTTTTCAGATAGCGCAACTTGTGGTGGAATTACGGTACTGAAAATTTGGCTGGATTGTTGGTGATCCGTTCGGTGTGGAAAACCGCAGTAGTTTGTTGGAGCTTTGGCCCATTTCCCCAAACAGAGCGGGTGGAACTGAATCAGGTTTCACCTTTTTCAGCTTTTCTCACTTCGGCTTCCTCCTCATTGAGTGGCCTTTCAGTTGATGTTTAGGATAAATGTCACTGTGATCTGCCATTCCCTTCCCAAATCCATCCAGGATCTTTGGATTTGTTCTCGTGTTGCACCAGAAGATGTTCTCTCTTTCAGAAACGTCTTGTTTATGTTTCCTTTGAAAAAGTTGAGTGGAGGTCAGTCCTTCTTTCGAATGTTTAGCTCGGTAAGAATTGTTTGGGGTTTTTTTCTGCAGTTGTGTCTGAAGTGGGCTTTAAAGTTTGTGAATTACTGTATCCAAAAGCAGAAAACCCCAATACGCTTCCTTTTTTAAAATAACTGTTGAAGATGAACAAAATAAAAATATGGAAGAAAACATTTTGTTTTGAAACGACGGGTACCCCGTTATACTGGTACCAGGCCAGTGTAATCAATAACCTCATCTTCTCCTTTTGGAACTGAAATATTCAATGCCAACATTTAGCTTGTTGTTTCTATCAGATTGATTAACCCTTCCAGGTTTTAAAACGTCTGTTATTTGGGTTATTTTGTAGTAATTTTAACGTTTCACTTGTGTTTTCTCATTTTGATGTTACTTGATTGTTATTGTTTCACTCTTTTTTTTACTGTTTATCTCTGTAAAACACTTTATTTACACTGAGCTCGAAGAACATTTTATAAATAAAGTTTAATAACTGGTTGATTAAAGGGGTGATATAATGGAAAATGTACTTTTTTGAGCTTTATGTCATGTTATGATGTCATTCCCTCATTGAAAGCAAACCTTCAGTGTTTCAACAACATCTAATTTCCCTTTGGGATTAAAAAAGTAGTTTTGAATTTGAATTCAAGCATGTATAAGAAAATCATTGAAACTGAGTTAAGGTCTCCAAAGAATGATGGAAAACGGTATCATGGAGAAGCGTTGTGATGATGTACTGAAGGTGGAGGTCCTTAAAGAGACAGATGCTAATTTCAAGGTGTGATGCAAAGAAAAATTTCTTATTATTTTTAGTATGTGCAGCATTTTCATAACTGTACATAACATAATTACTGGTTTGTTCTGTAAAATGAAACTGTTTGCCTGAAAAAAATAAAATATCAACTTTTAATTCACTAAATAAATCATTTTTCAGCTTTTTAAACAAACAGTTGTTTAATTGTAGCAGCTGGAAGAAACTCAGGAGAAAATCACATGCAGTAGATTCTCTATAAGACCTATTTCTTCATATTTTTTATTTTTATCTTAGAAAGAAAACTGGCAGAAAAACATAAGAGCGCAAAAAAATCTTTATTTACCATCAAGACACTGAAGGGGAGCTTTAAATTAACAAAAATGTCTAGTTTGAAATCATTTGTTTTGTTTTTATTTGTTTCTTTTATGTCACAGAGACAGAAAAATTTGCTTCAGATGATTTGTTATAAAAATTCAGTGTGAGAAGGGAAAATAATCAGCTTCCTTTACAAACACTAAATGTAGTTACTTATAAAAAAATGAATGAATTGTTGTAAACATGTAAAGCTTTTGCTTGAATTTGTAGATTTAACCCATTAGAATCCAAAGTGACAGGAATTAGGAGCGAAGGAAGATTTTTATGATCAATTCTTGTGTTTGGTACAAAAAACGTCCCAAAGATCATAGAAGAAAATCGTTGCTCAGTGGTGCTGGTCTTGATTATGAATCCCTCTCTCACATTCCTTGCAGTATTACCAAGTAAGGCAGTAACACAGGCTCCATTGAGCCCCACTGCACCAACAACAAGATCATTGAGGAAGTGTCGCACAGGCTGGTCACGCATTTTCCACTGACCTCCTCCAGCCAGGCGAGGCAATACAGCAAACCAAATCTGATTAGCCCCAGCCATGCTATAAATTAAGGAGGCAGATAACAAAAATAATCCAGCGATCCGCTTCTCAGCAGCCATATATCAAGCAGCCGACTCACACCGGCTGAGCAACAGGGGCCAAAAGTGATTTGCGCTGCTGCTGCTGACCACATTAGTGGGCTGAATGCTCCAACTCTGCCGCGGTAAATACACAGATTTAAGAGTTCCATTTCACTTGGAAAAACAAGCTGGTTTCTCTAATCCACATGTATCAAACCTAAGGCCTGTGGCCCAAATCTGGCCCACCATAGCTTTTTGTGTGGCCCTCAAGACTCCAGATCCTAAATCCATCCAGTTTTCTGTAATTGATTATCTGGCTGGCCAACGCACAACTGTAAGCTTATTGCACATTTTTTGCAAAAATTATAAAAAAAATATTGGGTTTACTGACCACTAACTCCCACCTGCAGATGCCAGTATTTGTACTCCTGCCTCAACCTTATTTGATGTCAAGTTATTCGTGATCAACAATTGACAAAGTTACAAATAACATCATACATAAACACAAATCTTGCAAAATTTCTTGAAACTATTTCTATATTGCAACAAAAAAAAATCATAAACTCAATCTCAAAATCCTGAAAGAACTGAACAAAGTGAAAAGCTGTTGAATTTAAAGGACTTATGAAATGCAGAAACGGGTATTTATCAGTATTTTAACAGTTAGTTAATGGGGTTTATCAGGACATTCTGGCACGACTGGCCCTTTGAGAACAGTCACATTCTTGATTTGGCCCAAAAGAAAAATGAGTTTGACACCACTGTCTAATCCAATTCAGAGAAATTAACTCTAAGATGTTAGCAAGTCTGAGCCCAGAACTGTCCACAATTAAAAGTTTGGAAATCTAGGCACAACTGGACATCTATTGACGAAGAGAAACTGATCAACAGAAAGCTAGTTTGTCTTCTGTACTTCTTCTTCTACCCACAGGAACAGCCATTGTCTGGATATTCATATAGAAACAAAAAATCTCTGCTGATTCAGCTGAAAGGAGAGCGATTATGTAGGCCAGCTCGCTGGTGGATATTGACCTTGCCATGTTACAAATTCACATAGAGGCTTGACATGGAGAGACGAGCATTATGGGAACAAACATAAATCTCATGTGACAACAGCTCACAGCCCACTTAGAGACACCAATGCGAGTCACCAGTGCAAACCGCTGCTGTCATTATGCTGAGGTTCGGCTCGGCTCAGTGTGAGCAAGCCAAGATTCACTCCTGCTGATGTCGAATTGTTGTCCTGCCTTCACTCTTTGATTAGAAAGATGTGAAAAATTATTTGCCTCCTTAACTAGGGCTGGACAATAAATCAATAACAATGTATATTGTGATAGATGGGTGATCAATATAAACAGAAATATTCAATAATTTCTCTCAACTCTGATCCAGAACTGCACAGCTGTCTGGGGGATGTAGGCAGAGGAAAGGCTTTAGCCGCTCGACGTCTCATGGCTAACTGCAGCTAATTTATGCAAGTGCTAAAATAAATACTTCCAGGGAAGCTATTTTTGATTTTCATATGTCATTGTAGTTCTAAAAACAGACAATAATTTGAAGAGAATAACAAGAAATAGATAAAAATGGTTTAACCACGTTTTGCAAGACTGTTTCTGAAAAAAAAAAAAAAAAAAAAATCAAGTAAATGAATAGCCTCTGTATAATAATCAAACATGAGGACAGATGTGGCTCACATGTACACATGCTGTATAATCTTGTACAGACTGATAACATCTTTAGTTAATCTCATAAAAGATGTGATTATCATCAACATAAAGACATTATTTGAGTTCACCACAGGGCACGTTTAAATAGCTACTAGCTAATCCAATACACAATTTTCTACTTCTAATCTTTGAACAAAATTTTAACAATTATTATTCACTAAGAAAATTATAACATTGTTTTGGAAAATAGATCCTCTTATAACAAGTAGTATTTCATTTTAAATAGATAAATATGTTTCACTCTGTTGATGTTTAAAATATGAAAGCAAATTGAGTTTCCGGAACTCGCTTTGGTTACCTAGCAACTCACCCATTCTTTGATTACCTAGCAACAACAACCTGTTGAGCAACTGGTGCAGAAGTAGTTCAAGGTTTCACCACCATTTCTCATAATTGCTTAAAATTAAAAAACAAGTGGATAAAACAGGACACGCTACGTTGCCAGTTTGACAGTATTTCAAATTTTTAAAACAAAAAACAAAAATGACTGAATAATTATCAATATGACTAAAACCCTTGTATGGCGATACGTTTTTCAGCCATATCGTCCAGATCTTCTCCTTATACATATTTCTCTCGTTTTAGTCAGACATGTTTGAGGTCTGAAGATGAAACTAATATCAGACAAAGACAACCAGACAAAAGTTTCAAAATGTTAAATTTGTAAAGAAAAAGAAATGATACCAAAGCAGTTTAATGTGATGCAGTAAATGCCTCAGCTGAAGGCAACCTTGACAGCAGTAACCACTCTCAATAACTGGCAATGAGTCATTTACATCTTCTTGGGGGATTTTTGACCCAATCTTCTCATAGAACAGTTTTAATTCAGTCAAATTAGAGGTTTATAAAGCATGAATGGTCTGTTTAACCCTGATGCTACAGATACAGATACATATTTAAGTAGGAATGCACAATATTAATATCTGTATATGTTCCAAAACCCTCTACATTTGGTATGTTCCCCATCTATAAGGACTATCTATTCAGTCTAATTCTATGCTTTGTGCTTTGAGTGATGCTTTATTATTTATTTTAAATTAAATTAAGAATTACTAATTGACCATCTGAACTGTTTGAAACAAAGTTTATTTTTCCATATTTGACCAAGGTAGAAAGCCTATAGTTGTTTCATTTTCTTTTTTGTTGATTTGACAATTGTTATTATAATCCTAATTGCGCTGACTCACTGTGTGAACAAATAAAAGTTGTGTTGTTTTTACATGTTTGACCAAGTTCAATACACCCGTTGGTGTATTGAAGTTGGTTCAATACGTTGGTGTATTGAACTCAAGCCAACCAGCTTGAGCTGGTTGGCTTTATCCTGTTGGATTTCCATCTCTTCTAGCAAGTCTTCTGCAACCTGAAGCAGCAAAGCAACCTCAGACCATCCCATAACCATATCAAACTGTAATTTTACCACTTTTTCATGTATTCCCCATTTGTGGAGAGATCCTCACAGATGTTTGTCCTGGAAATGTCCCTGTAGGCGTTACCAGACTGACAGATGTCAGTGACTTTAGCTCACAACAAACATTCATCCACGGGCCTCCGGTTGCGGATTACTTTGTTCGTCTACATCGTATAAGTTGATCCGATGTGATCAGGCGCTGTGTGTCCTTACACAGCATATTCTGTGATTAGGGAACCCCAGGGGTTTACAACTCACAGCAATCAAGTATAAGACGAGCTGAGCTCATGTTGCGATCCTCATTCAGCCTGTTCCAATCCAGGCATTGCTTTAAATACAAGCATATCATCATCCTCAATATGTTAGTATCTGATCAGAGGTTGCTGAGCAACATATTTCTCAGATCAGACGGATTCTGCAAATCATGCGGTGCGTCTGCTCACATGAACTCCTGCTGCTTCTGAAACCGTCTCCTCTTTGTAGCTCATCACCACGTAATCCAGCGTCACACCTTACAGTTCACAGCGGTTTCAGGTTTGTGATTACCTGATTCAGATTAGATTTTTGCTTTTTTCCACATCCTCTTTAGCCTACTTCATGTTGTCAGACAGGTTCTATTCATGGCCTCAGTTTGGATAGATGTTTTTCGTCAATGAGAAAGATACTTTGGTAAGTACTTGTTGCATTTAATGAGGTTGTCTTTCTACAATATTTTGATGTATTTGAGAAGTCTGAAAGTAAGAAGAAAGCAAAAAATAGTAAAATCTGTTTGTTTTTCAATCTCAGTCTCAAAATCGAAAAACAGAAACATTCAAGAGACTCAAGAAAATCATAAATAACCAAATTAAACCTGATTGTGTTCATTTTGAACATTAAGTACATTCCTGTTCGATTCGGCTTCTGTTTTTTTTCCTTTAAACAAGAAACCTTTCCAAAAATCAATTTTGATTTTAATGTAAATAATGCCCATATTGTAATATGGATATTAATCAATTAATGACATGATAAATTAAAATGGGCCTATTATTGGATTTCTAATCATTAATATTTTTTGAAGAGTAATTATGTTCACAGAAACCTTTGTAATCCATTTTATTAAGATTTTGGTTGTGTGCAATTTTCATTTAATTTTTTTTTATTTGGCTTTTGTGTTTTATTTTGTGTATTTAAAGTATCTTCCAGTCCCAGTGTGGAGTTCTCTGTACAAAATTAAAGCTTATTTGTCTTTGTGGGGGTTAATTTGTATCATTATGCAACTATAATTATATTAGTTGAAAATAGTCTCACAAGGACAATACAGAGTTACGAAAGTTTTTTTTTTTTTTAATAAAACTAACTACTTAATTACGCTATTCAATGCTGGATCTGTACTTAATGTGGTGGTGTGAGATTTTAAGGTGAATTTAAGTAATAAAAGGTCATTTGTGGTGAAAACCTACGACTCCGTCGCAGAACATGCATGTTGCGTCTTGCAGCGTTGGATGCGCTGGTGCTGACACTCCAGACTGTCGGAATGAAGATGATTCATTTCGTGCGGGAAAGGTGGAGAAGGGGGTTTGAACATTTGACTGAATGCCATAAAAACTGGATCAACTTGTTAGTTTATACGGCTCTGCAATTGCGTCACTGCATTGTGATCTTCAACAATCATGTTGTTTTTGTCTTAACAGATAAGATGAACGAATGGAAATCATAAATAAAAGAGCTGTACTTGTCATACTTAAGAGACATCCTGGATAAAGGTTGCCACTGAATGGCAAAATGCGGGTTAAAGTTTTATGTGCAGGCACTCTGGCGTCTATAAAAAAATCTTTATCTGCTGATGGGGGAAATGGATCTGATTAAATTAGTTTTGACTACCGGAGGACGTCTGTCACTGCCTGCTGACACAAATATAAAACACAAATGTTCCACGTTTGATGGACGTGTCAGCATGCTGCAGCTGAGTGCTGGTATCCGGGCAGACTGCCGCTGCACCCAGAGGCAGCCGCCGACCGCGTATGGAAAGCCCACACCGTGGTAGTCTGGTTCAGGAACTGCAGGGCATCCCGAAACTTCTGCAACCTTCCTCCCACCTGCGTCACAGTCAGCCTTGATGGGATTCCCCCTCGAACAAAACAGCGTAAGGTTTCCTCGCACTTATTTCTGAATGAATAGCAGAAATCCAGCAGTATGTGTCATACAGTAAAGAAATAGGTTTTGGCACGAGAACAACTGAAAGGCAGCCAAACCGCTTGGCCTCCACTTTCTCTATCAGCAGGACAGCTTGGGTGCTAAAAGAATGTGCACATTGAATGCAACACAATGCAAGCTGATATCTGCAGGTGGGTTGGTATTGAAATGTTGTAATCCTACCACACCCAGAGGCTTTGGAAAGCAACTTAAACAGTGACAACCAAAAAGAAAACAACCTCTACAACCCCGTAAAGGATTATTCTGTAGTTTGATCATAAGAAAACAAACAGACCTGCCTGTCTTGTCCCTGCATGTTTGCCTGCCATTAATTCATAGCCACTAACCAGTTTAGTGGCAAACTGCCACTGACTGCAGCTCACTCAGCCGTGGTGCCCGGAGGCAAACTCTGCGCTCTATTTGCATGCTACACTTTCTGCTTCCAAACGTTTTTCAAACATCCCTTTCGGTCAAAATCAGCCTGTGTCTGCTGTGACAAGGGGGTGAAATCCGGGTGGATAAAACGACATTTTATTGTGCAAACAGAGACATGAATTTAACAAACATCAACACATACTTAAGACACCAGGAAGAACTTTGACTTGTTTTGATAGCCAGGACTATTACACAATATCTCTCTGTGAAAAGAAATTAGATTTGACATCTTCTAAGAAAAGACTTGGTCAAAAGAGACAACAACACAATATCGACAAGAAGAACAAGAGGACGAATCACCAGAAACCAAAGATGTAAGAAAACGGCTGTGGTCAAGCAGCACCTCATGTGTCACCAGGTAACTAAAAAAAGCCCAGAAAAGAAACAGCACCAAATGAAGATCACATTCTGGGCTGCAACGGTTAAAGTAATTAGTGATGTGTGAATGTTTTTTCCTGTGACAACACACAAGAAAGCCAACACTGCTCAGTAAAGTAAGTCTTTTATCTTATTTGCAAAATCTATTCCTCTTCCTCTTTTTTTTTCTGACCAATAAAATAATATCACGGATTAAAAGAAAACACAGAACACTTGAGAAAGTTTTAAAAACACCAGTTGCTAAACTATGAGCTGCTTGGAAATCCTAAAAAACAACAACAAAATAATAGTCCGAGGTGCATAATTTACTTCTGAATCTTTGTGTTAGTACAGTTACAGCAGACCTGTGGTTTTATTATGCGATGGAAATAACTTATGGGCCTATGCCTAGTTTCATGAGATCACGTTATTTACACAAAGTTTCTACTGCTGCTAAAGTTACTGATTGATGATCCCAATTATAATGGCATATAAAAGCTTTGCATTATGTTTTTATACACTGACTTAAATAAAAATACAAAACAACCACTTACTAAATTTAGTTTACCATTTAGTTTTCAGAAACACATTGAACAAAATGCTATGTTTATCACAGTGAAACAAGCTTTTTTATTAGTCAGACTATCTGCTTTGGTAGCCAAGCTTCCACCGCCTGCTTAATAGACACGTCGCTCGTAACATGCCAACAGCAGTTTTAAAACAAATAAAATTTTATAAGAGTAATTTGTGGGCCCCCTTTCAGTTTCCATGACTACCAATGTTTTTCACAACAGGAAATTTTTCCAAGCAGCTGAATTTGCCTTTTACAGGAGTGAGACAAAAACCACAGTAGCCTTTACACAGCAAAGTAGTTCTGCTAAGCAACAAGTGGGGGAGGGACAGAACAGTGTTATTATGTGGTCAATGCACTCAGAGAAAACACTGACTAGACATGCAACTATGAAGATTTGGATGTATACTATAAGCAATAATTAGCAAAGCGCAACAGCTAAAATCTCCAAATACTTGAGATTCCCTCTAAAACACTTAAAACTTCCTATTTTAGTAGTTTAAACACCAAATATGGATAAAAACGTACAGTGGAAACCGTATTAGCACTACCACAAAACCTAATATCTACAGTCTTCCTCGTCTTTGCTCTGAATGTAGGAATTTCTGTCTTTTCTTTTGAATCTTTGTATTTCGTTCTGTGAAAATAATCTGCAAAAAGGCAGATTTTCTGCTAATAATTTGGAGATGCTTTCCACAAATCAGTCAACAAACAGCTGACTCTTCCCCCTGAAATGGACATCCGTAAATAAATTTTTATAATCATTTAAAAATGGCTGGTTCTTGTCTTTGTCTAGGCATAATTTTTTTTTTGAAACCTAGAAATATACCACTAACATTTTCTCAATATTCTTTATTTTGCATATATTTCCTATTACATATTATTTCACCTTTTCTTCCTGGAGTAAGACATCTTTCCAGCCAATACTGACATTGTAAACTATAATAGTGATGAAAATGTAAGATTTCTTTCAGACACCAACACTCTACAGACCGTAGCGCTTTTGATTATTATTAACCTCCAAAATCCTGCAATGTGTGCAGTCCCAAGGGCTGGTTTATTCATCAGGTCAAGGTCTGCTCCTATTTCAACACTTTGAGTTGAAAGGAAGAGACGTCTCCATAAAACTACAACCTAGGCAAAACTTCTTCAAATAAAGAGTAGCATACAGGTCTTTAAGTTTAGTAGCAAACTGCGCATACAAAGCAAAAGGAGGCCTTTTAATAGCTGAACCTGATCACCTCTCATACGTTTCTAATCCACACAGGGCCAATCACAACGGAAATGCCCCTGGATACCCCACCCCCACCTGCTTGCTGCAGCAGCATTTCTCTCCACTGGAAACACTGGTGCGAAGGGGCAGTACCGGCCAGAGGAAGGATACCATATGCCAGATTGGACCAAAGAGATTAGCAAGGCATTTTTTGCTAAGGTGATTGGCCCACAGTGGGGTGGCGGGTGTGATAAGGGCAAAGAAATCTCTCCTGAGACTGTTCCACATTCTACAATTCAGCAGCTGACACTTTCTTTTATCTATCAACAACAAGCCACAGACTGGAAGACTACTTCTGTTGCAAAATAAGAAATAACACGTCTCTTTCTTCATCCCTTTCCTAATTTTTGACTTCCACATTTCTTCTACTCAATGAACCTTTTTATAACTTTCTACTAGTTATATCACAGTAACACAGTTAATGAAGAACTTCAGTAATTTGAAATTCTCAAATAAGGGTATTATTTGACCAAACCTTTTAACAGGACGGGGGGAAAACCAGTTGACGTCATTCTTTAGACCAAACCAGAAAATCTCCACTGAAAGCAGCTGTAATTCCTTTCTGAATGTGCATGCTGAAGGTCATTAAGACAAAGAACTAAACATGCCTTTAAAACAAAACCTGCTTCCTGTGGCTGCACTCTCCCACCCCCAGCCTCTTGGTGAGAAACTTTAACACTGGCCACAAACCAAATGCCAGAACGCCAGCCAGTTTTGGATGTGGCTGTGAGGTTTGACAGCTTTGTGTAACCGAGCCAATTCTCCAGTGAAAAAAAAAAGAAAAGAAAAATACAGTACAAGGACCTCTTGAACTTTTTTTTTTTTTTTTTGGAATGAGAAGTCTGCTGACCTAGTTTATGTTGGCTGACGCCACACAGGGGAATACTCAGTTATTATACACAGCGGATATTTCCACTACTACACTGTTGTGGCTCAGAGGGAAGAGTCTGTCATTTCCAAATGTTTTGATTTCTCAGCTATACAAATGTACTGCTGACAATTCAGAGAGTTTAGTGGTTGTTACAACCAAAACTTTTAGAAATCAGAACTTTACAATTTGACTTGAATTTTTATCTAAACTCCCATTTATCTTGCCAGTGTCACTCTATCAACTGTTACCCCAAACATAAATTATCTTTAGCATTTATCCTTTAAAGGCAATCTAAGTTTCTAGCAATGACCCTCAGTATGATATTCACTCTATAGGCAGGGCCTATACAGTAATACACACTCTATAGAGTAGAGTATGTTTACATATAAGGCGGTGAGTCCAGTCATATATCCTGGCTTTTATAGCCAGACGAAAAAGCTTGCA
Organism: Poeciliopsis turrubarensis; assembly: GCA_010277015.1. Lineage (NCBI taxonomy): Eukaryota > Metazoa > Chordata > Actinopteri > Cyprinodontiformes > Poeciliidae > Poeciliopsis > Poeciliopsis turrubarensis. The sequence goes on from VMRN01000008.1 coordinate 1,050,045, forward strand.
ATATCTAACACCTGGAATGCAATATAATTTCTATCATTTTTAGTTGACCTTCCCCCAGGTTTCAGAGGTGCATCCTAGTCATACCATCCACTGACAGTATACATGGTCTGAACTGCTCATGGTACTTACTGTTTCAGCCACTTAGTTGGGTTTGGAAAGTTATAACACCAGTTATATAGATCCGAAGACAGATCAAATGTTGATGACAAACTGCCCTTACAGATCATCTAAAATAGTTTCACCCCTTTGCCACTTGATGCTTCGATAGTTCAGAGTTTCATAGCGACCATATGTCTAGCCACACCCATCAAGTTAAGCACTCGCTTTGACAACCAACAATTTAAAGGAATTTTGTACAGACTACTCGCTGAATATGTTAGAAAGAGTGGTTATGTGACTCCGTTAAATAGGATGTACTTGAAGGAGATCCCTTAGGATTTAAACAGTAAATAAGTAAAAATAAGTACCGTAAACTGGGAATTAGAACCAAAATAAAATGGCAAGATCTAGGTGGATATGAAGAATCGGCAGTTCCCCCATTAATAATAGGCATGTTGATCTCAGGGAGTCAGTGGTGGCCATTTTCTTTCATTCATTTTTTAATGTAATTTAAACAACTGACTATATTCTCACTTCAAAAATAGCTTTTTTTACTCCTGTGGGTTACAAGAATTTGAAACAATAACATAAAACAAACATACCCCCGCTATTTATTATCTAGACTATTAATAACACAAACTAAGATTTAAAGTTTAGGAGTTAACTTTACTGTTTTACTTTACTTAAAATAAGAACATACAGTAAGGATTTTTGGGTGAATAAATGACTTACATGTCACTGAACTAAACGCTGAGACTGCAGAAAATTAACCAAGAATCATTTGTTTAGTTTTGTTATAGTATGTAGAAGGAGTAATTTAATATTTTTTTGTTTTTGAAATGCCATAACAATCACACATGCTATTGGAACTATTTAAAAGTTATTTTGATACTCTTCAGATTTATTTGTTTATTATGGTAAACACTTGTTGACCTCCCTCCACACTTCAAATGTGACCCTCAGTGTGACATTTTAGGCAGGCACGACTCTATTTAAATGCATGGTGGTGGGTGCAGTCACACACTGAGTCCTTTATGTCAGTGAAAGGGCAGTTGAACGTGCTTATGGTATGCAATCCTGAAGCGGATGTTTAATGGCGTCCTGAAATTGAACCTTCCTTCTGTAACGGATGCGTCACCCCCATTAGCTAAACAAAATTTATAGTGAATAATTCAAATAGGATAACTCTAATAAGTAGTTTTGGTGTCTGCTGTTGGTCAGAAATGTGTACTTGTTTATTTGTTGTTGCGCTGGGGTGAAAAAGACAGCCTGATATTGTAAATAATCATGTAATATTTACTAAATTAGCTAGCAAACAAAACGGTCAGTATTCGAACGTTAGTTACCGTCCGAGGTGGAAAACAACTTCAAAACATCAGCCTAAATAGTTTCAATCATTTTTTGTTGCCTATAATTTCAATATAAGTGAATAAATCAAAACCCCTCAAAACTTTGTATATAATAATCATACATCATATACTTTTTTTGAAAATTTATGATAAAAAAAATAGTGCCCGTCCACTCAGCGTAGGTTAACGTCTATACGTTCGATGACTCATAGCACTCAAATCCATCCGCCGCATTCGCTATAGGTTATTGATCAGTCATTTGATAATGCATCGATTTTATTAAACAAGAAAAACAATAGGGTTCTTTAATTGATTACTCGAGCAAAGAAGATAAGTTGAAACGAGAGAATAAACTGAAGATGTGAACATAACAGTCTGAACGAGAATAAATGAAGCAGAAGGAATACAAATGCAACCTTACCACATCGGCTTCCGTTCGATTTTCTCACTGTTTGGAAGCGGAAGAAACATTCCAGTTTTCCCCCGTCTGTCTTGATTCGTGGTCTCCTCTTCAGATCAGAGGAAGTGGATAATTTTTAAAAAATAAATAAATAAAAAGAAGGCACCAAACTCGGTGTAAAATGAGAGGTGGTTCGTGTGAATGTATATCGGCTAAAAATTAAGTGGTTTCATGTGACTGGCTGCATGATATCCACGCATTCGGCTCTGAATCGTGTTTTCAGAGTTTCGGAGTCTGGCTCAGGCTGAGACAGAGCATGAGAGAGAGGCGTGGAGACACTCTCCCAGCCTGCACAGTCACATCATTGGTTGACAAACAGCAATCAGATGCAAATTCCTAACCTCTGAATCAGCAGGGGCCGGCCCCCCTGGTGTACCCCCACCCCCTGCAGCGGCGTATGACGGTAAAAGCGAGGGTGTGAACTGTGAACGGGCCCGGAGAGAGCTGGCAGTCACACTGCCTTACCTACACCTGCTGGATTTCACACATGCATATCAATGCTTAAATCAAAATGAATCTTGAACTGTCATAAAAGATATATATGATATAAGTTGCATGCTCTTTGGTGGCTTTATTATAATGCTGCAAACCAGAGAGAGGAACTTTTGTGGTCATCATTTTGTAACTAATAAAATGCATGCATGTGAAATAAATTTGAGGCTTTTATAAAAATCCCAATTCTATTTAAGTGTGTTTCTATCACGTATGAAATTGAAAATAAATTACGTTTGTTTTTATTTAACAACTTACAAAAGCATAGATATTTCAAAAAACACAAGTGGGTGGAAAAATTCACTAGTTTTTGAGCACAAAACACTTTTTTTTTAAAATAAATTTTTCATTCCAGTTTTAGTAACATTGAAAATTATAAGGGATTCACCCACATGAACATTATCGATATCCAATTTTAATATTGCTGTTTTGGCTAATAACAAATGTAAAAATATTGTATATTTATCTGCTGTTTTGAAAAATTTGGAAAACAAACGGCAACGAGATAAAATCTAATTTTTATTGTCAACATCTGCCTGGTTTTTTTTTCATCTGACCGAAACAGATATAAAAAAAAGACTAATATCGACCGCTACCGATGTTATCGCTGACATCGTGACACATTATGATACATGTGTCACACAATGTACAGGTAAAACTGACAACAAAAAGCTGCCACAGCACAATGCTGCCACCACCGTGCTTTACAGCTGGCATAATATCCTTAGGTTTAAAAAGCTTAATTTTTACACCTCTGAGCATAATTCCTGTCATTCTGTCTGAATCTCTCAATCCATATCTCTTCTGACATTAAACATATCAGTTAGAGGCATTAATTTTCTCCACACAAGCAGCTGGAAATTTTAAATGACTAATTAAGGGTGTGATTTTTAGAAGATCAATTCATAATTGATGTGTGCTTTAGATGAAGAATTTTTGTCTTCCAGTTTGTACAAAACAACCTCTCAGCAAGAAGTTTTCACATTTAATTCTTGTCATTGTGGCCAAACAGATGAACTTCCTATCTCGTCAAATGGTCAAGCTGTTTGGTTATCTCACATTTTTAGTTGTGCAAGAAAGAAAGATGCTGCCATCACTATGATTGGCAGTTGGTGCAATGTTGGTTTCAAAGCCTTTCCCAAATATTAATCTTGTCATTGTGGCCAAACAGATAAACTTCTCATGTCACCCAGTGGTCCAGTTTTCTTGCTGTATTTGTCTGTTTTGGTATCTTAAATTTTGCAAGAAAGAAATATGGTGCCACCACCGTGATTGGCAGATTGACAGATTGGCTCTTGGCACAATGTTCTCAGGTTTTCAAAGCCTGTTCTGACTTCTCCAAACATAATTCTGATCATCGCGGGCAAACAGATAAACTTTTTGTCTCAACGAACGGTTAAACTTTTCTTTGGAATGTATTTATCTGTTTTGGTATCTTCGAACTTTGGTTGTGCAAGACGGTGTTGGCTATGGAGCAGGCATCGTCTTCTTTGTTGGGCGTTTCAAATAAGTTTTGACTGGGGACAAGTCTTCCATTTTACGACAGCCGTGGTGGTTTTCTGAACATCTCCGCCAATTTCCTTACACAATGTTCAGGTAAAACTGACAACAAAAAGGTGCCACAGCACAATGTTGCCACCACCGTGCTTTACAGCTGGCATGATGTCCTTAGGTTTCAAAGTTTCATTTTTACACCTCTGAACATAATTCCTGTCATTCTGTCTGTGTGTCGATTCTCTGCCACTTCCCAGGTAGCATTAGAAATGTGGAAACATATTGAGCTTCCTGATTGCCTTCCTAATCAATGACTGCAATGTGATTGATAATTCTTAAAAGCTGAACCTGCCCCAAAAACCAACTATTTTAAGAAAGGACTCAACCAATTCTGCCAAGAAAGAGTGGTCAAAATAACCAACCAGCGTTAAAATGGAATCTTGTTTCCATTGGGAGAAACTGAGTTTTTATTTGACCCTGTAGGAATCTGAAATCAATTATTGTCTCTAAAAGTCACGGTTGTTGTATTTTGTGTCACTGAGTCACAACAAATCCTTAAAATCCTCTGATAAATATGACATTAATGACCAGCATGACGACAGATAAATATAGAATAGAAGAAGCAGAAACAGGGTTTCAGCATAAACATGTGAGAACTTTAAAGCAAAACTCACTTCCCAAAAAGTATTTCTAGCGCATCAAGGATTCAGAAATAAACGGACGCAAAGTTAAAAATAATTAGCATGAATAGGAATATTCTGTTGTCATTTGAGAGCCAAAAGTTTTGGTTGGTGTTTTAAATTCCCACATTAAATATCTGATAATATGTTATCTGTTCTATTGCAGACTCAACTGTTAAATAATTACATTTTTTTCTACATATTGTCACCCAGAAACTCTTTTGATTGAATTTTGAATAGAAAATAAATATATATTTTTTTTTTACAAAGAAAGAAGCAAAAAATAATTCAGTTTTAAAGTAAATTTAGGAATCTCTTTCAAGGCGAAGGTTTAATATTTGCAACTTCAAGTTAGTTATGGTGCATGTAATGTTTATGTGTTTATCTTGGATGTGCACTGTGTTTACGATTTCTGTAATATACATTTAGAAAACAATGCACATTTTAAATGCATTTGATATTTCACTGGTCAGATTGGTTTAATTCATCTCGATCGTTCAGGGTTTTGTTTTAATTCACAGATCTTCACATCTGTCATTTTGCGAATGCGAGGGCGGTGTGGGGAACTCACCTGAGCGCTCGCTTTATCTGACCTTTTGGTTTCAGAAGCGGCGTTCTGAATGGATGAGTCAGAGCGAGATCGAGCTGTCATTAACTCTAAACAGAAGATTGTTTGATATTATCGACTGCTGTCAATTTCTGCCGCTATTTGACAGAGACAAAGAAGACTCAGCAGGAGAAACAGGAGGGAAATTGCAAGCAGTGCTGTTTGTGTTTTGTTTTTTGTTTTATAAGTTAAACTTTTGACTGAAAATGGATTGAATAGAGGTGTTTGATTCATATCAAATGAATTTTAACAATATTTTAGATGTTAAGTTTGCTAAAATTTGTTTGTTCATTCTTCAGATAAATTTGGTTTAGTCACAAAGTGATTACTCCTGATATATAACAATTCGCGCTGCTTTTGACAGTTGGCGGTTGCTGCAGCAACCAGTAACTGACAGCCTGCCGTCCTCCATTTTCTGTTGGCGTTTGTAATTGTGGGGCAGAAACGGATGGACTGATGGGACGGTCAGTTTAATTTTCTCTCGTTAGAACAAATACAGAGAACCCGAATGTGTCTGGGTCCGAGACGAACAAAGACAGATTACAAATGCAACAGGTTTTGTTTTATTCCCCCCTTAATTAAACTCAATTAAACTCAATTCTAGGTTTTTAGTGCAAGACAGCAAGACAGTGGCAGCATTCATAAATATGAGGATCCAAGCAAAGCTCTTCCACTTTCCCAACAACTTATTTTAATAAAAAAGTAAATCCAGGGCTGTGAGTGCTGACTGTTGTGTTTGCCCCGTGCAGCTGTCGACTCAAATGAAGAGCTGGAGATATCCTCAAGCAGAAAACCAATCCACGGGATGAAACGGGATCCATGTTAGTTTCCCAGCTCTCAGTGACAGATGAAATTAAAAATCAAATGGGGCTCTGTGGTGATGACAACTGCAATTTCACACTTGATACCAAAATAATTAAAGATGACGGATGCTTTTCAGCTCAAAGCCAAGGGCGTGGCCGTGGCTGAAAAGTGACACACGCACGATGACACGGCTATTAAAATGAGCCCAGGTGGCAACATATAACACACAAGGCATGACCTTTCATTTTTAGTAGTTGCACAACTCAGCAGGATCAAGTTTATCTGCTTAAATTAGGTGCATATTGATAAAAAGCTTCCTCTAACAAGTCCTAAAGGCAAGGATGGATTGCATTATGACTGCTTTTAAATTTTTTAAATCCACTTATAGCGATACTTGTTACACATGAAGAAAATAATTCGCTTATTTCTAAATTCTGCTTTTATTAAAGTTGCTGTTGAGCTCACAAAATGAGCCAATCACACAAAACACTATAAATTTTGAAAAAAGGAAACAAATTTCTGCCGTTTATATCCTGTTTTTGTCAGGTCATGTCGTCACTCAGCAGTCATAAACATGTTTGTTTGGAGATCCACCTTGCTGCGTCAGCAAAACAGTTTGTTATTGGTGTTTTGGTATCATCATTTTTGCCCTTTTGTTATTATTATTACTGTTTTTATGAAGTTGCTGATCTTCAAAAGTCTCTAGTGGGAAACAAAAGCTGCCACCTGCACACTAATCCAACTGGAATTTAAATAATTTATCAACAACGATGCACTTTCTTTCTCATTTGTCTTTTAAAACATTGATGTTAAAATGAAAAAAACAAAAACAAACTACTTTTAAGAGGTGGCACTGACTGGAGTCTGGTTCTGTTGCCAAAATAAAGGCTGACAACTGGAAGAAGTCTTTTTAGTACACTGCCGCCATCTAGCGGGGATGTTGGAGAACAACATTTCTTAACTCTTGTAACTTTAGTTGTTCATATTTTGGATTCTCAGCAACTGTTGCTGGGTCTGGTGGTGGAGCGGATGTATTTTATGGTTGAAATTCAACGCAGACAAAAAGTTTTTGCATTAACACACAAAATAAGATGTTCACTTCAACTACAACTTTTAACTTTGATAGAGAAACCTTTTAAGAACAAAAGTGCCATTTGTTTGTTTACTATATATGACAAAACATATTAATTTAAAAAGAACATATTTAATGTAACATTTTATATCTTTTAATTTACCTTTAAGCCTTTAAGTCCATTTATGCGAACAAAATACACTTCTTTGTCTCCTTCTGACTTTACTTGCATTTTGCAACAAGTGTTTCCAATTATTTTACATGAACTATAATAGCCTATTTATTAAACTGTGCTCAATAATTTTGTTCTTTAAGGAGGGTGCAAAATTATATTCATGTAAACTTATATCACTACATCATCCAATTATCCAATTAGTATGAAAATATAATCTCTGATAAAGGTTTTCTGAAGTGATATTAGAACGATGCCCCAAAATTTCCACTAGATGGCGCCAGTGAGCTAAATGTCAGAGAAATGTCAAATGGCTATAAAGTTAAAATCCGTGACTCCTTACAGTGAAATAAACTAACTTATTATACGTAGCGTGCTCAGAATCTGGTTACATCTGATTTATTATTATTGTTTTGTACAATAATAAGTTTCTAAGATTTTACACAGCAACATGTCCTGGATGACATCATCCGTGCTAATTCTACTCAAATCTAAGTTTGACCGTAAATGGAAGAAATATCTAATTAAAATCAGACTTTTATGTTTAAAACATTGAATTTGTCATTGACTTTATATCCTGTGCAGTTATGTTTTGTGTATGCATGTATTATTTAAGACATTAGGGCTTTTTAGTATTTCAGAATTGATTTATTCTCCCGAACATTTAAAAATATTTACCAAACATAAGCAGACAAGACTGTGCATTGCAGCACCTCTGTACAGTTTGTACCATGACACCATAAATAAAAATCTATAAACATAGTTTACATACAAATGCTATTTTGAGATCCATTAAAGACAACAAAAATAATCAGTATACAACTTTTACAAAGAGATATCCCCTCATCTCTTTATCCTTTACAGCCCAGTGAAAAAAGCTTTACAGAGCGCCAAAAAATGCTTTTACACTTTCCATGTAGGTTTATATACATGAAGAAAATAACAATACAGTTTTTTTACATCTCAGCAACCTGCAATCAAGGCCTTCATTCTGTGATGCACCAACACAAAATGTTAAAAACATGAAGAAAATAAACGTATCAGCATTTTGCCATCATACTCTGAATCGTTTCTTTCAAATTAATCCAATACCTTCTTCACATCCAGACATTTTGGATGTAATTAAACATTTACAATTTAATAACTGATGAACACTCCTAGGTTTTGTTGAGTTTGGTCAAACTAATAGCCACATTTTGACATTATTAAACTGTAATATATTTTATGAAGAGTCTGTTCTAACTCTCTCTGGACATAATTAACCACATCTTAATACCGAGATTATGTGTTCTGTACGGTCAAACTGATTTATTACTGATCCTGAAAAGGGTGAAATTGTTGCAAAGACAGAATGCTGGAGGTACTTTGAGGCACCAGTGTGTTGAGGAGCTAAAAGTAAATAAAGATGAAATCTGGCATATCAAAAACTGTAGAACACTGAAGTACAACAGTTTGATGAGGTGAATATTTAATTATTTGCTGGTCCTATTTTTTGAAGTCCTAAGTGCTAATTTGGTCTAACTATGACTCGATTCAGACATGATTTTTGATGCTCTGAAAGTCTACACTTTAATTTTAAACAATTAGGATTTAGTAAATTGAACAAAACATCGAATCAAATGTGAAACATCAACAAAGATGTCATTACAGATATTATTTTTCCTGGTGTTTCTGTACTACTGGCCATTCATCTAGTTTTTCTAATCAGCTTGTAAGAACTACTTTACCCATGAATCCTTACTGAATGCTTCTTTCCACTTCAGCCTGTTAAATGCCAGGCACTTAACCAGCCTGAAGGATAAATGAAAACAAATATCTGAGGAAACACAAGCAACACAGAAAAACCTGCAAAAATATAAAATAACAAAAACTGTCTGTACCTCAGAGTTTTATGAAATATCAGCTGCCTGACACTACAGTCCTTAAGAATGATCGACGCTAAAGGTGAATGTCAATAAATTAAAATATAAAACAAAAAATATATATTTCATTTGAACAAAAAAGCTCAATTCAGGAAAAGATTTATTACACGCAGAATCATTTTAGTTAATTTAATAGATTTTGGTTTTCCACCAAAACCCAAAATTCAGAATCTCAGAAAATTTGACCAATTAAAAACTCAATTCAGAAATGTTTTTTAATAGTTTAATTTATTAAGATCCACCTGTACAGATTAATTTAAATAGCAAAAGTTCATTTTTTTAAGGATGGCGAGTCATTTTGGTGACCAATATCTGCACAGAGTTCAATAAACAACTCATGACAAAAATCACATTTTGTTGTTTAAAAATGTGCAAAATTGATGCCGACTACAGTAGAAAAAATAAAGTAACATAAAACATTCTAAAGCAGCTTTAGTTCAGAATTTAAAGAAAAATAAATCCAACTGCAGCGTTAACAAATTCCAATAACCTGTAAAAAGAAACGCAGTAATACTTTAAATTATTTACTGTTAAAATTTAGTTTTCGTTCTTTATGTTTGCTAAACCAAAAGGCACATCACAGGGCCTTTCTAGAAACTGGTGATCTACGTTTTACGACGACACATCTGGACAAGAAGTTGTGACATCCTTGCTCAACAGGGGGACAGGACAGATGTGTGAGAGGTCACTGACCTTTGGCCTCACTCTCCACTTAAAGCTCTAAACGCGCTGCGTTCTCAAACATCCCTTTGTGATCGATCAGCAGGGTTTTGTTTTCTATTTAAAATGTAGCTCAAACTATTCTGGTTGTGGGAATATTTACAAGCATCAACGTTTGCCCAGAAACAATGGAAAACAAACAGAACACCTTATTTTTATTATTATTAGGTATTTTTCTTCATCAGGCACTTGTATGAATGAAGCTGGAGGCATAAACCAAGTGGAGTTTACTTCTCGTACCTTCAGACTTTCAGAAACTCCAGTTTGATAAAGATACGCTTTTCTCTAAATGCTCCACATTATTTAGAAAATATTTTTGGACCATACTTTTGTATTTTCCTAAAGGCATGTTTATAAAGAACTAATTCAGAACAGAAAAATAATCAGAAACTAAAACGTTTGTTTCTAAACAACAAATCAACTGAAATTCAATACACTTGGCGTCTTTTTTGACCTGAATAGGTAATCATCACCTTAGTCAGGAATTAGGGGACAGAAGAGAAAAGCATCATCTGTTGAAAACAATATTTAAAACCAGGAAACTAAAACCCATATTTCGACCAACAACACCTTTAAATGTTCATGTGAAACCAAACTGCTTCAGCCTCCAACTGGACTGTACATGGCTCATTTCAACAACGTGAACGTAGCTTAGCTTAAATCATAACGAGAGTCGACGCTGAGATATAATCTGCCTCCATTTTGTAAAGTATATTCACTGAAGACAGTTTGTTTCTCCTCATAAAACAAATGCCTCAAGAAGAAAAACGACAACCCTAAAGATAAAAATCCAAGTTGGTTACAGATGCAACGTGTCGAATTTTGGATGTTGGTTGAAAGGTTACAGATTAGAGATGCAACGATCAATCTGACGGGGATTAGATATGTCTATTTTTCTTCATCAGCTCTAAGAAAATGAATCAAAACTAAGAACTCCCAACAGAATATGTGTTATTATGCACTTTTTTGGGTTTAGTAGAAATCAGATGAAAGTTTGAAGCTAGAGACTTCAGATTATTCAGAATAATCTTCATTTTTTAGAGATTTTAGAGACTGATTGCTGCATCTCTCTTTTGAATGACAAACAGCGGCTACTTGTGGAAGACAAACTAGATGTTTTCAAACTGCGGCACGTCGTCGTGTCTGAATATTGTGGCTCAATCTCTCGTCAAAATGCCTGAAGCTGCTGATTTTGTTTCCCCAACAGTCATCAGCATCTTAATAAATAAAAACGAGCAGCAAGGCTGTAAAGAAACATGCCGTCTAAACATGGAGGGGCACGGAGAGGAAATTTCTCTGGCGCGTCCTAATCGGCTCCTCTCATTTTTTTCATTTTTTTTTTTAAATCCCCGACAAACAGCACTTGCCTTCAGGCTCAGTCTGGAGCAGGAGAGAGAACCTGCTGCTGCGAGGCCCGAGTGCCTCCGTTACACCACGAACTGGTGGTTGCTGCTGTGGTTTGCCGTGTAGGCCTGCCGGCTGTACTGGAAATGGTCGGTCAGAACGTTGTTCCAGTTCTGCTGCTGTTCGGAGCCGTAGAAAGGCCCCGACCCGTTCGCCTGCGTCTTCTCCAGCATTGGGTTGTCGAAGGACAGGAGGTCCTGCGTGCTGGTGGGCAGCTTCTTCTTCTGCTTGTTGGCGTCGTACTTGGCCTGATAACAAAGGAACAAATAAAATAATTTCCTATGAAGCCAGTCTGTGCTGAACTGAAACTAAATAACCTGGGAGAGTCATGGAAGAATAAATAACAAAGTAGCGCTGGGCGACGCCGTTTAAAAAAAAAACATGTCTGATTTTTTCAAAACAGATCCAATTTTAGTCAAATTTTTTTTTCTACAAAAGAAATTGCAATTTTTACCAACCTTACTTGGACATAAAGAATTACATGACTGATAAGCAATTGATAATAAATTAATTTCTATTCTGATTAATATTTTTTGAAGGACAATTTTGTTTACAGAGACATCATAATCCGGCTGCCGGATAACCATAATATGGTTATGGTTGTGTGTGGAATTTTTCCGTTTTATTTATTGTTTTTGATTGCGTTTTATGTTGGATATTTAAAATATCTTGCAGTTCCAGTAACAGTTTATTTCAGTTATCCCTATGATTTGTACAGCGGTGTATCAGGGCATTTACGAGAAATTCTGTTTAATTATGAGAATATGGCCATAATATTAGCAGAATAAAGAAAAAAATTGAGAGAGAGAAGTTGCTTTAATGAGAAAAAAGCTTCAAGCGTTATCGGGATCTGACATGAGAAGCTGAGTTTGTGTTGTTTGTTCTTCGAGAAGAGTTGTTCGTTTATTCAATCGTTTCAAAGTCCTGCTACTGATGATAATTTGATGCTGATGTGTTGAAAGATGAAGCATTTCATTATCTTCAAACTGAGACCAAAGCATAACTTCATATGATGCTCAATGTTTTAATTTGTTGTTTTTCTCATGTTGCAATTCTCATAAAACTGCTACTTCATTCTCCTAATATCATGACTTTGTTTTGTAACAGTATGTAAATAAAAAAGTCAAAGTCTGGCTCTACTATTCAAAGCCCAAATAAACAGAAGCTTTAAAAGATTAAATTAAATTGCCCAACCCTACTGAGAAGTATTGAGTGTTAGGATGAAATCTTAAAACATTTCTCCTTACAGGAGTTTAATCTTTGCATTTAAAAGTTATTCCCCTAAATTTTTAAGTCTCTAAGGAAGCTAAATGTCCGCTAAACAGGACAAACGTGTGAAACGTTAAATGTTATTTTGATTATACATTATATAGAGGTAGATTATTGATTATATTGTTACTGAATATGACTGAATGAGATGCACCTGTATGAGAAAGACTCACCTTGTTGTAGAGGAAAACCCCGAGAATGGCCGTCATCATACCCAGCACGTTGGTGAGCGTGACCGGGTTGCGCAACATTAGCAAAGATATACTGATGACCATGATCCTCTTGGTGGCGTTGGCGACGGCGTAGCTGAGAGGGCTGACGAGGTTCAGAATACTGAAAGCGATGACGTTCTGGGCAAAATTACAGAAGCCGCTGATGAGGAGGAGGAAGAAGGTACCGGTCCATCCCGAAACATCCGACTGAAAGGGAGGCAGAAAACCCCTGGTTTAGGTTCATTTTATGATTAACTCCAAAAACAAAACAACTAAATTCTAGTATTGTTACTCACCAGATCCCCATTTACAAGAAACACAGAGAAATCCACCAGAACCCAGGTGGGAACCATGAAGAACATGGCGTTAAAACCCAGGACGTTCAGGAGCCTCAGGTGATGCACACCTGTGTCACGCAGCACCTTCAACAGAGAGGAGGAAAAGGAAAAAAAAACTCCTTAAAAAGAATCAAAAAATGAATAAAACACAAAAACGCTTTAGTAAACAGTGCAACCATTTATCTTTCATCATTATAAGGACTTACTGACCTACCAATCTCCCATGTTTTGCTGAAAAGTAAATTTTAGATGAGTTTTATTCCAAGTGATTAAAGATATTTCCATAAGAAAATAGAGAAAAGAAATACAATTGTTTTCAATTCAAAAATAATTTATTATCCCTTCATTAATCCCAAAGGGACATTGAATTAAATTTGCAGTTACAAACAGCTGAAATGCTCATATCATCCCTTTAAATGAACTTTTAAATTAGAATAAAACTCTCCCATTTCACAGAGAACTAATGAAAGTAACCAAGTGTCAAAATATTACTAAAAAGAGTTTAAAAACGGATTCTTTCCGTTTCAGCTGAACCTGAGTGTTGATTTAATCTTCATGCTGAATGTGAAGAAGCCTCACCTTTTTAGAGAAGATGTTCTGCAGAGAGAAGCAGAGCGTGGCCGCGAGAGCGCTGATTAATCCTGAAACGTCAAAGGAAAGCTCGGTGACGGTCGCCAACAGCACGCCACCGATGATCGGGATGAGCGACACGTAGACCTGCAAAACCAGATCGGGTTGGAGGAAAGAGTCAAGATCTAAACATAAATCAATAACAACTAACTCCTGTGCTAAGCCACGTTTCATTTCCTACTGCAAGTGTTCAGGATTTCTCAGCGACTCCAATAAATGATGTTTAAACAAAATGGTTCTGATAATTAAAAGTACAATTTCTTTGTTGTTTTTTTACAATTGGACAGTTTAATTTCTAATGATCTATGCCACAGTTAAATTAACATTTGAATAATGTGAAGTATAGGTTTGTCGGGCTAAATGTTGCTGAACGATGAATTGTTCCAACAATTATTGCAATGAACGATAATATTGTTGTTTTAAGACCATTGTAAAGTTATGGTCTGGTAATGGCTTAATAATGCAAATTTGCCTCTCAAAGACCTTCAGTTAGCTTTATAATTTGTTCACAACATATTTTATTTTATTACACACCAACTCTTCGCAGAACATGCGGGATAAATGATTACTGCCAAATAAAAGAGGGAAAAAATACTAAATGAGATAAAAACAATGTATTTAAAATGTGAATGAAAAAAGAAATAAAATGATTAAATCCTAAATATGTACAGATATTTCATCATCAGGTCTTGTTTTTCAAGATAATTTAGACTCAAAACTAAAATTAATTAGTTAAAGACTGTTTATTACCTTTAAGAAACAGTAAATGAATCAAAACAACAAAAAACGAGCCAGAAACTGAAGAGGCATTTTAATGCATCAACTGTATTCGAGAAATGAAACTCTTTCAAACTATTTTTCATAATCCATGCAATGCTTGTGATGAATGTTAAGAGAATAAGAAGCACAGAAACCCAAACAAATTTTTCCATCCACCAGGGACGACACCTCACCGGGGAAACCATCATTACAGACACCAGATCATTTGCATAGTCCTGAGAAATGCTCATGAGAGACGAGCTTTGTTTTTTATGAGATGCACCTGTCACTAAACTCAGCCTGAAACTGAGAAAACACAGATTTAATAAAAAAGAAAAGCTAAATAACACACTACTATTTATTGATTTAATAGCACTGTGGCACAAAAACAGAAAAAGGTTCAAATCTGAATGTTTACTGCTGACAGAGATTCTTTCACATGAACAGAAATGTAAAGAAAGGAAAACTCCTTTCCCCTATTAGTGAAACCACTTTGTCTCAGCGCTGAACTGCAAAGTAAACATAACACCCTGATGTCAGACACATAAATCTATTTCCTGTTGACACACAGAAATGTTCCTTCACCAGAATGGGAAACTGAGGAGCATCTCAGAGCTGACAAATATCATCTTCATTTCAACTGCAGAGCTGGAAATCAGAGGAAATGCTCGACTTTGTCAGAAACTGTGTGAAGATGTTTTATGTTTAAAGTACAAGTAAAGAAATACAACAGCGATGCAAAAACACAAAATCTTACCAAGCATTTTTGGTCTAGTTTGTACTGCAAATATGTCAGTACACTTGAAATAAGACAAAACTAACTCAGCAAGATACAGGTGCTTCTTTTTAAAAAACAATTTACTAACATTGGTGAAACGTATTAGTTCCGCTGGCAGATTATTTCACTAATAACATGAAAAATGTGCTGTTATCAGTGAAATAATCTGTCAGAGAAACTAATACGTTTTCATCAACACAGAAGAGTAATGGACTTAAAACAAGATGCTATATCTCACTGAAAAGTTAATTAAAAGTTCTTTTTATCTTATGTCAAGCGCACCAAGATATTTACACCAAAAATACTTGGTGAGATTTTGTGTTTCTGCAGTGCAAAACTAAGTTTATTTGGAGGTTAGGAGTAAAACAGGATTATTTGTTTTTTTCTTTCCGCGCAACTTCACTGCAGAAAGAGCTGGCTGGCCTTTAAACGGTCACTGGTTGCCGTGGTTACCCGCCGTTTTACCATTAGCCAGCATGCTATCACAGTACAGAGAACCAGGAAATGACTCAAAAACATATCTATATGGCTTTTTGATGTGCAATGTGAGAAAAATCTGTAAACAAAGATATGATCTAAAGGACTATACACCAAACAAATCCCACAACGTAATGATGAGAAATAAGAGCCTGATTTTAGTCAGCGGTGTGAAAACGTTCCAGTTTCACCTGATCTGGAAAGACGAAACAGTTTCACAGAGATCACTCATTTCCCATCTGGATTGTGAGTGAGATATTGATTACATTTGAATAATTTGAAAATCTGAGTGTTTTAGTTTTATGTATACATTGAAGGGAAAAGTTATTATATCACTGGTCTTTCACTTTTAGATCTTAGGGATTTTTTTTTACAAGCATTTTTGTTTAAAAAAAAAATGTCAACAGAAAATATTCACCTCATATAGGAAAATTTAAAGTCCAAAGTCAGTGAATTGACTTTGGACTTTAAATTGGTAATTGATAAACTATTTTATGTGATTCTCAGCCTTGTCTGCAAAGTGGCGAAATAACTGATGGATGCAAATGTGGATGAAAATACAAATATTTAAAATAATCTTGATTCATAACATTGTACCACAGAGAAGCAACTTTATAACTTTTGGATTGTTTTATATGATCCAATTAAATGTCACTTTTCATGTGAATACAAGTTTGAAGCTGAAATCCTGAAATAACTAACTCTTTATGATTTTATTTATACGTTATATATGTTACAATGGATTCAGTTTATGTGTTAGTCTTTTCTATAATAAATAAAAACACAAGATGGGGCACATAGGATGGGGAAAAGAAGCTTCTATAAGCTTATTTTTATTAACTTTTATCCAAAAAGTTTTATCCATTTTTTATTCAGCATAAAAAAAATGAATAAATCAAAGGTCATAAATCTCCTAACGCCATACAGGCTGTAGAGAGTAAGGGGTCTTTATATTTTGTTATTTTCACTCAGTGGTCTATTTTAACCACCAGTTTGGACGCTACAACAACTTGTGGTCACTGAACAGTTTTTCTTTTTTTAAAAAGGGAACGATCTATTTGAAAAAAAAAAAAACAAAAAAAACCCCTGAAAAATCCCTCCAGGTTTAAATGCAGTGTGCTGCGAGAGTCCAAACATCATATTGACTTAACATGGGATTTCCTCGTCTACAAAGATATTTACGATGATATCCGAAGTCTGTTGGTAAAGCTGAACTACTGGTTCACTCAGCAGAAATTCCTCAGTCTTTACTTTCATTTGAGAATCAACCTACGTAAAGCCTCCTAAATGTCAGATATAGAATGCAGGAGCTGATGAGGATGACCTCTGACCTCCTGGAGAATGCCAGTGACGGAAGCTTCAGCAGGCGGCTGCAACATGAGATGCAACAGAGGCACAGTAGGCTCGCTGTGCCACATCACCGCTGCCGAGTCGCAGCCTGAAACAGAGCAGGACTTGTGCTGCGTCTTATGCTCCGGACCTACTCACCTTTGTAGTTTGCTTCTCCCTCATTATAATTCTCGACAGCAGCACCACCCATATTGGCATTGTGGCTTTGACTGTGAAAGAGACAAAGGGGGGAAAATGGGACGGTGTCAGTTTTAAAAATAATAAGAACTGTGGTTCTGCAGCAGGGAGAGAATGAACCGATTACATCTGAGCTGTAAAAGGTTAATGGCAGGTCAGAGCTGGGTGCACACCTCTGTCAAATAACAAAACGTCAGTCACTGAGTCACGCCTTGACAGCAATGCATCATATTTCCACCGACTGAGAAGAATAAATGGATCCTAAACAATGTCGAACAACCAGATTCACTGCACAGTTCTTATAATAGGAATTAGGACTATATATATTTTGATTTATTGTTGCAAAAAATACAGTTAATGTTAAAAAAAACCCAGATTAAATTTATATTTTTACTGTTTTCTCTAGTTTTTTCCATAAGAGCAAACATATCAATAAATTAAAAAAAAATCTGATTAAATAAAGCCTCTATGTCCAATTTAGTGATTTAAGACATTTCTTAAATTAGCTGGTGTTTGTGGCACTATGAATGCTTTGCCATGCAGTTACCGTAAAAAAGTAATTCATAGTTCTTTATCATAATTTTCATCGTTATCATAAAAAAATTACGATAGATTTTTCCCTATCTGTTAATCAACTTGAACAATTTAGTTTAAAAAAATAAAAATAGAATAAAAATCAGAATAAAGACACATGTCATGCAAAAATAGGGACTTCAACATGTAACACCTTCCTTATTTTGTTGAATTCAAACCAAAGTCAAAGAAAAAATAAATCAGGTTTTTTTCCTCTTATGTTTTCTAGTTTTTAAAATGGCCAAAATCAGAAAAATCAATAAAAATCTTATATAAAATGCTTATTTGCTAGAAAATGGCTGATAGTGGAATCTCTAATGGAAAGACAATGTAAAATAAAATCTTCAGAAATAACACACAACTAACTAAAATCAGATATAGAATTTCAACATTGAATAAGGAAATGTCACGGCCATGTTAATCACAGAGAAGATGGGTGATAATATCAGCAACAATGGTTATATGTCATGGCAGCATATTATTTAAAAACTATAGTTAAACAAGAAACAAAAAACTAAATTAACAAGCAACTTAAATGTACATGATATCGCCACTGAAACTGTCCGCACTGAAAATGAGGAGTAAAATGTCATAAAATGAAAAGTTGAGTGGAGGGATAAAGTGAACTAGAAAAATGCTGGCCCTTGACTCACTGGTTTTCTAACCATACGGTCACACAGAGATGTAAAGAGGAGATGCAAAAGCAAATAAGGTGGATTAGCAGTGCATGCCAACAACTGACAGTGTCTTCCTGGACATATAATAATAAAATATTGTCTCTGATGTCCAGATACTGAACTGTTATGTTAAGACAGTGAAAAGCAACAGTTTTCAGTCAGAGGCCTCTTTAGATTCACTGTTAGACTGACTGCTACCGGAGATCCTTCCTTGCCCACATTGTTATCAACCACAAAGACTCTGAAGATACTTGAATAATATGAGTTGCATTTAAATAGAAAAAATTACAACAACATATTTATAAATCAGCAATATTCAGGTTGAGAAAACTATTTTCCTAATCTTTTTTTCCAAAATCAAACTTACAACACTAACGCACTAGGTAAATATCCCTTTCACAGACAATATATAATGTTTATGGTGTCTTTTTGATCTACAAATGGC
This sequence comes from Poeciliopsis turrubarensis, assembly GCA_010277015.1. Lineage (NCBI taxonomy): Eukaryota > Metazoa > Chordata > Actinopteri > Cyprinodontiformes > Poeciliidae > Poeciliopsis > Poeciliopsis turrubarensis. The sequence goes on from VMRN01000008.1 coordinate 1,069,005, forward strand.
TCCTTATAAACTGTAAGTTTGTGGCTACAGTCTTTTGTTTCTATTGTTCGTCAACAACAAAAAAAAAAATCATGTTTTTGTTTTTGTTCTTCCTTTACTGAATTACTCAAGAGTAAAACTTAATATACAGAAGCAAAAATAAAAAGCACGGTGTAGTAAAACTACTCCTAAAAGAAATATTTTCTTCAAGAAACTTAATAAAGTAACTTATACCCACTTTTGCATTTAATGTATCATTTTACCAGTGAATCGGGGCATTTTCAGGCTCACTAACAGATACTCAGTTACCCTGAGTTTAAAACTGAAGACGCACGCTACTCCTCCCCCTTGACGTATTTCAGCTTTAATTCAGATGGCTCGCAAGCTAACAGCTGGTATTTTACCTAAAATTACTGTAAAAAATACAAAAGTACAGTCAAAGGCTGCATTTGAAAAATAATTGGTGAAATAAAAGCTTTTCTGTTTGGGATCTACGTGACACTGCGGTCTGCCAGACTCTTTAAATGCCCTTGTCGGCAGTTGGCCAGCCGTTAGCCGCAAAGCTAATATCAGCTGACTGTAGAGACACATCATCAAGTTGCCCCGGATAACAGGTTCCAGCTGGCCGGATTTAACATTTTACACTCACCTGTGTGTGCATACGAAACGGGCACCTTCCATATGCTGAAGTGAGCCGAAACAGACGCGAAGTATTTTCCGAAAGCCAAAGGGAGGATGTACCACCGGTAGTACCTGCTCGGCAATTCAGTTTTGGGGACTCCCCAAGCCCTCAGCAGCGGCGGGAGGAAGACGACAACGGAGATGATGTGGAACAGAGAGACCGTGACGGGATACGGGAATCCGTTGAGGATTATTTTGTTAATAACGTTGCCCCCGGAGCTCACCGTGTACCAAAACACACACAGGACAACTATCCGAATCCCTTCCCCGACCGGGGTCCGCGCCACCGCAGCCATCTTTCTGCGCGGAGTGACGAGTCACCACCGGTGTGTGTAGTTGTACCGGGGCGCAGTAAGCGCCGTCAGACCGTCAATGAATGAAGCGTTCTCCTTCCGGTCTCAGATTTCAAAATAAAAGAAACTACAATCGCATTTCAAAAATGTACGACACAGCTTCACAGAGTGAAATATTTCAAGCATTTATTTCTTAAAATAACCTCATTTTCTGAAAGTTGAATTACACAGCTTTAAATCATGAGACTGTCTAAAAATCAGTAAACAAAAAAGAATCCATCCCAATATTTACAAGGACAGACGAACAAATTATTCAAGATTTTTAAAAATCTAAACAAAAAGGTCTGTCAAGAAGTTATTTTATGTTGAATTTAACTCATACATGTAAATTACAACGTCTACTATGAAAAACTATTTATTATATGGCTAATTATATGTGGTTAGTTACATTACCCATCTTGTCAACTTGTTTTGTCAGGTTTTCATGACAGTAAATTGGTGAAAGAAACAAAACATCCATCCATCCATCCATTTTCTGACCACCCTTCTCCCTAACGGGGTCGGGAGTTGTTGGTGCCTATCTCCAGCTGCGTTCCGGGCGAGAGGCAGGGTACACCCTGGACAGGTCGCCAGTCTGTCGCAGAGAAACAAAACATTCGTATCTATTTTATTACAAGAATGGTACATGATTTAATTTTTAATAAATCCAACCTGAAAGCCTACGGTATAATGTATATCAGAGAGAGACAATTTTAATTGGTATTTAGAAGAATGGGGCAAGTTACATTTATTACTGTTGAATCAATCAATTATAAACACATATAATTAAGAAATCTGTAAACAGTAAGGAATAATCATGGCAGACAGTATGTATGGGGTTAAAACCTCTTACTCTGTGCTAGATCTGGCTCTTAAATCATTTTAACAACAAACACTAACATTCGTTGGGACTGATGTTTTTGCATTCTTACCAGCTTTATCTATCATCTTCCCAACATACTTTGAATAACGTAATGGATAGACATGTCCTTTATATTTGTGACTGTTTACAGAAGACTTGTAGAGAGCCTCTACCTGCCATTTTGGATTATTTGTGTTTATTTATCTATGATGTCACACAAAGACGCATCATGTTTGAGATCTGGTTGTGCTTCTCTTTCTCTCAGATTTTGTGAATTAATCAGACACTCCCCCCAAAAGAAACAAACAACAAGAAACAAAAACACACAAAAAACAATAAAATTATCACCTGCCCTTCTACAGTTTTTTTTTTTTTTAAAGCACAACAATCTTAATTAATCTAAGCTTATGTTAATAAATACAGGTATCATTATTTTTGCTTTCAGGAAATAGAAAAAACTGACCTGAAAAAATGAAAGGTTTAGTTTCATTTAATGTCGGTAAGGAAGGAAAAAATGGTAGACTCTGGCAATAATGGATTCAAATTTCAACTACAGATAATAATGACAGGGTTTTGAGGTCATTTGCATGCAGAGCAAGCAAATGAGATGTATGATCACTTAGACTGGTGTCCAGACTTTGTTCTGCACAAGTCGAAATTGTCAAGTTTAAAGTATCTGCAGCTCACACACCTATATACCTGCAAAAATATATATTTTATTATATTTATAAGTCTCTTTTTTCTTTTAAAACACTTGAACTTGTCATGGTTTTTGGAAGGCTTTTTGCCCACATGCAAAGTGAAAAGTTAAAAAAGTTTTATTGAATAAAAAAACAGTTATGAATGAATGGATCTTGTGTGTCTTTTTTTTATTTTTTGACTGGAGACTTGGGGAAGACAGGAACACTGGAAGCAGAGTAATTAGAGAGGTGAGTGGGCAGCGGAGCAGTCACAATAGTGCTGGTGAAAACAATCTGGTTCTTACTGATGATGAGGATGATGGTCTGCCAGGGGGGTGGAAGAAACTGATATGATCCAGGCTTGGGCTTGATGCAGGTCCAAGACTCCATCTGGTGGAGAACCTGAACAAGTGGAAGGAGATGGAAACCCCACACAAAACCCAAAACCCCGACTCCCAACAGAAATCACTTTATTTAGAACACAACTCAGTGGATTGTTATGGTCCTACTTATGTTAAAAAGGAAACTGAAAACAAGTAAACATGATTAATAAAAGACAAATACTTTGTGTTGTGTCAAACGCTTTCCATTTTAAAACATATTTATTTGTGAAAACATACATCAGTTGCCTGTTGTAGGGGGACATTTGTAATTCGCTTGAACTTGAATGCTCTTAACTAAAGCTGTACAATTGCAAATGAAACAGTCCTAATCACAACAGCATGAGAATAATTTTGGACAAATTAAGCTTTAAATCATCTGTGTGTCGTTACATACAGTTTTCAAATGCCAATAAGAAAACAGGATATTTTACAAAATGAAAATACAAAACAAAAGCTGAATAGAACATCCAGCACAGATAAGGTATAATTTTCCTAAAATTTTCCCAACATTTCACATTTTGTAGACTTGATCAATTAATTTCCTTCCGAGCTGAACCAAGTTTCAGTCCAGGCAGACGTAGGGCAATATGTTCAGTCTGCTCTCATCTCCATGCGGATCTAGAGAGATGCACTCCGTCCAGTTGTACCAGTTACCTTTGGTGTCGTAACACCCGTTAACTCCGGACCAACGCCGCCTCTGTAATCGGATCAGGTCTTCACTGCTGATTTCTCTACTAACTCCAGGTAACTCTTTGACATGATGGTCTGATACCAGTATGGAAGTTTCTGTGGTATTCCTCTTCTGGTGATCCGCTCTTTTGCAAACCTCCGACATGAAAAGGTTGGCTCCAGCTGTGTGCGCACCAGACGACGACAGGATGTTGCTCTGCTGGGTGAGATATGACTGGATTATTTCGCTCCTTGACTGTTCTTTCCAGTGCGTCTGCTGGAAGGGACTGGGAGGAATGGGTTGATTCGGCTTCAGCTGGAGTTCAGAGACTTCCTGTTCTACTGAAGACTCCTTAGGGCAGATGCGTTTAATTTGTCCTGTTAATGGATCAAATGTGATCCTTCTGTCTTTCAACTTCACTGGTTTGCTTTTGTCTTCTGTAATTGGGCCATTCAGGTTCACAACATAATCTTTACCCCTGTATTTTTCTCTTTTCATTTTCACAGCATCATTAGTAATAGTCTCATCATCCAAACTTGAAGTCCTGCTTTGAAACTCCAAATTTGTGGACCTTGAGTGGTTTATGTGAACATTAAGTGACTGAGCAGATTCCTCCGCCTTCACACCTGGATTTCCACTAGTTTGTGTTTTTTTTATTACGGCTTCTTGCTTTAGACTCTCAGGATGTTGCAACAGACAACCAGGGCTTCCAGGTTGATGTTTATCCCATCTAACCTGCTGTTGCATAAGCATGTTAGGAGGGTTGCTGTACACAGAGGCACTTGCATGAGGTTTGACGGCGTGAATAGGAACTTTATTTGATTTACTATTGTCCAGATACTTTGACGTATTCCTGTCTGACGGTTGGTGTGCATTAGTATTTGCAGGAATTTTAAAACTCCCACTAAGTCCATTAGATGGCTGCTGTTTTGTGTCATCCTGAGTGGCTCTGTGTTTCTTTGTTTGACCCTCTTTATTGTCGCATCTACGTTTCCTGTTGCTTATCGGTTCAGAATTTGGAGAGCAGTTGTTGAAGTCACTTCTGGCCTTTAACTCTGAGCCTGTTTTGCTCAAAGCTGGAGGAGAAGAGCAGGGGTAAATATTGCCTTTGGGAGACCAAGATGCACCAGTGAGTTCTTTGGACACCAAGCCATCCTGACCCGGGTCGATTAGCTTCTGCCAGGTCCGAAGGAGCTTCTTGGCTCTTTTTGCAAGATCCTCGTTCTTGGTTTTTTTCCGGATGTCATTAATCAGCTTCCCAAGGCGCGTCTCCTACAACCAAAACATCGCAGATATAATTTGACTTCAAAAAGAGTTGCTTTATTCAGATTTTTACACTTTAACATACCTCCAGTACTTCTTTGGTGATGGAGCTTTTCTCCAAACTGGAAATCACTTCCACAACCACCATCATGTTGCGTATCTGCTCGGAAGACAAAGGTTTACAATATAATAAAGGAGTTTCTAATGAAAATGTGAGCCATCAGTTTCAAAATCCTGAAAATGATGGATCATTTGAACGAGAATCCACAAAACAAACAGAAATAAACACTTTATATACCGTGTATATATATCACTTTACACATTTTGAACTGAAAAAACTAAAAGTTTCTGATTGCATCCTAATTTATTGACATTCACCAATAAGTCAATGGACTACGGAGTGAAAACAGGGGTCATTAGGACAAGCATTCATTTGCATAGAGTCTCAAATGTACAGCTGCATTTCATGAAAATATGTACCGATACTGGTTTCGGGCTCAAAGTGACTAGCAAAGACAAGAACATGCAAATATTATCTTACTAGCAGAGAGAAGCATTAAGATTTAAATAAAACATTGTATTTATCAGAAAGGTGTAAAATATTACTACTGATAACAGTTGCAGTGATTTAAGGAAACCTCAACCTGGAAATAACTAGCAAAAGCATCAAAAAAGAATAATGCATCACATGTAAAAATACCAACTCGATCATTGTGGTTTTAATTATTAATATTAGAGTTAGCTCGAGTTAGATTGGTGGAGTGCACAAGTAAAACAGCAGGAAGTCCCCATGTTATGTAATTATAACAGCATCATATACACTTAGTGTTCCTGCACATAATCATTTTTTATAAACACAGGTATATTTCACAAATATAATACCTGAATTATTATGTATTGCTTTTGTTGTTTGGTTTTGGTTGAAAGCATGATCGGTTTCATAACATCATTTTGAAATCAACAAATTATGAACATGACAGTGCATATTTTTTTGAAACATCTCTTTTACTTTCCTTGCAGAGGCTGCAAAAATGTTTAATTTTTTGAATGCAAATAAATATAAATAATAAAACAGAAACGACTAGGATATTAAGAAAATAATGATCAGGATTTGGATGAATTTACTGTGGTCAGAGCAACAGCAGCTCTTAGTAGAAAATCTTTTCTTAGCGTTTGTTTTTGTATTTATTGCCCTGGAACGTCATTAGAAAATTAAACACACAAAACATTGCTTGTCAATCTAATAAGATCTGAATATAGTTAAACATTATATGGACCAAATTTTTTGCAGCCTGAAATAAATAACCGAGTCAAATTATTTTTATTGTTATTTTTTCTTCAAAAACATTAAAAATAGACTGGAAATGGATCATTTTGCTGAAGCAAAAAAAAGCAATTAAAACAGACATGCAACACTTCGTAAAGCCCCACATTCATGAATTGGAGTAACTTTAGACCAAGTGGGTCTCAGAGCCTATTATTTGCTCCTTCCCCATTCTGTTTCCTCTGCTGTAAAACTTTAAAAAACTCACGTTGCTCTGGCCGTCGATGGCCTGCAGCAGCCGGTCCCTCATCACCCGCGGAGTGGCCGTGGCCGCTGTCATCGCCCGGTGGACACCAGAATCCCTCTCGACAAAACAAAGCGTTTGAAAAGCCCAAAGATATTCTTTCGAAAGCGGGCATTACGTCCAATGACGCCGCTGTGTTTGTGTTCACTCCCCGGCGTGAACACAGCTTGGTAAATCCGCTGCAGGAGTCAGTCGGGGATCCTGAACCGTCCGCCTCCGCCTCCTCCCCGGTCTTCTAAACTGAACTGGCTTTTCCTGAGGGACGTGCGAACAGCATGACGGGATGTATTTACGTAACCACTACTGGATGGCTTGCGTGAGCCACACTGGTCGTTCGCGAGACAAGAATGGAGTCAGACGTCATGCTGGTGAGAGACGCCATCGATGCGTAGGTCAGGCATTCCGCCATATTGTGAGTGGCTTTGTTCAACTCTGACAAGAAGCACGAAAGCTAGCATTCAACTTAATAGTTTTAATTTTCTCAGTAATATTATTTATTTTAATATTATTAAAAATAAAATAATTTGGATGATTTTATTATCATTAAAAATTATAATATTTAATGATTTTAAATATTATCATTATTAATAAATATTATTATTTTAAGTTACATAGCCTCCATCCAGTAGTCAACCTAATGCTTTTCTCCAATCAACTTGCAAACCCACTTGAACCAATCATTTGCTCATTTTCATGCCCGTGATTTAATCCAGAGTGTTAAATTAGGCTCTATATAGTTGATCCTCCTTTATCTGGTTGCAGAAATCTTGCCTGACACACTTAACTTTGATTACGTCCAGAGTAGTGATTGGAAATCGAAGATCGTTTGCTCTGGTCTGTTTGAAGTGGTTCCTGTTTCAAAGTCCAGCTGAATGTCGGCGCATTCAGGTGCCGAGGCTGTCATGTTCGTGCAGCTAAAATGTTTTGCAGAAACTAAATCAAATTAGAGTGTATTTATTTATCACAGTGTGTAATCGGACATGCAGCAGTCTGTGGAGTCTCTCGTCCGACTGCTGGAGACATACAGAGGAAGAGATAAAGTCGTGAGTCTTCACTGAACCTCGTTTTTATCCAAACGTTGTGAAAACACCGAGTTTGATACATCTGCAGGGAATAATCTAGTTATTTATTTTGTTAATGAGTAATTTAATGCATTTTACCCCAGTGATTTTAGCATGAACTATGATTTTGAATCAGTCTGTATGACGGATTGAATTGACCAAACGTTTCTATGGGATTTTGATTTACAACGTTTGTTTCTTTCAATATAAAATGTATAAAACTTTGACAAAAGCTGCAGGTGTGTGCCTGTGTCTGGTGAATTTTTGGTTCAAACAAACTTGCTCTTCATTTAGTGAAGTTACACACAGTCGGTAGAGTATTAATAAATTGTAGCAAGAGTAGCACTAGTCAAGAAATAAAATTACTCAAGTAAAAGTAAAAAAACAAAAACAAAACAGTAATAGTAAATTTTTTCCAAAAAGTTACTCAAGAAAACTACTGCCCAACTCTGGTGTTGTAAAATTCTATTAATATTTTACTACTTGGTGTTATTTTTCTTAATATAATCTTGATTTTCATCCATTTTTTACCTTTTGCCTGCAGATCAGGACGTTCTGTTATGGCTCTCAGCTGGTCGGAGGAGCTCTTACCCGAAAAGCAACAGCAGCAGATGTGTCATATCAGCGACTTGGGAAAAGTTTGCTTCTGTTTTCTGCTCAGCTCAGCCACTGCAGGACGGTGCTGAGGCTGTTTGATGATCTCTCCATGCTGGCGTACTCCCACAGCTATGGACTCGGTGCTTCGGTGATTCAGAACAAATGTTGCTTGCATGTCCACACAAGACCCATCTTTCCTGTTGATACTGACCAGATTCTTGTTTCAGGAGGAGGATGCAGGCGTCCGCTGGATATCAGTGCTTATGAACGTGGCTGACCAGCTGTACTATCCGTGTGAACATATTGCTTGGGCCGCAGACGCAGAGCTGATCAAAGTGAGGTCTGATAAGTGGTGGCTGTTCAGCGTAGTGCTGTGGGGAACCTCGTTGTTGCTGGGAATCCTCAGGTGAGACATCTGCACTCAGGTATCAGGACACATCAGCTGAGTTATCTGCATCTGTTCTTCCGTCCACAGGAAGGGTTCAGGAAAGTAACATGTAACTATGCACTGTAGAAAACCTGATAAAAATGATATTTAATAAGAAACTCAGTCATGAAAGCATGAACTAAATTAAGAAAGTTGTTGAAGTACAAAACAATTATGAAAAGACTCAAATGACAGTTTTAGTGCAAATCTTTATTTTTCTGCAGATCACTTCGAGTTCTGCTGCTGCTCAGGAAGAAGCTGAAGAAACACCACAGAAACGAAGGAGGCAGCAGGTTTTTACTCAGCATATATATATTTTTTATTTCAATGACATTTGATTTATTATTAAAGCAAGCTACGCTTCCAGTCTGTTTAAGCATTTAGCAAATATAAGTTTTTTTGTTCGTTATCTTGTCTTATTTATGTTTTTCTTTCAAACTAATAACTCTGTATTAGAAATATACAATTCTCCGATGCTCAGCAGATCTGTTTTCTCCTGCAGACGGTCTGACCTCCACAGACAGACACGAGCGGAGATGCTCTCCATCCTCAGCAGCATGGCGGACCTCAGTAATGCTGTTCACTGGATGCCGCCAGGCTTCCTGTGGGCAGGACGATTCCCCAGCTGGTTGGTGGGCTTGATGGGCACCACCTCCTCTCTAATTGGTTTGATTCAGATGAATACCAGCACCAATGAGCTGCCAGACAGCACAGAATTGTCTTCACAATCAGGAGGAGATGCTAATTAACTGGATGATGAACAGCTTCTTGATTTGATCAGATCATCTGTTTAGAGTAATTTCTACTCCTGTCTCCTAGTAGGTGAATACAGAAAGTGTTAGCTACCTGAAATGTTTTTGAAATTATGAGATTAGTCTATGTTTTAAATATATTTGGAAATTTTGTTTCTATTCTGTTCTTTAATTTATTTAGGTCAAAGTATGAAGTGTTACCTTTGGAGACCTTTTAGCTTATGCCATGTTGTCTGGCTGATTCTGTTTATTCATTGATTTTAGATTTCTCGCAGGTTCCTGGTGAAATTGGAAACCTGATTCCCAATAATTTGATTAATGACAACTTATGATTGAACAAGGAGGGTGTTTTTTTTTTTTAAAACCACAATCTCGGTCCGTTGTTTCAAATATCAAAACTTATGAGGAAAAAGAGGAAAATGGAAAGAAACATGGAAGGGAGCGATATTTCTAACAGCTCCACTTTAATAATGCTTCAGACATTTACAATGCTTCAGACAATGCTTCTCCACAAACAATGTGGAGAAGCTGAACGGTTTTATTTAGATGAATGTATATTAAGCAAAATTAGCTTATGTGGACAATATTTCAGATCTTTGAGTCATCTGTATGCATTCAGTTAATTGCAAAAATAGATGTTTTGCATAGAAGAACGAGTAAAGAACATGAAAGGTAGCTATGTAATGTTATTTTAACTTAGTTACAAAATTTAACCCATGTTTATTAATTTATGATTTTTTTTTTTTAAATTAAAGCTAAAATCACTTGTTTTGTTTCATTATGTGTGTGTTTTGGGGATTACTAACCAAAGAAAGCTGGTATTTCAAACTTTTTCAAGATAAATGGATTGAGATTTTTTCTGAAGTCGACTTCTGTCTATCTGAAATAGATACAGAAAAGAAGATACTAGCATTCAAGTATGCAGTAAAAGTTTTTAACATCAAAATGAAAGGGTGACTATATGTGTGCAACATTATATGAACCAACTAACTGCGAATTATACCAAAAATAAAAAAATAAAATAGGTCTTGACTTTCTTAATCGAAATATCGACATTTGATTAATCGGGACTTGGACGCAGGACGGTTGACGTGAGTCACTGTTGCATTTGACGCGGCTCGTAAATTAAGTTTTAACCTGATGTAAACTATTGCTCACATGAGATATTATGCTTCAGATCTATTCTCTAATGCTAGTTAGATGCAACTTAATGAAAAACTCGTTGGATTTCTGTATAAATTTAACTACGTACGAATATAAAATGGGCAGAGACAGAATTTGTAAGGATCTTTTGAGGAGTAACGGGGGAACTTGAACGCCGCAGCAGGATAGTGGTGGCCAATAAATAAAACAGTCACTCGACAGCAGCAGTAGCTGTAAAAGTTAGTCCGATTTACTCGGAGAAAACTGTACAATAGTGAGGCATTCTGTTAAATTGCTACCTATGTCAGAATTACTGATGTCAATAGTATGACGGACAAAGTATACACAGAAGTTGTGGAGAGGGTTAAAGTTCCTAAACACGTCGACTCGTCGGTCGTGGCAGCGACAGTTGTGTCTGTGTGGACACAAAGGAGGCGAGAAAGATTTCTGACATCCGGTGGGAACTGTTTTTATAGCAGTTATGGTGTTTTATGTGTTCATTGTTTTAGCTTTCATGTCTACTAACGTAAATACTGTAAAGAGGAACAGTTAGCATCTAGCTAGTAATAATGCTACTTAAGTTGGGCTGGTTATGGACTTAAAAGGAGTTCTGCTTTTATTAGTTTATCTTAAAATTGTTTTTTCCTTACTTATATAAAGAACTATGGATTTCTCCAGAGGCACAGTGTTTATTTGAAGCCTTCTTGTACTTTTGCAGTAAAACTCATCTAATTTTAATGTTTATTTCACTGTCTGTATAGTAGGTATTAGTTACACAATCGATAATTCTTATTTTGTGTCACAAACGATATACCGGTGCATCTTAATAAATGATAAAATGTAAAATACTTTATTGGAGTAATTCTTTAAAACAGTTACTCTTTTTCAACTCAGTTTAAAAATATTTTAATGATCCTAAAAGATAATCAAATGTCATCTAAGTATCTTCAAAGAGTTGTGGCAGTGATGCTGTGCAGGGAGGAAATCTGGTTGCAGTCAGTGTTCCAACGAATCAGAGGAGGCTTCTTTGTGAAGATCGTCGCTCTTGACTGTCATGACATGCTTACATGTGAACAACAGACAGGTCACCAGTCTTCAGACTAATTGGAGTTATGTGATATAACATTCCTTTGAGCTGCTGAAATTTATGGTTGCAGTCACTGTAAGTCACATGTGTCGAACTCAAGGCCAAATCTGATCTGCTGCAGCTTTTTATGTGGCCTGCTAGACTCCTGATGGCTACATAAAAAGAACCTTAAAAACATTTGTTGTTTGTTTTTTTTTGTCAATCAGAGACAGGGACAGCTATTTCTTAATATTTTAAACGTTTAATTGGTTTTATAAACATATTCTGGCACTACTGGCCCTTTGAGGACATTCATAATCTGTTGTAAGTCATAACTTTAATAAAAATAGATGCTTGAAATATATCACTCTGTGTTTCTAAGTTTCCAGTTTTTAATTGAATCACTGAAATAAGAGTTCTTTTCTTTCATAGTGTCATTTATTGATAACTACCTATGACAGTTTTAGTGTTTTTCTTTATAGGAATCCTTCCAGGAGATTCTGCCGCATTGTGATCGCAGTACGGATTCTGCTCGGTAATGCCATCTTATCCTTGACACAAAATGGACTCCGACTGCTTCCCGGATCATCAGTCTGCATCTACGCTTGCAGATGGCCCACTGTCTGACTTTGACCCCATTATTGGTGCCTCAGTGGAGGGAATCGGTGTGCTTCCAGTGCCAGAGGCAGAAGACCTTGATACCTACAGTCTAATTGTTCCTCCTCCTCTGGACTGGAGGTCCGACTCCTCTAGCGAAGCCGGTTCTGCTCATGATCCGGAAGACTCCAGCCTGCCTCTCTCTGCTGACCTCCTGGAACTGAGCACCCTCGGAGAGTCAGGATCCCCTCCTCTGATCGGAGAAGACTCGTCGACTCCAGTCCAGTCGTACCAGCAGGTGCTTCTGGGAAATGCATCAGAGTCAGGCCAGGCTATAGAAGTTCAAGTTGACGATGCAAATGTTCTAGCTGCAGAGGAAACGACTCACAAGATCTGCGTCGGTTCTGAGGAGGCGGTTAGCGAAGAAGAGGCGGAGGTTTCAAACAGGAGATCAGGTGATGAGGATCACAGCCATATTCATGCCTTGCTCACACAGCTTCAGATGAGGGACACAGAATGCCATGACGATCACTACTCCAGTCTGGCTGAACAGGAAGTGTGCGGACACTCCATGCTAACTCAGAGCACTGAAACCACAGGGCTGCTTTTCTCCGAAAGCCACCAGCGAGACCTGCTGGGACTGCTGCAGTGCACAAAGATCGGTTCTACAGCCCATTCGTCCCACCTGCCTCTCTTTGGCAACGTCGACGCCGTGCTCTCCGTTTCCTACAGCCAGGAGGATCCTCGCAGATGCTGGAGGCAGAGCGCAAACGGTCAGCGACGCAGGGAAGACTCTGTCGGTTCGCTCCCCGATGACGAGTACCCCGAACCCGTCTGGATGAAGCTCGGGGAGGAGCCGCCGGAGGATGAGGCTGGTGCCGAAGGAGAACAGGTTGGTGTGGAAATGACTAAAACATAACCAAGACATTAACCCGACTGGGATGTTCATTTCTGAGGTGGAGTAGTAATAATTGATGTTTCGCCGACTAATATTGTCAGAATCCCAAACTTTTTTGCAAAACATGTTTCCATCTAATTATCAACTTCATTTCAATGAATATTTTTATGTCTTAAAGAAAACAGACAAATGAGTATAATTCACTCATTTTTAATTTTTAAAATTCTTTCCATCAGTTTTGGATTCACAGTTTGTTTTTAATTTGATCTTCTCTCACATTTATGACTTTAATTTATTAATTGAGGCTTCAATTTACTTTTCAAAGAGCGCTGATGACCACCCGTCCTATAAAGATGGTGAGTCAGTTTTCCTTTGTTTCCCCTTTAATGAGATCTTTATGCCCTCTTAGGCTGAGTTTTTGTTATTTTCTGATATAATGTGTTGCTGTTTCAGTGCCTGGTCCTTGTGACCCTGAAGACCTGCTGGACGGCGTTATATTTGGAGCCAAGTATTTGGGCTCCACTCAGCTCAAATCGGACAGGAACCCTTCCACAAACGCTCGCATGACCCAAGCTCAGGAGGCCGTTGACAGGATTAAGGTGAATAATAAAATCACATCAGATTCAGAAGGACAGGACTTCAGTGTGGCCTGTAGAAATGAATGGGTTTCCAGTCGTAACCAGTCCAGTTCTGATGCTGGTGGATTTGACTGCGGTGTGTCTGCTTCTAGGCTCCAGAGGGAGAGTCCCAGCCGATGACCGAAGTGGATCTGTTCATCTCCACAAAACGAATCAAAGTGCTTACAGCTGACACACAGGTGCTGAAAGTTTATCATAACAAGTCTTTATGTTTTCCACCTCCCTAAAAAGGTGCAGCAAAGTGAATTTAAATATCCCAAAGAAGCTAATTTATTGTACTAATTCAATGGAAAAAATGAAACTTATCTTCTGTGTATTTATTATTGAGAGTGATATATTTCAAATGTTTTTTATTGTCTATTATGATGATTATTGCTTACAGACAAACTGAATCGTAAGTTTATGGGAGAATTTTTCTGCCTTAATTTGAGAGCACACATAGGACTTCATGTCTTTTGTTCTCAAAACTTGTAATGCTTGTACTCAAATCTTCTGCTCTTTTTCAAATATTCACCGTTCTTTCGCAAACCTTTCTCCATATGCTCAAAACTTGTCTCTTTTTGCTCACACTCGAAACAAAAAAAGTACAGTCGCCTGGCAACCTCTCAGCCAATAGAACTAAAGTGTTACACTGGGTGCGTTTGTTTCCTTTTAGTGGGAGTGGCTGTGGTGCGCTAAATAATAAAATAAAATTTAATGAAGCTTCGAGGCAGATACATTTTCCACGAGGAACTTTAATAGTCGAGGTACTCGAATCATTCGAGGAATCGTTTCAGCCCTACTCTGAAGGCTGTTAGCGACCATTCGCGCATTTCTAGCATATGTTTTGCGTATGTCTGGAGCAGAAAACTGTGGTGGTCGTTTCTCCCTATATTATGTGGGTGGCTGTAGAGAGAAGAATCAACAAGAAGAATCATGTAGGGAGAAGAAGCAAAAGAATCAACAGGACCAACACAGGCATACCCACTAGAAGGAAACAAATGCACCCAGTAGAACACTTTCATTCTATTGGCTCAGAGGTTGCCAAGGCAACGGTACTTTTTTTGTTCTAAGCAAGGAGAAAATAATTTGCAAGTGAGCAGAGAGATTTGCAAGCAGAGTTTTGCTCCAAGCAGGCACAAGTTTGGTTTCTCCTAGTAAGAACAAAGGTTTGAGAAATCACAGTGAGTATTTGAAAGAGAGCAGAAGTTTTGATCACAACTATTAAAAGTTTTGAGAACAAAAGACATGAAGTCCTTTCAGACTGAAAATGTGCTCTTGAATTATGGCAGAAAAATTGCCCCATATTAGGGAAGCTGCCAAAATTTTAAGTTTACAGGATGAGACTTGTTGAAATAATTTAATAATGTCAAGCTTCCTCTCAGGAAGCCATGATGGATCACTCTCTGCAGACAATTTCCTACATAGCAGACATTGGTGACATTGTCGTCCTAATGGCGCGAAGGAAACATAAAGGGCAGGAGGCGGACGCTGCTTCCTCTTCATCGCAGCCTCAAAAGAAGTGCCTAATGATTTGCCATGTTTTCTCCTCGGAGGATGTGAGTCTGTTTAATCGTTTAAAAGTTTACATTATTGTTGTTTTGAATCCTGGAATCCAGCAGTTGTGACAATAAGTTGATGTTTACCTTTAGCAGCACAAGGTAAACAGGCGGTCAGAACAATATAATGTTCCAGCGTCTCCTTCTCTGCACAGTGAAACTGTAAAAGTCTCAAATATTCTGTTTTTTTCAGCTTTAGTCTGGCCTGATTTCAGCCAGGGAGTTCCCCTGAGAATCAAATGCTCTGGCACTTGTCCTATTTTTCCATAAATGGCAACATTTAATTTATTTGAGCAATTAACTGGTTGTAGGAAATTTAAGACTCCAGAAAAACTATTTCTGACATTTGTTTCCTCTTCTTCCTACACCTGCAGCATCTCTAATGATCCTCTCAAAGTAAAGAACCTATTTTATTTGGTTCAATTCAAAGGCGGAAAAAATATTTTCTCTTATCATATTTTTTTATATAAAAATGAAATGTCTTATTAGTTTTACTTTTCCAATTTAACTTCTGCTTTAGAGCTGAAACAGTTAACCACAATTAATCGATTATTATTGATTCATTATTACTCATTTAATAATTGATTAATCGTTTACTAAACGATTAATCATTTTTTAAAAATCTAATTCCTGGAAGAAAAGCATATTCAGAGCAATTATTAAGCCAAAAATATACAACTTAGATAAAAAAATAACAATTGCCTATAAATGTATTCTCCTCAATGACATACTTTTAACTTCATTAGGTTAAAATGTTCTAAAACAAATAATCTTTTTAAATACCTGAGTAATTGATAAAATAATCAATTACTAAAATGATAATTAGTTGCAGCCCCAGTCTGCTTGCATGCATAAATATTGAACCTCATTTGCCTCGTCCTTCTGGTCTCTCCTTACAGGCTCAGGTCATCGCTCAGGCAATCGGACAGGCGTTTGGTGTGGCTTACCAGCAGTTTCTTCAGGCTAACGGCATCAAGGCCAGCGATCTGAAACCGGGCGAATACAGTAACTACCTGGAGAGTCAGGAGCTTTACAATGGAGATCTGGCCCACTTCTCGGACTCTCAGAACCTTCGAGATGTAAGCGAATGATAGAAACTTCATCATCTGGTGTTTTATTCATAAACTCATTCAATGAGTTAGAATGTCATTAAAAATTATAGACTAGTACACACAGACTGATGTTTTTAGGCTTTTATTTCTGTTAAAGAAGCGGTAGTATGTATTTTCCAGGCACGTAGAGCCATTTTATATCACAATCAAGTAATTGTGTTATTTTCAATAGTTATAAATGTTATATCCCGTATTTTTTGGATTACAAGCTACTACTTTTTTCCAATGCTTTGAACCATGTGGTTCATAGCCCAGTGTGACTTTTCTGTGGATTCAACCCCCAGGGTGCTCTTTGGCAGGAAGTGAATCATTAGAAGTCAAAATTGGAAATCAAGGAAGAAAGTGTTGATTTTCATTTAGAACAAGCACATGCTAGCAGCAGGCACGACGGACAAATGTTTTCAAACTTATATGATGCAGTTTTTAAGTCGAAGGCTGTCGATCTGGTAGTACAGATTGATAGCTGCTGTAAATCACAAGATTTATTAAGTGCGGCAAGTATATGTACGTTTCCAGTTTTTAAAAATAAACTTTGTTGGTGAGGCTTATAGTGAGGTGCGCTCTATAGTCTGGAAAATACAGTATATCAAAAATGATGTATACAATTTGACTTTATGATCTGAAGTCTTGAAATTAGGCTCTGTCTCTTTAATAAGCTCTTGCTCTTTCCAACACTACCACAATTCCACTCCATACAAACAGACAAAAGCAGCTATGGAGCAAATACTTTTGGTTGTTTATGAAATCTGTATGTGTTTGTGGTTCAGATTGGGATCACTAAGGCTGCCGGGGAGATCCTGGGTCTGGCCGTGGTGGAGTCGGGTTGGGGGTCCATCCTGCCCACCGTCGTGGTGGCCAATCTCCTCCATGGTGGTCCAGCTGAACGCTGTGGGGAGCTCAGCATCGGTGACCGCATCATGTCCGTCAACGGCACCAGCCTGGTGGGTCTGCCCATCACCACCTGCCAGAACATTCTCCGGGTAAGAAGAGAAAAATTTCTCAAGCTTGTTATAATACTAAAAATAATAATTTGGCTGTATTATATAACATTGAGTGAGAAACAAAAATACTTCTGGCTTTCTTTATATCTGTCATTGCCTCCATTGTGCTCTAGATGGCACTGTGATGCAATATTCTTCATTTGATAATTGGTTTATTTGTGTCTACTTCTGTAAAACATTAATATGGCTAAAATCCGTTTGAAGTGCAATATCTTTTGGTTAATATAGTCCAAGTGTTGTTAATTTGTGCTTTGCATGCTAGTACTGTGCAGAGCCTGTGAGATGGAGTTTCTTTGTTTCTGCTTCCACCTTTAATGGCTGAGTAATGAAGGCCAAGATAATGAAGAGGTTTAAGTACTTTGCCAACTCTACTAACAGCAATTTTCTGGATATTTGATTACAAAAAAATATGTATTTTTGAGTAGCCTCATGGTAAAATGGTTTGGGCATCTCCAGTAATCTGTACTACATTGAACGTTATCAATGTACAGACTGTGATGGGATCATTTTGTTTCAGCGAGTCTATTATGTCCAGCTCTTCTATTGTTCATCCTAAAAATATGCTGCTCAAATGAAAGATAACCGTGACGAACCACATAATATCTGTTTCTGCTCCTCCAAGGAAATATGTTCAGACTCTGTGTAATTTAATTATCTTTTTTTTTTTTTTTTTTATCACGTAGTTTCTCACAACAAACAAAAGTCTTTAAATTTAGCAGTTTACAAAGATTTTTATTTGTATGTTACAAAACTATCAAGAGTTTTTCTTTTTAAAATACATTTTCAACACATAACATCTAAAAGCTGAACACTTTCAGTACATTTTCACAGTGGACACCAATTATTCAAAATGCTAAAAGTCAAAGGATGATAGAAGCACAGCTGACAAAGAAAGGAAAGTAGAAGATGGGCACTTGATATTGTCATCACAATATAAGGTTTTCCCCCGATAACTTGCTAAGTCTGGTGGTAGAGGTGCCAGGACAGTCATTCAGCAGTTGTGTTTTTGAGTTAAAAAATGTTGAAAGTTGGCAGAAAATTGGAAAATATGACTAGATAACTGTAAATGTATTGTTGGAAGACATTAAAACAACTCATACACCAATTATGAAGTCTTAGAAAAGGCAAACACTAAAAACAAATTTAAATAAAGAATGTCTAGCTGATGGGTCACAAGTCAAACCTGGTGGCCCGCCAGGATTATAATACACTGCAATATTTACCAAAATTATCGTTGTCTCAAGATTTTCTAATATTGTGCATCCTTAATTTAAAACTACACTCTTTGTAACTTCCAAATATTTTAAATGTATGATTTATTTACTTTTTTTTTTTTTTTTTTTTTTTTTACAAAAGTTTTGCTTTGGTTGTTTTTACTTATGTGTTTTATTTTTCATTTTTCTGTATTATTATTTTTTGTTTGTTTTTGTGAATATTACTGAGCACTTAGATGACATTTTACAAGTTTTCTTTTTCATTTTTATTTGTTTATTTCTCAATCAGGACCTTAAAACCCAGAAGTATGTAAAGCTCAGCATCGTCCACTGTCCTCCAGTCACCATGGCGATAATAAAGAGACCAGATCCCAAGTTCCAACTTGGCTTCAGCGTCGAAGATGGCATTGTATGTCAATTCTGATGACTGTCCAAGCAGTAGGCAATTGGGAACGAATAAAGCATCTACTGATTCCTTTCTTTGTATAAAAATCTGAAGTTTTCTCTAATTTTTCCAGATCTGCAGTCTGATGAGAGGCGGTATTGCAGAAAGAGGAGGAATCCGCGTTGGACACCGCATCATTGAAATCAACGGACAGAGTGTTGTTGCAACTCCCCATGACAAAATCATCCAGATCCTCACAAATGCGATTGGAGAGGTCGGTCATTCTTAAAATGCTCACATAAGGAGCTGTAAAAGTCTGAATTAATAGATGTTGATCTGGTAGATATTGTCAAAATTTGGTGAACTTTCTTGTTCGTTCACAGATTCACTTGAAGACGATGCCTGCCTCAACGTATCGACTCCTAACAGGACAAGAGCAGCCGGTGTTTCTTTAAACATTTTCACTGCTTTGCATTGATGTAGTCACTGCACAGTGTCCAAGCTTCTTCAGCTTCTGCCAAACTCAGAAAATATTATGCAATTTGTAGCACACAACTGTTGACACAGGGCTGCCATTATACCACAAACTAGTCATCTTAAATATTTTAAAGTGAGAGCATTATTTAAAATGTAAGATTTAGAGACCTGATTGTTTTTTATTTATTAGATTTTTTTTAGAAAGGGTAAGCAGTCTTTTTAAAATTAAAGTGTTCACCTCGTCACATTGGATGACGTTGAGAATCATTTGGAGTCTTCCAGCCTTACATGCTTTCAGAGTGAGTCTGGTTATAAACTTACTTGAAGTGATCTCACTGAATCAGGATAAGAGGTCTGAGTGTTTCAAAGTGACTTCCTATTCATCATGTTTTCATGCATATCAACACAAACCTTAGAGAGCGTTCTGGTTCTTCATGCATTGTCTTATTGGCCTGGTAGAGATATGCCTAATTTAAGATTACTGCCTTATTTCATAGAGATATGAATATATTTGTATGTTTTTATGCTGATATGGATGCTCAATAAAATGTTCAGTAATATATCTTCATGTAATGTTTTGAGAGCCTGTTAATGCATGAACAAATAAAGAGTTGGAAACATTGTTTAATGTCCTTTGAGCTTGATGTACTCATGCTAAAAAAAAGTAGGTCATTTGTTTTTGCACAATTTATTTATTTCTATTTAGAAACTCAATTTAGAGGTCAGGCATTGAAGTTGGACAAGATGGCCTTGTCTGTCGTCTTTGCTCTGATTATAATGGGCCATTCTTTGAACATAGTTTTGGTGGAACTGTCTGTGTTCTGAAGCAGGAAGAGATCCAGCTTCTTAAAGGCAACCACAATCCCATTTGTAAAAGGTCAGTCAGAAAAGTACCATTATGGCAGCTACTAACCTAACACTGGCAATACAACCCATCCCTCTAAGCTCTGTACACTCTGTATCTGAGCTAATCTAAAAACCAGTTCTCACTGGAAGTCCATTATTTCAAAAAATTAAAAATTTTCACAGTTTGAATTTATTTTTAAATTAGTTTATTTGTGTAATTTTTATGATATTAGTGTTTCATAAAATATCAGAATTTGCACATAACCTTGTTATTTTGTCTGTCTGATGACATGATTTATTTTGAAAATATCAAATGTTTCTCAGAATTTAAGTAGCCTTTTTGACAAATACTTATTTGCTCTTGAATAATTTCTTAGTTTTATTTTTACTTGAGTTAAAACATGTTGAAGTAGTGATATTCTTACTTTAGTATAGTTATGCACAACCGGAAACTACAAATAGTTTTTAATTACTTGTTCTTATACGGTGTCCGTATCCTACAAATAAAATTAATTACTATTATTATTATAAACTGATTACCTAACAGATTCATAATGAAGCCACTTGGTGGGACTGATTGGCTGATCAACTTTTCTTTAGTTACGAAAACACAGACATTCACCAATCAGATTCTGAACCGGCTTCCCCTGCCGCACCCCGGAAAGAACTTTGTCCAATCAGCTTTGCCGGTGGGCGGGCCTAAGTAGCTTCCACCTGCTGACAGAAACATTAGGAAGTCAATGTCAAGCTACCCGGTGAGGCTGTCGGTATGTTTGACACCGTTGCAGGAGTTATGAATTGATTATATATTTCCAGAAAGGTCATTTTGACTTCAGATTTACACCTTGGAGGACAATTCGTGCCGTTTTGACTTTTTAAACCGCTTTCGGAATGAGACTGCAAACCCTAAAATAGCATCTCTATGAGATGCTAAGAAGAGGAAGCGAGGAAGCTAGCGCTACTCAATCAGGAATATAGTGTTTTACCTCCGAATTTCTAATTAACAAAGGTAATTATTTTTATTATCTACTTACCTTTTTGCAGTTCAACCCAGTCAATGATTTAATTACAGAATAAATAGCGTTTATAGTTCAGGTTTATTTTAAATTTGGATTTTTTTTATTAAGAATGACAATATCTCTTATGTTGTCATGGGGATGGCTTGTTCAATCAGATGACATTAATTCAATATTGATCCATTATTAGTAATGTTAAGGATGACTCTTTATACATCATTTAATATTTTGCGCTGTACTTTTGCTGCCAGGATTTAAAAAGTAAGTTTTTAATCTCAATGTGTTTTTATCCTGGTAAAATGAAGGTTAAAGAAAATTTAAAAAGTATTATAAATGAATGTAATTGACAAGGAAAAAGTTTAAAATGTAAACAAACCTGCCCTCCATGTCCTCTTGCTCTTTTTATTTAAAGGTTTTATTATTTTACTGTTGTATTTTGACGTTGAGTGTAGAGAAAGGTGCCTATAAATAAAATGAGTTATTATTATTATTATTATTATTATTATTATTATTAACTTCTTCTGCTGCTGTTGAATGTATGTGCATTCTTTGTGGTTGATTTGCAAGGGAAATTAGTTTGAGCATGACTTGATAGCCTGACAGAAACGCTCCACCTGCGATTTATTTACCAGACCTTCATAAAGGTCAGAGGAGAAAAGAATAGTAGGGTGAAAGTGAGCGTCTTCAGGTGAGAAAGTTAAGCTGTTTGGATCAGGAGGATTTCAGGATCAAGCGGGGGATTGTCAGTGCCGAGCAGATCTCAGTGGGCATGAAACGCAACCTTTACTCTCCCAGAACACACAGTCAAAAAGTACATGGCAAATTGTGCAACAGAGAAAACAATGCAGAGAATTATTTAAAAATGAATAAATAAATTTAGCAAAATTCATAATGCAACTGGATAGAATTGGCCATTATTTTTCCATAGTGGGGGAAGACTGGTGGAAAGTGGAAACATGCATATTCACCTCTGCAAAATATTAGTTTCTCTAATTTTACTCTTTATATGTATATGTTTGAGTAAAATGAACACTGTTCTTTTATTCTATGAACTGCTGACAACATGTCTCTGAAATTTCAAGCAAACATTTAGTATTTCTTTGCAGAAAATGAGAAATGGTCAAAATAAAAAAAAAGACGCAGTGCTATCAGAGCTCAAATAATGCAAAGAAAACAAGATCATTTTCATTTTGATGTTTTAACTCAGGAAGAGTTCAAACATCAGTAATTGGAACAACCAGGAGGTTAGTGGAACAACCAGGAGGTTAGTGGAATAACCAGGAGGTTTTCAGTGGGGTTCACTGCAGTGGGCTCTTCATGTTTTGCAGCACTGTGAATTAACAGATTATTTACAAGAAAAACTGTGCAAATAACGGCTAGAATGTTGTTTGAAATGCGAAATCTGCAAATATCACCAGGAATGTGAACATTTGCTGGGTTTGTTGGTAGCAGTGATCTTTGTAGAGCCTAAATCCTGGGAGGAAGGATCTGTGATTGCAATTCTTTGTGCACCAAGGATGCAGAAAGGAACCTAGTCACTTGGTCCTCTGGGTCAAATCTTGAGTTTGACCCGTTTTGTAAACAGCCATTGTTTTTTTATTTATTTATTTATTTTTTTTTGCAGGAGAACGTCATGGCACGATAACAGCTGGAAGTAATGGGGTTTTTCAGGCAGCTCTACCTCCTCCTCTGGAAAAATGTCACGTACCGCAGGAGGAATAAGGTTATTACATTTTAATATTTTAATATTAAAGCGTGTTGATTTTGCTGGTAAGTTTTTAAATCGGGATACATTTTAAAGTAATTATTTAAAACCATTACTCTAAAGCGTATACAAAAATATATTAATTTGGGGTATGTCCTCCAGCATTAATTTTAGTCAATTTTGATTTCACTTTATGAACAATAAATAACAAAATGTGCATTCATCTACTGGTTATATGTTTAGGTCCAGCTTAATTTACAGCTGCAGAACTGAGTTAATTATTTATGAAAGTTTGTTCTTTTTAACTCCATTCTAAAAAATTTGAAAATAAAAAAATCACTTTTTTACTGAGTAGTTCACGTTCAGTACGCACTGATACTGATACTGTTTGGTTTCTTCTCATTGCTAATAATAAGCTTTTGTTTCTGGTAAATGATCAATATTAAATGTTTGTGTATTGATAATCGTTTCCAAATTTCCCGCAGATCCAGCTGCTGATCGAGCTCCTCTGGCCTCTCTTCCTCTTTGTCATCCTCATCTCTGTTCGTCATTCACACCCTCCTTACAAACAAGGCCAATGTAAGTGATTCATTGTTGTACAGGTGTTTTCTCTCTCACTCTCAAAGGTTTGAAAAATGGCCTTCTGCCAACAAGCTAATCAAGATTAACTCACTCAGAGTGGCGCTTGTGCCACGCACCCGTCTGCTTTCCAATCCTGCAGAGTTAATGACCTTCTGTGACAAGTTTTCTCAGAAGAATTAGGTTGCTCACATGAGGAGTTTCACATGAGAAAACACTGCACAATGAACAAGCCGTCTCTTCATACAGTCATTTATTCAAATTTCAAAATATGACTCTTGCAACTATTCAGTTTGTTAGAGGATTTAATTTTGCCTTAGTGGAAGAGGACAGTTAGTGTTGAAGAAAAGCACTAAGCGTTTTTTTTTTTTTGAAGCTCATCAAACTTCTGGTCAGGTGAGACTAAAACTGAACCTTTTGGTACATACACAGTTAGTAGGATAAATAATAAAGGGAAACGCTGGAAGAAAAACTGTTCCAAGTTGAAAAAGACCAGGGAAAAATCCAGCCAGAGCTCCAGTAGTTCAGGTCAAAGCATATCCATGTGTTGGCATGTCCCAATGTCCCAGTCCAGGTTTTTTTTTATCCAAATAGCCAACATTTTAGTCCCTAAATAAGCAAAACAAGTAAAGACAAATCCCCAAAGACTTCCTTAAAGCAAAGTTTTAGATTTTCTTTTGCATCCTTTTCCTTTCTCTTCATAATTAGATACTACTATTTTTTTTCTGTCATATAAAATTAATGTAAAAATAATTGTTTGTGGTTGTAACATGGCAAAATGTTTTTATTTCCGTTATTGTCTTTTCATAACTTCTTAAATATGAGATAACATTTTTGTTTTTCACGTGAGGCAATCTTGATATGAGTTAATATTTTTACTCCTTTTGTATTCCACAACAGTCTTTCAATATGTTTTGCTAATCTGTGTGTCCTAAGCGTTTGTTTCTCTTTGAAATTCTTGCAGGCCACTTCCCAAACAAAGCATTGCCGTCGGTAGGCACCGTTCCCTGGATTCAAAGCATCGTCTGCAACATCAACAACCCCTGCTTCCACAGCCCGACGACGGGAGAAACGCCGGGACAAGTGGGGAACTTCGACAACTCCATGTAGGTAGAACAGGGGAAGTCAGAGTTTATATTTGGCATAGAAGAGATTTTTTTAATCTCTTAAAATGTCTTTGAGGTAAATATAGCTTATTGTTATCTCGTTTTGCTTTTGTGATTTGAAAGTTTTGGAACAGACAGCACGCTGTTCTGGTAGATTGTAACATAAGCACAGATGACAAAGAAGTCCTAATCTTTGATTACAGATTATAAAACACTAAACACGGTTTGAAGTAGGAAATCACTTTGTGTTCATTACTGCTGTATTTTAGCTTCTTAAATGAGTCAGAAGCAATGATGCAATTAAAATGTCACAGGACTTACATGTCACTTATTGTGCAGAAATGGACAGGTGGAGTATTTCCTGTTGTTGTATACAGATAAGGATATTACATAATAGAACATTGGTTACTTTTTTTTGCCATTTCTTCCATCCCTTCCTCTGAATATCTAAAGAGAAACTTTTTGTGAAAATTGTTGCGAGTCAGTGAAGAAAATATCTTTTTTTCTTTTAACTGAGAAATTGATGTCAACAGTTTAAAACATGTTGATGTTTGCAGCTCAAAGTAAAGCAAGTGTCTGCAAAGTTGAGTTGTCTTTCCTTGTTGTTCTCCTGCAGACTGTCTCGTCTTTTTGTGGATGCTCAGACTGTTTTGTCCTACAGTGGAAATCGGAGCTTCTCCAATTTTCAGGACCTGATGGAGAGTGTCCGACTCTTGGGAAAACGATTTGGATCGCTACCAAGTACTTGTGACATTTTATATACCTGAAAGCAGGACACAAAACTAGTCACCTTTTCCAAAAAAACCCCCCCAAAAACAGTTGTTTTGCATTGTTTGCTTAAATATATTTGATTCATTAAAACAGTGAACTAACCCTTTAATTTAGCTACAAACCACACACCAATTTTAGCTTCCTTATATTCCTCTATTTTACCCTGTTTTCTGATAAAAATTCCAGATTGTAAGGGCTGCACAGATACTCCCATCTCAGCCGATTCAGCAGCTTCACTTTGTGATTGGTGTAAACTGGTGATGAATGAAAAGCAGATTGTTTTACATGTGCTTTCATGAAAGAACCTCAGTGTATAACGTTTGGGTTCTCCCGGTTGTGGTCAGATTAAGTTACTTGAGTTTTCCCGTGAAACAAAATGAGCTGAACGAAAGCAGGTTTTGGTCTTTTGTTTGACAGTAATTCAATTCCTAGAGGAGCTGAAATTATTTATTTGAACCACAAACATGACTTTTAAAAACCCTTAAAGTAACTACAGATTTAGTGTTGTGATTCTTGTAACGTTAACTTGGATAAATGGCTTAAATTAAATGAAAATAGTTTTATTCAGTCTAGAGCTGAAGCTCCTCATTAATTTTGAAAGACTAGTTGGGGTGAAGCTTTCACTGGTTCTGTGTGAAGAACAATAGCCGCTATTTCTCCCAAACCGACATGGTTTCTTTCTTTTCAGTCTGTGTTGAATCAGATTATTCCCACTAAATGGAAACCCACTTTCAGATTCCTATTTGGTACACAGTGGATTCCCTAAAGACGGATTATTTACACCTGGATTGTCTGCCAGCGAGTGTAAAACGTAACAAAAATGTTAGTTTGTGTGTTGACCTTCCTGCAGAAAGCTTGAGTTTCTCCTGATCTTCTTACTAATCCCGATGTGTTTTTATTTCTGGTGAATTTTCAGTTCTGATGATTTATGTTGCCTGTAGGTCTCCGTGTTAAAGAATACCTCAGACCCAATGAGACGTTCTCCAGTTTTCTTCTGAACACAGGAAACCTGTCGTCTTCAACTGTGGACCAGCTGATGGACGCTCGCCTTAATTTTCAGGTTTAATTCTTATTTACCAAAATCTACTCATTTACATTGAGGGAAACTCTACAAACCCTGTAATTTGGATTTGTTTTGAGAAAATGCAAATGTTTTTGCTCTGTTGTTAACTGCTGAAATTATTCTTGAATGTCTGACTTGGTTGAATGAAACATATTATGAATTAAAGATTCATAAAAAGAGATTTCTAGACCAACATTTTCACGTGCCATGTGTCAATTAACCCTTTCTGACCTAAGTTTCAAATCTCTGCCTGGATATTTGTGCTTATTTTAATTGTACGCAGTCCTTTAAATGTCCTTTGAGTAAATATATTTGCCCATTTACCCATAACAACTGGAACTTTCAGCATCTAGCAGGTTATTTCTATTAGAGTTCTGTTGGGATTCCAGTTGTGCAAGTAATGATTTTAAGTCGTTATTTAAATTTTAGGAGTTTTTCTGATTGGTGACATTATATAATAAAAAACATGTTTTGTTACAGTTGTTTTTAAATTTACCTGTTCCTAAAACACACTAAGGTCATGGTTCTGGAACTGTGGTACTAGAACCATTGGTTCTGCCTCTGATAATAGACAGGAATAAGTTTGGTACAATTATTTAATAGTGAAATAAAATCTAATAATCCCATTGATTTCAGTGTGATTTGCTAATAAAAGGAACATAAGGAATCAGTAGTTGGATCAAGAAATGATGATTGAAATAAAATTATTTTTTTTAATTTTTTTTATTTTTATTATGTGTAAGAAAAATGGCATGAAAAAATGTTGCATGTTTAAGCCCTATCTGCATTAGTAGCCCACATTTTAGAGTACATTGAGTCATTTTCTCCACATCCTCGTAGCTCAACATTTTAAAATCAACTCAACCAACCAAAGTTTTCTCCTTTCCAGGCTTTGCTGACTGGAGTCCAGATGCCGCTGAAAGTCTTGGTGTGCAATGCAACCTTGCTGGGAGGGCTGCTGTCTGTGGACAGAGGAGCAGCCAACATGGCGGCTCTTCAGAAGGAGCTTTGTGAGCTTCCTGCTGGTGTCCTGCGTGACGCTGAGCGCCTTTTCCTCTCTCAGCTTGACGTGACCAAGTTCCTTACAGTAAGTGAGATTTAAGAAGGTTGCAGAGCTGTGGAAAACAAAATGCAGTTTTTAAATTATTTGTAAAGGAAAAATTGGCCCAGACCAACATGGCCCTGTGTGAAAAACTAACTCCCCTCTAAAGTTAGTGAGTGGACATGCTGCTTATGGCTTTAATAGCCTCCAACAAGTGTTAGCAATTACTTTCATTTAGTGCTTTATTACTGTGGAGGAATGTTGGCGCTCTGTGAAATCATTTAATTGACCTCATTCCCAGGATCGACGCGATGTGTAAAGTCGCACCGCAGCATCTCAATTGGATTAAAGTTCAGACTTCCACTCAAGTCCTAAATTTGTTTTTCTAGATTTGCAGGTGGGCTTTAGATTTTTATCCTGCTTTAGAATTTAATCTTAAAGCTGCAGTATATAACTTTTATTTAAAAAAACTACTGCCATTTGAAGAAATGCACGACTCCCAGTCAAAAACAATCAATCAGAGCTAGGAGGAGCGTTTTAGTGCTTTCAATCAAACTCATGTACGCGCTGCTCATTGTGCTAATAGTAGAGAAACAACTTACCATTACAGGAAAACTGTCTATTCGCCATCATCGGTCTCCATGCTAACTAGCCAGAGCATTCCTAGTAGGCTCTGCTGTTGTAAACTAGCTTTAGCGTAGCAGAGAGCAAGGGGAAAGATGTGGTAAATGAGTACATGAGTTTGATTGACAGCACTAAGATCCTCCTCCAGGCTCTGATTGGTTCTTTCTATTAGTACTGGGAGAAGACAGGGGAGCTTGTGTTACATATATGTAAAAATGTTGTTTTATTTTTTATGAAAGTTACTTACTGCAGCTTTAAAGAGTCAAATTTTCATTTAAAATTTTGACTTTATCTCATTCAACACTATGTATTGAGTGAGATGAAAGAAGAGACATAAAAGTGGAAATATAAAATATAAAGGGTATATTTTTGTGATGAATTCTCTGTCAGCTCATTTTCCAAAACTTAATTAAAACTTTTTCAAATGTTTGACAGAGAGACCGTCTAATTGGCAGCGCCGATGAGCTCAGGATCGTCAGTCAGGCCATCAGCTCTGTTTCCCAGGAGCTCACTGTCCTCATAGATGACGTGAGAACATTTTTCTTTTGGTTTATCAATAATTTGTTCATATTTATCACTGCTTTCTTAAATTGACGTTTCCTTACTCTCTACGTCTTCTTTTCCCTTTCTGCCTTCCATTATTCCTTCCCTCAGTTGTCCTCCCTTTCCAGTTTTGCAGAAATGAACGCAGCTCTTAGTCTTCTGTCTCCTGAAAACCGCACAGCTCTGCCCAGAGAAAGCTTCAGAGCTTTTTCAAGGATCATGTGCGGCCATCCCAAAAGTGGCGGTGAACGCATTCCGTCGCTCAACTGGTATGAAGACAACAATATCAAGTCGTTCTTAGGCAGAAACGGCACGGAGGACGTGGTCCTGGACACCGACAACAACACAAGTAAGAGGCTTTTCTGATCAGGGTTTTCAGTGCATTTATTCTTAAATGGAAACCATCTCCTTACTCTCCTGGTTTCTTTTTGTTTGAAACTTTTTACCACCTACCAGGCTTTTTTATTTTAAGCCACAAAATGGTTTTAGGTTTATTTATTTGTTTAAATCAACAAATAAAAACCATCACATTTTGTAGTATTGATTTATACAGGCTTACATGTCAAATGTTTGTTAATTTTGATAATTATTTACCACAGCTCATGACAAAAATCCAAATTTTGTTTCTCACAAAGCAAAAAGTTGTAGGTGAGTTAAAAAAAAGTGACGGTACTTAAAAAAATTTCTAATGTATGTATATATAAAGTTTCACTTGTCAGTAATATTATTGAAATATATAGATTTCAATAATATTAAAATTGGTTTCGATATCAATATAGAAACCAAATCTATTTTAGTTTTAATTGAAATTTGTAAGACTTCCTGCACTTATTATGTGGCTTTTTTTCCCCCCAGCTAATAATCTCGTTTTGGTAGTGCCGTTTTGCCTGGTTAAAGTTTCTACTGTTTTCTTTACTTCTTTAGCACCTTTTTGCAAAAGTTTGATTCAAACACTGGAGTCGAATCCTCTTTCTCGCATCGTATGGCGAGGAATTAAACCTCTGTTCATCGGAAAACTGCTGTACACACCAAACACTCCTGTAGTTCGACAAGTCATGAAAGAGGTACCAAACCCTTCTTTTTCTGTTGTACAAGTAGTTATTGTTGTTAAGGAAAATGATGCTTTCATTCATCTTTAATCTAACTTTCTGTAGGTGAACAAAACATTTGAAGACCTCCAGATTCTTCAGGATGTGAATGATGCCTGGTTGGAGGTGGGACCAGAAATCAAGAACTACATGGAGACCAGTGTGGAGATTCAGCTGCTGAAGGTTGGATTTGTCCTCTGTTGATCTGCAACATTAGGGTTTAGAGTGTAACAACCCATTTTATGCTGGAAAGTCTTTTTTTAAACCAGCTTCTTTTGTGTTTGCAACAGGATTTGCTGAGGCGTCCAGAAATTGCAGTCTTGGTGAACATGCGTTTGGAAAACACAACATGGACGGCGTCACGGATCGTTCGTTTCCTGTCCACGCCGTCGCCGGACACGCCGAGGAGACCTGGAGCACCGCCGACCTGGCTGGACGTCTACAACAACATTGGAAACACCGTCGGCACACTTGCACAAGTCTCCAAGGTTTTCCACATTTACCGTTGTTGATCTGGACAGGACAAAAGTTTTTAATCATATCTGATATCATCTCAAAAACAGACATTTTTGTTGGGTTTCACTCATTTTCATACTCTGCAGTACCGTGTACTTAGAATATGAAGAAAGTGGGCAAATAGAGAACAAAAGAAAGTTAATGTCATTTGAAGATCAGGGATCTAAAGAGGCAGTGTTAAGTTAAATTTATGGTTTTGAACTTCATGTCAAGTTATAATGTTATTCTCTCATCAAAAACTTACCTGGAGTGTTGATTTGAGTTTTTACAAACAAATATGCTTATTGGATTGTTTAAATATTATAATTATAATTATATATATTTTTTTACTTTTTTACATTTATTTTAATAATAATATCTTTGCTGCTTCCTGCGCGTTTTCTTTTTAGTGTTTCAGCTTGGACAAGCTGGAGGGTTTGGACTCGGAGAGTCAGCTGGTCGACAGAGCTCTGGAGCTGCTGGAGGACAGACAGTTTTGGGCAGGTGTGGTTTTCCTGCTGCCCAACGCGTCCTCACCGCAGCTCCCGCCCCACGTCACCTACAAGATTCGAATGGACATCGACGATGTGACCAAGACCAATAAGATTAAAGACAGGTGCTGAGGATTCTTCCTACATTTATGCTTCTGAGTTGGGATGTTTTTTTTTTTTGTTTTTTTTTTCTTGTTGTAATAATAAGAAATTACAATTTTATGTTAAAACATAATACTCGTAAAGAAAACACAGAGCTGATCATAATACATGCAACAGTTACAAACAGCAACAGAAAAAGGGGGAGGAGCTGTCAGTTCCCGGTTGCTATGGTAACCACCAAACGCCAAGAGCGGCATATCAAAACACCAATAAATGTCTGGAGAAACAACTTGTTGACTAAAACAGAATAAATAAACAAACCATACAGGAACCCAGTAGAACATTTTGTAGTTGGTTAAAAACAATAAACTCTTCAAGTTTTTATTTGTGTCGAGCATTAGAACAGTTTTTACTCAGCATTATGGTTTGTTTGAAGGAAAATAAAAATCTGATATGGCTTTAAAATGTTTTTTTTTCCCCAGGTTTTGGGATCCAGGTCCAGCTGCCGACCCGTTCGACGACATGCGCTACATTTGGGGCGGTTTTGTCTACATTCAAGACCTGGTAGAGGGAGCTGTGAATTATGTCCTAACTGGAGTTAAACAGACCACTGGCATCTACATCCAGCAGATGCCATATCCCTGTTATGTGGATGATGTGTGAGTAAAGCTGCTAAGTGTTTTTGTGTTCAATAAAATGATAAAAGTAATCAGAAATGCCTCCTTATGCGAGCTTAAACATTAAGTATTAGCTTGCATGTAGGTTTGTAGCAGGAATAACTGCATCGAACGTTTTTTATTCAGCTTCCTTCGAGTGCTGAACCGCTCCCTACCTCTCTTCATGACTCTGGCATGGATCTACTCGGTGGCCATGATCATTAAAGGTGTGGTGTATGAGAAGGAGGCCCGGCTGAAGGAAACCATGAGGATTATGGGTCTCAGCACAGGAACGCTGTGGCTCAGCTGGTTCATCAGCAGCGTCGTCCCGTTCCTGATTTCTGCTGTGCTGCTCATTGGTCTCCTTAAGGTTTGGCAACTTTTCTGCTCCCTTCAGGATGTCGCTGTACGATGACTGCTAAAACTCTTCTCTCTCCTTTTGTAGTGGGGGGATATTTTGCCTTACAGCGACCCCACTGTCGTCTTTTTTTTCCTCATGGCGTTTGCCACCGCCACCATCATGCAGTGTTTCCTCATCAGCACCTTTTTCTCCAAAGCCAACCTGGCTGCTGCCTGTGGAGGGCTCATCTACTTCAGCCTCTACCTTCCCTATGTGCTGTGTGTCGCCTGGAGAGATCACCTCACGACCACACACAGGGTCTTAGCTGTGAGTTTGCTTCTAAAGTTCAATATTTAATTTTTTTGTTTCATTTGATTACTTAAATCTGCTTGTTTTTGAACAAATTCTGTCCTTATTGACAGAATTGTTTTTGTTAAGTCACAAACTTAAATGTGTTTTACTGAGATTTTATGAGGTCAACCTTCACAAAGTATTTTATGATTGTGAAATTGAAGAAAAAAGAATGGACAGAAATTTCCTGCATAGGGTTAAAAGTAAACATCAATTGCAGTATGCAGACTCAATAAAATATAATTTGCTGAAAGAACAACACACTCAGAGCTGTAATTAGGCCAAAACTGTGCACAGAAA
Organism: Poeciliopsis turrubarensis; assembly: GCA_010277015.1. Lineage (NCBI taxonomy): Eukaryota > Metazoa > Chordata > Actinopteri > Cyprinodontiformes > Poeciliidae > Poeciliopsis > Poeciliopsis turrubarensis. The sequence goes on from VMRN01000008.1 coordinate 1,101,447, forward strand.
AATAAAATTTTGCATTTAAAATGGAAAAAAAACCTTATTTTCTTGTAAATCTGGTCTACATAGAAATCCTCAAATGGCAGTTTTAACTTCGCCTGGTTCAAATTCTGCAAAAAAACAACAACAAAACCAAATATAACACCTTTTGCTCTCTGATTCGTAATCAGTTAATCTGAAAAATAATCCACTGATCAGCCCTACACTGTATTGGTAAGTTGAGCAGAAAGGACTGAGCTTTTCACATGTTGATAAAAGTATTTTTTAGCTGCAGAAGTGTCATTTGCTACAATGGTGAAGCGTTCACCAGAGGAGTGCTATGTTGGTGCATTTTTGGCAATAAACTAAAATGCTTATTGTTTTCTTCAAAACTGATTTCTTTTGTTTTCATGCATCTTCTTATTCATTTCTAATATTAAATAGAAAGGATTAAGTGGTTAATTGCAAAATCTACAGAATGTATCAAATGTTACATTTGATTATTCATAATAAGTTATTAGTTGCAGTCCAACCTGTGTTAAAATCAGCTTATTCTAACCCATGAATATCACTTTAAATTGTGATAGAATACTTTGATGTTTGTGTATTTAACGTAACAAAACATTAAGGTTAAAAGCCTATGAGCACTTTATTAACATTTTGTGTTTTCTTGTTTCTGTAAGAGTTTCCTGTCTCCTGTGGCCTTTGGTTTTGGCTGTGAGTATTTCTCTCAGTACGAGGAGCAAGGCGTGGGGATCCAGTGGTTCAACCTGCGGGCCAGCCCTGTGGAAGGAGACACATACAGCTTCACCACCTCCATCTCTATGCTTTACATGGACGCCTTCATCTACGCTATTGCAGCCTGGTACATTGAAGCCGTGTTTCCTGGTAGGACACATTTATATATTTTTAGTAGATGTTTTGCGTATTACTAATATTTTTGAGTTGTGATCAGGAGCCACACTTTTAACATCCCAGCATTCAGGAGATCAGTACCATTTGTGTCATAGTTAAGAATATTGTTGCAATAAGTAAAAAAAAATATACTCAGTATCATCCTTTTGGTGTGAAGACACATGTGTGTGAATGTATTCTCAGGTCAGTATGGCATCCCCAGGCCTTGGTACTTCATATTTCAGCTCAACTACTGGGGTGGGATTCCTTTAGAAGCAGGCATGCCGATCCCTCCAGCTCCCACCGACCAGGATGAAGGTACAAGAAGCGGCTGCACTTCTGAAAGGAAAGTGAAATTTAAAATGTCAAGAGAAACACAGCTGTAGGCAAAACAAATGGCCCTTCAGCTCTGTGATTTGTGAAACTGCGCTGGCGGTTTTCTAAGCTTAAGGCCGTTAAGTAAATTGTGGTAACAAGCGGAGAGTGTAAGCCAGTTAAGATCAAGGACTGGGAAAACAAGATGGCTAAATTTAATTTGAGTTTTATTCTTAGTTTATTTTTTTCCTCTCCTGTGAACATACAACTTTTTTCCACCTTTATTTGTTCTTAGTGTGTCTTAGCCTAGTTTTTAATGATCTTGAAAACCCTGAAAAGTCTGAAAATTGAAAAAGAAACATACAAAAAGCATTATCAAAAATGTACATTTCTGCAAAATAAGACAATTTAGTCAATTTATGCTTACAACTCAGGTTTTTACCAAGAATGAATCAGTTTGGATATCAGGTTAGTGACTGAACCGATGATTAAATAAATAAACACTTGATTGAAATCTTACAGGTTTATTTTAATAGGTTTGTTTGCCTCTAAACCTCTTTACAGGTTTTAAATTGGACCTGTGAAAGTTAAACTGGGTTTTAAGTGTTAACTGTCTTGACATGGCAGTTAGAATTCCATGCCAGCCCCGTTACCTAGCAACCCCAGCCAAGCCCTGCTCCGTTACATAGCAACTCAATTGGAACTGCTGCACATTTGGCCGCTGGTTTTACAGCTGCTGGAAAAGACAAATGTTTTGTTGTTGACTTGAAATTCAGAAATAACTTTCTGCCTTCTTGTTGGCTGTGCAAGAAAGTCTACTTCTGCTTTCCAAAAATATTTGGATTTAAAGTGACAGAGACCCTAAAAGCAGCTCATTCTGAAAGGAACTAAAACTAAAATTTTATTATCTAAGAATGATTTTGTGCAGAAAATGAACATAGATTAATTCTATCTTGTTCAATGAATCATAAAACTAAATTGGCTGGAACCCTGACGATGTCTATCTGTGTTTATAGATCACATTGAAGCAGAACCCAACAATATGAATCTTGGCGTGAACATCAGAAATTTGGTAAAAATCTACAAGAAGGGAGGGAAAATTGCTGTCAACCATCTAAATCTGAAGTTTTTCGAGGGACAGATCACCTCCTTCCTCGGCCACAACGGAGCCGGCAAAACCACCACCATGTGAGGCTGAAACTTATTTCTTAACTTCTGTGATCAGAGCAAGCCTTTCTTTTAGACTCATGATGTCTGATTATGATTTGATCTAATGAGGAAACATTCTGGACATTTATTCTGTTTATCAGATCCGTCCTAACGGGGCTGTTCCCTCCCACCTCTGGGACTGTGTACGTGAAAGGCATGGACATCCGCTACGACATGGACATCATCCGGAAAACGCTAGGAGTTTGTCCACAGCACAATGTCCTCTTTGACATGTAAGGATAAAAATTTTAAAGATTAAAATTTGTGGATTGGGGCATATTTAATGACATCAACAATAACACGTCAGTGATTTCTTGTTGTTCTTTAAACTCCTGTGTGTGCGGACAAGCCTCTGGGTGGCGTCTCTGTGTCTGAACATGAACGTGTATGAACTTGCATTATTATGTCATTATTAATATATTACTTAAAAATTTTATTATCACAATCATTTCTGAGAATTTATTGTTCAGCAAATTGATTAATGCAGAACCTGTGTATTAAAGTCCAGATCACATTTACTTATTTAAATGGTGTCGATATCATCTAAACCAGGAATCTGCAACCTTTGCAGTCCAAAAAAACTTTTTTCCTCAGTCTATATAAAACTCATTTAAAGTCACAAACTGTTCTTATAGTTTCCCTTTTTTATATACCTAAAGTGTAAGCTTTTATTTTGTTTCTTGTGCCATGCAATAAATGTCAAATTCAGATGTACAAAATACTTTGAAATTCTCATTTCATACTGTAATAAGCTTTTTTTTGTCAGATTTGTAAAACGTATTGAACCATTTCTAAAACTTGACCTTTTTCATGGGTTGTAAAAAAAAAAAAAAAAAAAGTCTGATAGAAAGCTTCAACTGAGACTTCAAGTAGAAATGAATTTAATTTCAGTTTAGTTTTTTTTCTCCCTCTGTCGCTCAGGCTCACAGTGGAGGAGCATGTGTGGTTTTATGGCTGTCTGAAGGGTTTGCCTGAAGAAAAGGTGATGGCTGAAATGAGCGTTTTGTTGGAGGACGTCGGCCTCCTGCACAAGCGTCATGATCAGACCAAAAACCTCTCTGGTAAGGTCACTAATTTCAACTGCAGAACCTAAAAATGAATCAAGCCTGCTCTTATAGAAGTTAGATTTGTTTGGTTTTCTTTTTGAAAGAGGGAATTCTGCTTCTTCTCTGTCTCAGGTGGAATGCAGAGGAAGCTTTCTGTCGCGATTGCTTTTGTCGGCGGCTCCAAAGTGGTCGTCCTGGATGAGCCCACAGCCGGTGTCGACCCGTACTCCCGCAGAGGGATCTGGGATCTGCTGCTCAAATATCGCGAAGGTACCAGTGACTGTGACCAGTAATGAGAGGCAAGATTAGATGAAGAGGCATTTTAACAGCTGAAGTACAGCTGGGCAATAAATCCATTAAATCCTGTCATTGAACTTTTTGGTTTTGAAGATTCTCATAATCAATTAACATTATTATTATTATTATTATTGTATTTTTCTTGGGTTTCCATTGTTCAGAATGATGTCAACATGACCAGAGCTGCTATCTTGTATGACAAATGTGTCTTGCAGCTTTTATTTATTTGGATTTTGAATTCAGGTCAACTCTTCGACAGAACATTACACTCTCTACAGTTTTAATTGCAAGGATACATATTTATTATCATCTCCTTGTTGAAGTAATACATGAGAATGAAGTTGTCTTAATAAGCGAATAAAGTGGTAATTCTACTTCTACAGAAAAATATTTAGAAAATGTAATTTCAAATGAAGAATGTTGGGAATACAATTTAATCCAGCAACTTCACTCTTAACTAAACATGAATAAACATGAACAAGACACACGGATGTGAACATTAGTCCTGTTTGTGTTTCGAAACATCAGATCGAACCATCATTCTGTCCACTCACTACATGGATGAGGCGGAGCTGCTTGGTGACCGGATCGCCATCATCTCACAGGGGAAACTTTGCTGCTGTGGATCGCCGCTCTTCCTCAAATCCAAGCTGGGATCTGGTTACTACCTGACCATGGTGAAGAGGGAGGAGCTAAGCACCAGCACTCCCAGTTATTCCAGTATCTGCACCAGTGCCAGCACCAGCACCAACAAGCTACCTCCTTTAGTAAAGGTTTGCTTGCTATCTGAAATTGGCTCTTTGGACTTCTTTTTAAGGATAGATTCTAGATTCTAACTCGGCTTCATGCTTCAGGACAGTGAGTCGTCACTCAGTGAAGACACCGGACTGGGAAGTGAGGACACCAGTTCCTGTGAGTATTCAAGGATGTCTGCACATCATTGAAAAGGCTTCAATTTGTGTGTCTGAAATAAGGTATTAAAATATCTTGAATTCATTGAAAGATCCTAAGTTGGCCTTAAAGTCTTAAATTTATCATGAGAGGACTATTTAATGTATTTTTTTTCTTCTTGAGTGACTTTTCTGTCAGGCAAAAATTTGAGTCACACACACAAACATTTTTATTGTGTTCTGTGGCTACACTGCAAAAAACACAAAATCTTTCCAAGTATTTTATTTTCTTTTTTAACAAATATCTTAAGTCTTGTAGTCTGAACTGCCCAAACTTGAAATAAGACAAAACTAACTTGCAAGTGTTTTTACACAATAAGATATTACCAATATAATATTTTATCCTGCTAGCTCCTGGCAGCTACCAGGAGCTAGCTGCTAATATAACCTAGGTAGGTAGGTTTACTTATTTCTTGCCTCCATCATGGGTAAGTGCAGACGACATTTGTTTTCGCCGCTGTCCATCTTCTGCGGGGACATATTTGAGGCTACGTGCAAGACAGCTTTTAATCTCTGAGGTATAAAAAAAACGTCTTAAAAGTCATGGATTTGATTTTCTGAAACCCGGAATTGTTGTCAATTTTGTATATATTTGAGAACCAGTTTATTGTCAGAGTCACCATCTTTCTGGCAGACATGGCAGCTTTGCTGGCACTGGTCCAGCAGCATATTCCTGGCGCCAGGTTAGTGGAGGAGTCAAGAAGAGAAGCAGTGATCAACCTGCCGCAAGCAGCCGCCAAGGACGGCAGTCTGGGCATCTTCCTCTCCAAACTGGACCAGAGGCTTCCAGAGCTGGGCATCAGCAGCTACGGCCTGTCAGATAGCACACTGGAGGAGGTGGGTTATGTTGCACTAAAACAACCGGTTAAAATGTTTCTCCGACACATACGGACAAAAATTTTTTATGACAGTCTGAGCAACCTAAAATCAAACAAAATCCATTTTGAGCCATTTAATGGGCTATCACTGCTAGTTGTTTTTTACTATTATTTTTACTTTATCTATATTTATTTACTTATTTTTAAGTTTTGTTGTGGCTGAGCTGGGACAATTCCACCAAAGGAATGTTATGTTGCTGCACTTTAGGCATTAAAATGTAAATTTTTTGTTTTTTAAATAAGAATTGAATTACTTATGTCCAACTCTTAATGTATTTTTAATACTGCATGGAAAAGGCTTAAGTAGTTGAAAGAAAAATCAGCAAAATGTGTCAATATTTTTCATCTGATTAAATATCAGAATAATTGATACTTTAACCGATTACTAAAGTAATTGTTAGTTGCAGCCTTAGATTATTTATAGATGATTCAGCTTATACTGCTTTCAAAAGTGTTTGACAAAGAGGAAACTGACTTTAAATGCAACCAATAAAGCTGCCATGATGCAGCAACGCAATACAGCAGGAGGAGAAGCAGTGTTGCATTATAGCTGCAGTGCAGCTTGTGTTTCTATGAAGAGTCGCCCTCTGACTTCACAAGGTTTGCGTGCGTGTGGGCGTGTGTGTGAGAGCAAGCACAACAACGTCTTATCACAAAAGCTGGATATTTATGGAGCGGCTGTGGTCTTAATGAGCTTAGTGGGTTTACTCTGAATGAATTAGACACACACTCCAGGGTTTTCTGCTGTGTGGGTTTTAGCGCCACCTGGTGCCATACAGCTGTCTTACATTATTTCGTTGATGTGTTAAAAATATGTTAATTAAGATTTATGTCAGAAGTGCTTTAATCTTGGGCCTGTAACTGGAGACTACACTGCACTCGGTTTAGCTTTTAGTGCAAATATTTTAATACACTTGAGAAAAAGTTACTTATAAAGTTAATTTTCTCTTATTTCAAGATACAGAATCTTGTTTTAAGTAAAAATTCCTTAATATAGATGATAAATTACTTGTTCTGGTGGAGAATGATTTCACCAATGACATGGGGAAATGTCTTATTCAGGCTCGACGGCATTGGGGAGCGTATGGGGGCATAGGCCCGCCCAGTGTTTGTTGTTTTCACCTCAGAATGCCAACTTTCTGTTATTCCTATATCAATTTCATACAGTAGGGGCTTCCGCACTTCCCATATCTGTGTCCTCTGTCACTGTTTTCAACAGTTAAAATGGTTTAATTTGTTGTTAACATGTTGTAACCTGTTTTTTCCGACCCGCCTTTAAACGCAACATGAGCACTACGACGCTCGCTGGGTTTACACCTGTAGTGACATAGCAGCAAACCAACAAAACGCAAAGAACTTAAAAGATGATACACCACCTTAAGCTTCTTAACAAGTTTTAAATCAATATAAAGGATAGTTTACTTAAAACAAGCTTCTATATCTTTCTGAAACATTGATTGTCACTTAGTTTTCTTATTTCAGCTGTATTAAGACATTTTCACTAGAAACTAGATGAAAAATACGTCATTAGATTCAGTTTTTTGGGGGTTTTTTGCAGTGTATTATGCCACCATTACGTCCCTTTTTACACAATCATTGTGCTGATTTCCAGATCTTTCTTCGAGTGGCGGAGGAAACCGGAGTGGATGCTGATCCAGTATCGGAGCAGCCAGCAGAAGAGCCCAGTGGCTCACAGCCATCAGAGCCAAAAGCTGAGGAACCGAAACCAGGTGGGAACTCCTTCACTCACACCCACTTCTGTCCAGATTTATGCTGTGACGATCGAACTGGTCTTCTGTTTGACTGAAAGTTGGACTGTTTGTTTCCAAAAATGCTGCCAGGAAGGAAAAGACTTCGTAAGAAAGGTACTTGGAGTTTACCACTTTTAGAAAATCCTGGAAGGAAGAAAAGGGTTTGTTTCACAAACTTAGATTCCTTACCTGTTTAAAATGTACTTTTGCTGATCTTGCATCATTGAGTGGTTCCAATTTTAAAGAAATTTTTATCAAAAATTTATTTGGGTTATTTAGTTCGTCTTGAAAGCTGTGGGTCACCAGTTCGATTCTCAATCAACCCGCCTTGCCGATGGTTCCAGGCTAGTTTCTGGCAACTGTTATCCTGTAACTTGCTATCATCAGTGTATGGATGTGTGTGTGTGAATGGAAATGACATTTAGGGCATCTTTGAGGACTTACCTAAAAAAAAATCAGTGAAGTAGTTGAATTGATCAGTTTGAAGAATGTCAGTCTGATCTTGGTTTGTTGTCTGAGCTCCAGATTAAGGTACTATATGTCTTCCTTGAGGTTAAACTCAGCTGTGAAATTTATATAATGTCAAATATTAGTTTTTATGGCGGTGACAGTTGCTGCAATGTCGTGCAAGAAATGAATGAGAAGTGTTTAAGAAGAAATATTGCAGGTCTGGTCCAAGATATTCTAATTTAAGCATGTCAGAATTAATCATTTAATTACATGATCAATTTAAATGATCCCAATAATAATATATTATTTAAGGATTCAGTTGTGTGTGTATTGTTTTTGGTTGTGTTTTATTTTAGATATTTAAATATCTTCCAGTGACAGTGAAGTGTTTTAAACAAACTTAAAGTTTAATGGACTCAGAAAGAGCTAACTGGGATTCTTATGTCACCAGCAGTATATTACTTGAAAATGATCCAAAAGCAAAAATATGATGATTTATCACAATAATTTCTGGGAATATTTGTTATCATGACAAGCCAACTTCCAAGTTTGTAAACAAATCCATCATGTTTCTGCTCACTCCTTTATCCTCCAGATTTATCAGTGAATTTTTACACCTTGTTTTTCCTTGCAGAACCAAAGGAGACGGACCCACTGAGTGAAGATGGGCGAGGCGGGACGCCGCTCACTGGCTGGTGGCTGACATGGCAGCAGCTCCGAGCGCTCTTCGTCAAACGCTGGCTGTACGCCCGACGGAGCCGCCGGGGGCTTTTCGCTCAGGTTAGACAGAAATTTAATTATTTATTTTGATGTGTTTTTAGTACTTTATTAAAGGGTTGAATGAAAAACCTGCAGAAAGTGATTCAATTCATCACCAGAATGATCAAGTACTCTTATCGATGATTTCAAAGCTTGCACAGGCTTTGCCGGGTCAACCGGACGAACACACTGGATGTTAACAACTAAATCTGTGAATGAGGCCATTTTTGGTCTCTCACAAAAATAGATTTGAGGTCAGGGTTAGCATACAATGTTTAACGTCTTGCTTGTTGACAGAAGTTCTAACCTGCTTTATTCAAACATGTTTGATTTGATTTTCAGATTGTTCTGCCGGCTGTGTTTGTGCTGATAGCTCTGCTCTTCAGCCTCATCGTTCCTCCGTTCGGGAAGTACCCCGCCCTGGAGCTGCAGCCCTGGATGTACGGAGATCAGTACACCTTCTTCAGGTAAGACCGAACGTTCCTCAGTCATCCAGGTAAATCAGTCAGTATCTAGCGCCTTCACCCACCTCCCAATTTAATAATTACAGCAACGACGATCCTGGCAACCCAGCCATGGAGAACCTGCTGGAGGCTCTGCTGGACCAGCCAGGTTTTGGCACCAAGTGCATGCAGAGAGAAGATCAGGATGACCACAAAATGTAATATGATTTCTGTAAACATAGCAAACACCAAATGTATTGGCGCTCCACTAGGGTTGCTAGGTAACGGTGCAAGGTTTGTTTTATAAAAACAAACCTCCTGATAACAATCAGGAGGGTTTTGAAAATGCTCTTATTGTAAGTCATGTCCGACCTGCTGGCATTTTCTCACATTAAAGAGAGGAAATGGTCATCAAATGCAGGTGGATCTCACTTACTGATGTGAATTTATTTTATCACGCTGTGTGAAACGGTTATCGTACGCTGACAACATGCGAGATAACATTAAAACAGCAAGGTACCACATTTTCTGGACTATAGAGTGCTTCTCACTATAAGCCGCACCCACAAAGTTAAAAAAAACCTCAACAAACTGGAAATGTACATACAGCCGTCAACTTAAAAGCTGCATCATGTGAACTTCTTCCTGTTTCCATGACGAGGGGGTATGAGTTTGAAGACATTTCTCTGTTGTGCTTGCTGCTTCCATGTGATTGTTCTATATGAAAATCAGCCCTTTCTTCTTTGATTTCCAATTGTGACTTCCAATGATTCACTTCCTGCTAAAGAGCCCCCTGGTGGTTGAAGAAAAAAAACAGAAAAGCTGCACCAGGCTACAAACTGCATGATTCAGAGTGGGAAAAAGTAGTTGCTTATAATCCGAAAAATACGGTAAATGTGGGTAACCAGTGAGCGTTTAAAGTCAGTCAACCTGTGAACGCATCGACAAACAATCCCCCTTTTAGATCCCGTTTTAAGGAGATGCAGCTGACCCTGGATGTCTACAGGTATTCTTGAATCCAAATGTTCTCCCCGCTGCAGGAATCCTCAGTGTGAACCTGAGAGAGGGGGCCTCTTCATGCGGCCCCAGATGTCGTTCTCCACCTGGCAGATGCTGAGCCAAGGCAACTGGACCAGAGACAGACCTTCCCCAGAATGTCAGTGCAGCACGGAGGACACCCGCCGGATGCTCCCAGATTGCCCGGACGGCGCTGGTGGGATCCCTCCTCCACAGGTTGGTCAGCTGGCTCCCTGATCGGCTTTCACGCTCCACTAAGAAAATCAGGATGGAATCACATAAACCCAGACCTTTCTGCTTCACTTACTGCGTCTTATTTCAGTGGTATCTCCTTCTGTTTTTTAATAACTTGTTATAATTTCAGATGAAGAGAGCCACTGGGGATATTCTCCAGAATCTGACGAGGTATAACCTTTCAGATTACCTGGTGAAGACTTACCCACAAATCCTCAAGAAAAGGTACTTTTTACTTTTGATCTTTCATGCTGTTTAATATTTATGAACAGTTTACAGAAAGCAGATAAATCTGAGGATATATGTTTAATTTGCTTAGTTATTGACGTCTGATCTTATCCCTGCTCATAATAAAAATCTAAAGTTCACTTCAGCACTGCAGGCTGCTTCATCACATGTTTTGGCAATGAATTTCTTCTTCTAACTATTTATATTTTTCAGTCTTTCCATAATATTCTGCAGAGTTTAACTTATTATTTTATTTTTCTATCATTACATAAAGTCTGAATACTAATATTGTTTAACTTTTTCCCTTCAGCCTAAAAACCAAGAAATGGGTAAACGAGTTCAGGTGAGAAGCCAAAACTTTCTTTTTTAAAAACAACTAAAAATATAGATTTTACTCTCTTGTTTTCAGAAGATTTTTAAGGTTCAATTGTAGTAGGAAATATCTTCTGCTATTATATATACTTCAATTAACTGAAAAAAATCTTTATCTTTTAAGGGAGTTAAAAATAATGATAAGTAAACTTTTAAAATTCATGTTTACTACAGATTATAGCAAAACTAATTATGCTATAATTAGTTTTAGTTTAGTTTAGTTTTATATGTTAATTAAAAAGAGAGTCTAGTGCAACTACAGATGTTCTTCATATAAAACCACAAAAAACTGGAGAAATATTATCTTGTAAACTCATAAATAGTTCAATTAGAATAAACAATTAAATGAATTTGACCTGAAATCAAACTACAAGGTTTGGTTAGAGCAATAATTTTCTGTTCCAGATATGGAGGCTTCTCTCTCGGAGGCTCCAGCACCCAGAATATCTCTCAGGTCCAGTATCTTCAAGACTCCATCATGGCAATCAGGACTCGATACCAAGTAGAACAGGTGCACAACGTATATATATATATATATTTAAAAATCCTCTCCTTCTTTCTTGCATTTTTAGAAATATTGAACATTCAAACCCCCACCAATAAAAGTTACAGAGCATCTAGCTGAACAAGAGCAATTAAAAAGAGTGAAACCCAATGCGAGTACGTTCACAATGAAAAAAGAGATAATTACATTAATCGTACATTTTAGTCCCAATTTTAGCTTCCATTTCTTCCTATATTTTTGTATTTTTCAGCAGCAAGTCTGAATAAAAAATCTCTCCATTGCATACATTTCCTTAATTTCTTACAGTCTAAAGATGATGATGGTTCCACATCGAGCCTCTTGTGAGTTATAGGTTTCTTTGCGCCCATTTTAGTAATATTAAAAGAAGATATTTACCTGACTATTTCAGTCGTTGGGGTAAATTAAAACCATAAAATCACAGGTCAAATTTAAGTCCATTATAGTATTGATTTCACCTCTGACCAATAGGGTGCGCTCTCTCCCAAAAACATGAAAATGTCCTGCAGACACATTCCCATTATTATTACATTGATTCCTCTTAAATGTTCTGCTTATTTTTAAGCTTGTTTAAATCAATCACCTAAATGTCTTTGTTTTCACCACAGAACAGTTCACTGGATCGTCTGCTGAAGAAGCTGCCGGGGTTTTTGGGAGAAATGCACAGCGTAAACAACGTCAAGGTGAACCGTTTCCCTCAAGGTCATCTCTCACATCGTTTCCTACTTAAAAAATCATTCATTGTTTGGAGTTTTAATCGAATTTTCCAACTCAGGTGTGGTACAACAACAAGGGCTGGCACGCCATGGTGTCGTTTGTGAACGTGATGAACAACGGGTTGCTGAGAGCCAGTCTGCCGCCCGGACCGGAGCGGAGGAGACACGGCATCACCGTTTATAATCACCCGCTCAACCTCACCAAGGAGCAGCTTACTGAAATAGCAATGTCAGTTAATATCAGCGTGAAGTCGGTCTATGCTATGGAATAAAATAAAATAGAATAGAACATATCTTATTGATTCCCAAAGGAAAATTGCTTATTTGTTAACAAGCTACTTCATCCACAGCTTTAAGTATTAGTAGTACAAATATAAGCAAAAGAGATAATGTTTTTAATATACGTATATAGTAATGTAAGTCACTGATAATAAATATATTAATTAAAATACCTATAGCTGATAAGCTAACAAACGTCTTGAGTTGTTATACGAGGAAATGCTAAAAAACCTGGAAATTTAATTGCACAAAAATACAAATGTTGGGAGAAATAAAAAGCTTTGGAAACACTTTATTTGAAGGGGTGTTCAAATGCCTGACAGGACACTATCATAAACATGAAGGAGTTTTCATAAATGTTTATGTCATGAAGTGTCTTTTAGTAAAAATGACACTTTTAGTTGCATTTAAAGTCCACTAAAAGTGTCAGCTTTGCATTAAGTGTCATTATTTACCAAATGACAGCAGTCAAACACATTTATAAAAACTCCCTCATTTTTATGAGTGTCGTGTCAGTGTTATGCACAACAAAGAAAGTGCTACCAAAGCTTTCATAGAAACAGAACTAAATGTGAATCTAAGTGTTAATTTTTTCTCCAGCTGTTTCGTCTTTATTCTTATGTTTTTTTTTCCTTCTTCCTGTTTCAGGATGACGACCTCAGTGGACGTTCTGGTTTCCATCTGTGTCATTTTCGCCATGTCCTTTGTGCCGGCCAGTTTTGTTCTCTTCCTGATTGAGGAGCGAGTCAGCAAAGCCAAACATTTGCAGTTTGTCAGCGGAGTCAAACCAATCCTCTACTGGCTGGCCAACTTCGCCTGGGACATGGTGAGTGTTCAGTCGGCCTCCGTCGCAGAAAATATGCAACAACTTCAAGGGAATCACGGTTGTTTTAAGAATTTTGTTACGTTTCTTAATGAAAGAGATTCTGAGTTTCATTGTGTTCAAATATAATATTAAGAATAAAGTGACTAATAAACACTTTATCAGCATGAACATCATATTACGATGCATTTCACCCATTCTTTTTTCCAGGATGCTGACACGATAAGATTTAAAAGCATTTGAATCATTTTATTTATTTATCAAATAAATAAATATAGACAAATTGTTGCTTTTTAAAATAATCCTTTCACACGGGTTGGTCTCTGAGACTAACCCGCCTCATTAAAAGCCTAAAATTACAGAGATTTGTGCTGAATAATGTGTTTGACTTTTAGCTAATTGTTTAAAGCATTCAGCAGTGTTTCTGTTAGAAAAACATAATAACAGTGTTTTCTTTGCTGTTTGAAGTGATCAGACTTGGATTTTTCAGCTTTTTTCTTATTGTTCTTATTAACATTGAAATTATGCTTACATGTGTAAATATTAAAATGACAAAGACTCAGCTTAAATAAAGTTTTTTTTCCCTATCTTCTCCTCCCTTTTCTCAGTTGAACTATTCGGTCCCGGCCATGATGGTTGTCCTGATCTTCATCAGTTTTCAGCAGCAGTCCTACGTCTCCGAAACCAACCTGCCGGCTCTGATCCTCCTGCTGCTCCTCTACGGGTACGGCAAGTTATTGCGAGGATATTTTGCTTCTCATTTCTTTCTGAAAAGAAAGTGTTTGTTGTTCAGTTTTAACAATTCTGTGTGTTTTATGATCTGTCTAAATCCAGTGTTTATTTCTCTTTGATAGGTGGTCTATCACTCCTCTGATGTACCCAGCATCCTTTGTTTTCTCCGTTCCGAGCACGGCTTATGTTGTTCTGACTTCCATCAACCTCTTTATCGGCATCAACGGGAGCATCGCCACCTTCGTCCTGGAGTTGTTTGTAGATAAGGTGCAAAACACATAGACACTGAGATGCATTTGGAAATTTAGTAAATACTGGATAAACATGTAGAGTAAAATAATTTGAAGCAAATAAAGGTTTTAAGCTATAGAAGTTTTACTTTTATAGCTTAAAAGTATTTCTTTGCATTTCTTTGTACATTAAAAGCATTTATTGTCGCTTTTTCTAATTTACGTGTGGATTTTGTCCTTGCAGCATTTGAATGAGGTCAACAGGATCTTAAAGAAAGTGTTTCTGATTTTCCCACATTTCTGCCTGGGTCGAGGTCTCATCGACATGGCTAAAAACCAAGCCCTGGCCGACGCCTTCCAGAGACTGGGTAACAATGCTTTACCTCTCTGTCGTTATTCGGAAACGCATCTAACAGGTCTGCTTTTAATGTTTTCTGCATTTTGATATAAATAGTAATTATCAGGAATAATTCTGCCACCACACCTGGACTTTTTTTTCTGGGTTTAAAGAGTTTGTATTTTCTTCTGATTCACCAAGAAAAAGTTCATGAAACTGAAGTATCAGTTTAACAATGTGCAAAATGAGGCCTGTTGGCCTTATTTGTTATTTATATTTTGCCTCTTAAACATTTGTGTTGATTTTAGTCAGAAGATAAATGTTTAGAAATGATCTATTTTTGTCTATTTTCTTTTGGCTGTTATTCTGACAGAGGAGATTTTTCAAAACATGAAATAAAAACTGAACAGATGAAATCCACTTTTCACAGTATTGTTAAAGCGTTGCGACAACTAAGCACTACTCATTTATGCAAGTCTTTTTTAAGACTTTATAGTCTGTGTTCAGATATTAATCTTTCAGTAAGACATAATTATCAAGTGATGTTTTCAAATTTCCTGTCAGCTTTTCTTGAAAGTTCTGGCGTCCAGCCACAAAGTTCAGCAAGTTTTCTGGGGGAAACCTTGGATGCTTTAGCTGAAAAAGGAGGGGCTCTTTTTTTAGCCTCCTATTGTCACTATAATAGAGGGACAGTTTAAATAAACAAAATGTTTCATGTTTACATAAGTCAGGATCTTCCTCCTCTGTGTCGACCCGCAGGAAGCAGACCTACTCTTGACCCTCTTCAGTGGGACTTTGTTGGGAAGAATCTGTTTGCGATGGCAGCCGAAGGTGTCATCTTCTTCATCTTCACCATCCTCCTGCAGTATAAGTTTTTCATTCACTTCAGGTAAATCCCGCTCTTCCATTCCCTGCTTTGCTTGAAGTTTTATCTTGAACATATTTCATTTAGTTTCTGTATTCCTTGAAGTTTCGCTGTAAAGACGGTTATTGTTTCATTATTGTTTGTCCAGGCCGTGGTGGAACAATCCTCAGCTTCCTCCTCTTGGTCCAGAGGATGAAGACGTAGCGAAAGAACGTGAGCGAGTGAAAAGTGGCAAAGCCCAATCTGACATCCTCACCATGATTGATCTTAGCAAGGTACAAAATGCTTAAACAATTTTTTTTAGCAACCTAAAATATGATTTCAGAGGAGTTTATCAGAACTGTGGCAGCAAGTGTAGAAGGTTAAATTTGTGCGTTTGTAACATAAACAAATGCATTTTAAAATATTAATATTCATTAAAATTGACTAGAAATTAGCAGATAGGACTGCGGACTTCCCATTAGGTGTCCTGAATCCTCATTTATTAAATATTGCTCCCTATGGCTAGAATATAATAATATAAATTGATTTTATTTTGTCATTCAGGTTTATAAAGCTGGAAAAAAGCCAGCTGTTGATCGACTTTGCCTCGGGATTCCCCGCAGTGAGGTGAGAAACTTATAAAATGATTTATGCCGCTTGAGCTTTCCCTCATTTTTGAAGTCTGTGTCTTTATGTGTGTATCTTTTAATTAAAAATGAAAATAAATCATTGAAAAATCTATTTTCTGAGAGTGGCCTGGCAAAAACAGCAGCATAAAACAGAACAAATACAAAACTAGAGAATTCATAACCAGGAGACATCATGTAATTCAACATAATTTAAATTTTTAGATCTACAGTGAATGAAAACAAACAACAAAATCAGACAACTTTAATAGCTTAGTTTTGGTTTAATCTTTTTTTTCTGATCTGTCGATTTTGGCAAACCTAACAAAAAGTTTGGACACCCCTGTTCTAGACGGAAGTGAGCATAGATCTGTTGGAAGATGCCCAGAAATGCATGTATAAGTAAAAACTGGGCCTATAAGAGAGTCTGCAATCAAAGGCAGACAATTAAAAATGTGTTAAATCCCACTTATTCTAGATGCATTTGAAAAGCTCATCATTGGGTTAAAGCTACATAGCAGCGTGAATATGAAATGTGAACAGGTTGTTTAATAATATTCCTGAGCCATAAAATTGTTGACACTGATTCCAGCTGATTTACTGGACTTATCTGTGATAAATGTCATTTTTTCTGAGGCTCTTTTAACTAAAATCATGTGTTCTTCACGTTTCTAATTGTTTTATTTCTCAGTGTTTCGGCCTGCTTGGTGTGAACGGAGCAGGGAAGACGTCCACGTTTCGCATGCTGACTGCAGACACACCGATCACACACGGAGAGGCTTTCCTCAACCAGCACAGGTGCAGAACCTCTCCCCGGCTGGGAAGCCTTCACCATCAGAGGAACAGTATTTGTTAAGTCGCTGTTTGTCCGTTTCTCAGTGTGCAGACGGAGATGGAGCGCGTCCACCAGCTGATGGGTTACTGTCCGCAGTTTGACGCCATCAGTGACCTGCTGACGGGTCGGGAGCATCTGGAGCTCTACGCCCGGCTCAGGGGGGTGCCAGAGGACTCTGTTAGCAAAGTAACCAAAAAACAAACATGTTTTTTTCCTTCATCTTTCTAGCTTTTCAAAGTTTCCATCAAATGATTCAGTTTACCTTAAAGTTCAGGTTGAAAAGTTTGCAGTTTTCTGTTCCTGAAGTTTCCTCTCTGGCCTGTAGGTGGCGCAGTGGGGGGTGAAGAAGCTGGGGTTGACCCAGTACGCAGAGCAGGAGGCTGGAGGATACAGTGGAGGCAACAAGAGGAAACTTTCCACGGCGATCTCCCTGATCGGAGCTCCTCCTGTTATATTCCTGGTACAGAATCAAAGCAGACGCAGGAGAGGCTCTGCTTTAATTTATTAATTTATTACATTTCTCCCTCTACTGGCAGGATGAGCCTACCACTGGGATGGACCCAAAAGCCAAAAGATTTTTGTGGAACTGCATCCTGAGTGTCACGAAAGAAGGCAGAGCTGTTGTCCTCACTTCTCACAGGTGCAACACCCAAAATGGAGTCAGACTGTTGGAGAATCAATTCATTTTTCCTCCATTTTCATAGAAATAAATGTTTACAGTCTTTGTGGTCTTACTTTTATTATAATTTTTGTTCATGGTGAGTACAGGAGTTACAATAAAGAGCAGAGCAAGAAGTCTCCTGTTGTTGCTCTCATACCAGGAATCACCATATTGGTCTCAGTTATGGCAGATTTTGCCCACTTACATTTTAAATACTTTTTTCTATCTATATGTTCAATACTTAAATTGACAATATGCTTGCATTAATTAGCATCTGCTTGGCAACACAAACACATCTCTTTTTATATATCTATGAATAAATTATGGTAATAAGACACTTGGTAATGTGTTTTTTGACAACAAAAGACACTTTATTTCCTTTTTTTTTCTTTTTTTACAAATGAATGTGTATTTATAGTGATGTGAATGTCAAAGTTCATTTCTTTGCTTGTCATTAGCATGGAGGAGTGTGAGGCTCTTTGCACCAGGATGGCCATCATGGTGAACGGCAGATTTCAGTGTCTGGGATCCGTGCAGCACCTGAAGAACCGGTAGCCACACACAACACAACTTAAAATACAATGTTAAGGTCATAAAATATTTTTTTTTCAATATTTCTTTCTCCAATATTTTTGGTCTTTCAATATTTGGAGGGAAAAGTTTTATTTATATAAGCAAAAAAGAAAAATAATGCAGTACTTGTGAAACCGTTTTACCAAATACCTTTTTCACTCTTGAGTAATTGGTTAAATTTTGAAGCAGTGATAATCTTGCGTGAATACAGTTTTACTCCACTGTGCAGAGTGAAGTTAAATCTCTGTTTTGACTTAATTTGGAAAAAACTGGAACCAATCAAAACCTTCTTTGAAAATTTATATTTGATAAGCAGCAATATTTAAATTAGCTGCAATTTGAGGACAAAGTGAACAGATAAGATTTTGTTTTTGGCTAAATGTTTGATAAACTTATTGGATAAAATATTACTCTGGTTTGTGGGTGAATGAGTGACTTTGTTTTGGTGATTTTTGGGTTTAAAATGATCAATGATTTCCAGAGTTTTGTTTCAAATAACCGCTGACTTGATTACGCAGATTTTAAAGCTAAATCTTTTAAATCCGACTGGTGAATTTCAACAGATTTAGTAACTGGATGTATCTGTGATTTTAAGGAATGCAGCAGCAAACCTTCTCACTTATCTTTGTTTTGTGTTAAAGAAAGATACAACTCATGGAGGAAAACATTTCAGTTTGATCTTCTCTCATCTTGTGTCCAGATTCGGAGACGGTTACACAATCATTCTACGTCTGGGAGACACCAAACCGGATGCCGAGTCCTGTCCCGTCGACGCCTTCATGAGGACGTCGTTTCCCGTCGTCGAGCTGAAGGAGAGACACCAGAGCATCCTGCAGTACCAGCTGCCATCGCACGCCTGCTGCCTGGCCCGCGTCTTTGATGTTCTGGCTAACAACTACGAGGAGCTTGGAGTCGTGGACTTCTCTGTCTCGCAGACCACCCTGGATCAAGTGAGGATGAGGATGCAGCAGAAATGAAGGCCTTTGTTACTCTAAAAGCAGAGTTGCATGAACAACCAAGAGAAAAAACCAAAATCAGATTTCAGAATTGAGCATCACAACCTGCTGTGTGAACGTAACCTTAGACTCATTCATTTGTTTCCCTGCTTCATTTTTGCAGGTGTTTGTCAACTTTGCGAAAGAGCAGACTGACGACGACTGCCTCACTGACGTGATCATCGGTAACGGCACGGCGCAGCTAAACTTTCCCGCCAGAATAAATGCCCCCGCCGTCAAACCCCAACAACCCCCAACACCGCCTCAGCTGAGGAAATCCCCACAGCTTCCTGCCAAATCACCCGACAGCAATCTGAAGGAAACCAAGCCGAAAAAGGCCAAAGCCAGGAAGGTCAGTTCAAACGGGGAGACTAGCGGCGGCGTGCCCATGACCGGATCACCGCGGGGAGAGGAAGTCGGTCCAGAGGCGGGGAGCAGCAACGGAGGACTTCAGGGGGAGTCCAGCAAACCTCACAGGTCGAAACACAGAGAAGAAAGCTCCAGCAAAGATCCGGCTGCGCTCTTCATAGTCGGCAGCAACTCACAGGAAAGCTCGCTGTGACGAGGCGCAAGACAAAGTGGACCAAAGACAGACAGAATAATAATTACTTCCTGTTTATTCACCTGAATGCTGCAGAGTTCACACATGACACGAACTCTCCGAAGTCAGAAGTGAACGATGTTCTTCCTTTAACGGCTGCGGTGCCTTGTTCACCTCGTTACGTATTTGTAGCTTTATACACATTTTAAAAATGGCCTGAAAGTAACTGTTTGGTCTGTTTTGCTTGTCCTGAAGGAAAACTGCGAAGAAACAGTTTATTTCTCAGGTTTCCGTCAGTTCGTCTATATTTATGTATTTTTTTTTTCCCAGAGAGCACTTTATGCAAGATGCTGCAAAGAATCAAACAGTAGCAGATTAAATGTTACTTATTATGGGGACTTTATAGATGTGAGTGTCGGCGGTTATTACAGGATATGGATTTGACCTCTTTAATGTTTTACAGTTACATTTTTGTCATCTGTCTTTTTTAAATGTATTTATTTATATAGTCATAAGTTTTGCAGTTACTGTCAAGTAGAGGTTATTTACATTTTCTTTTTATTATTTAAGCTATTTTTCCATCTTTCTGCACGCTACACATTTATGAATGATGTAGTCTAGAAATGCTCCAAACGTTTCTTTTTTGATTTATATAAATTATAATATGCCAAAGTGTCCAAATCCAATGAACGATAAAATCCTGATCGGTAAAATACTTTTGAAGGAGAGTAAGCTCAGTTCCCTGCTGAATGTCTGAAGCACTGTGATGCACTGTTGCATTTTAAAAATACTGTTACTGTAATATTTAAGACAAAGTAAGCTGATTTCTTCTGCTCTTTTTTGCAGTTTTACCTCCTGTTTTATCCTTTACTGCTGCATGTTAAATCAAATAAAGCTGAATGTAAACTTCTACTTGAAGGAAATATTTATCTGCTGTAAGACGCAAATCATATCCTGATATCATGATGTGGAAAAAGATTAAAGTCTGTTCCGAATGTTTTCTGCTGGAAGAAAATAAAAGTATTTGATTTGTTGACAACTTTACTGTATTTTTCTGCTTTATCTAAGAACAAATTTAATTGTTTTTCAAGAAACCTTACAGGTCATGAATGTTGATTTTTGGCATATATTTGATATAATCTGAAAGAACTATGTTTGTTTACAATATTTCAGAACCCTGTTTCATTCTGCTGAATCATTTCTTCCTCTTTGTGGTCCGGAAGATAAACAGGAAGTTAGCAGCCTTCCTTTTGATCGTTTTACACAGTGACATGGCAGAAATCCTTTTTGTAATAACCCCTATTTATTGGTATTTTGTATTATTTGAATTTTCAAATTAGTTGTAAAACATGGTAATCAATATTACCCCAAAAGACATTTGTCAAATATGAAATATGAAAATGTGTCATCTTTTGGACCTGATCTAGTAAAATGTTATTTTTTTCTAAGCTATTGCAACTTATAGAGAAGCACCAGTTGTTTCCCTCTTGGTTCCTTATTATATACAACATACAATGAATCAGATGCCCTCAAAAGGGTTTGATTATGTCATATGGTATGGATATTATATAAAATAAATGTAGTTTTCTTCCTGGAATTGGTTTCTATGTTTTGAAGAGAAAAAAATATGCTATGTTCAGCTTTAAGGTAGCTTTATTTCATGGAAGCCTGTTTCCGCCACTGATAAAAAACAAACCCAACTCATAATTAGATATTTTTATTTTTATAAATATTATTTTTTTTGTAAATACATCTTTAAAAATCTGTTTTAATATTTATTTTTGTTAAAATACATTTCTAAAAATATATTATGTATAAAAGAAATCAATATTTAAAAAAAAAAAATCTCATAAGATAGATAGTATCTCACTCTGACAAATATCAAAATATTTTAGTACAAATATTTTTTTGTACGGCGAGACAAACAGCGCCCCCTTCTGTCCGAACACCGTTCTGCCTTTGCTCTGTCAGCCTCACTGGCTAGCTGCTAGAAGCTAGCACCCGCTCTCATTGCTTTATTTTTTTATTTTTCTATATCCTGTCCATTTTCTTTGTAAATATACTACCACCCTGGTCATCCCTTTTCGACATACTTGAATAAAATGGTCGTTTTGACAAATGACGAAGAACAGGATTACATGTAAGTACTAATTTCCTTATTACATTAGAAGGAAATTAGCTAGTTTGCATTAGCCGAAACTATAGTGCTTTGTTAAATTACAATAAAATAAGTTTCAAGTGTTTTTTATCGTCTTTAAACGCACTTGAACTGACCGAATATCAAGTCATTATCTAAAGCTTTCTGTAGCCGGTGTTTTTAGTGCAGATTTAAGGGTTTTAAAACGATTTATTGAACTATCCTTGTTAGCCTTTTGCAGCTAACGATCTAGCTAACTTGTGTACGTCTGTTTGTGTTAGAAAACCATCATAATTAACATTATTCCTATTATTATTCATCTAAATCGAACAAGTGCGTGATCTATGTGCATTTACGAATTGTTCAAGCCAATTTCACGTCACGGAAGATAATAAAAAAAGTGCAAAAGGAGCAAAGTAGTGTAGCAACTATGATTAAAAAGCTGTTTTATTCGTCTTTTCATGTTAAGTGAATGATTCAGATGAATCTCACTGAACAAGGTAGAGATTACACAACATAATGATATTAATAACATGCAGGGCTGGGGTTAAAAATGGCATCTTGCAGAAAGAAAGCTCGGCAGAGGCGTGGGAGGATCCCCACTCAAACCCACTGACCTACATCTGATTCTGCTGCTGGAAGCAGAGGATTTAAATTTCACTGCCCTGATCCGGTTTAGCCCACTGGGCTCTGCAAACTGTGGCTCCTGAGACCTTCCAATGTAGTTCTTCATTAGCTCACTAATATTTTTAAATATGGTTTTAATAATAGCATTAAAAAGCATGTTTTGCATTTGCTTAATCATGCTATTTTCTTCCCATTAGGTTAGGAAGTATGTGGTTTTTTTCCTGTATGTATTAACGTCCCATTGAAGGAAAACATATCCATCTTTTTTCAAACGTCTTACGCTTTTATTTTAAAATCTAGATAATATAGAAATAAAATGTGGGATCTTGAAACATTGCACACATTTCTTGGAGTAGATATTTATCAAAACAAGAAGTTGTCTTTTTGAAATTACATTTGACCTTCACCTGGGGTAAAATGGCTCTTTGGACTGCTAGGATAGATAAATGCAAGGATAAAGAAAGCATTAAATAAAAATATTAATAATGCTACTTGATATATTATTTTCACTGGAGTGAACTAAATGTTACTCCTTTTCACGTATCTTTCCATGTGAAAATATTCTGTCAGATTTCTTGTGTTTTTTCTTTGGAGATGTTAAATGGGGACTTCTCTATTATTAAACAAAAAGTAGATTCATTATTGCAAACTAAGTGTGTGTGTTATTGCTAAGTCTTGAGGAACGTCCTGGTTTGTGAGCGTCTGAAATCCTTAAATGGTTTTGTTTCCTTTCCTGTGACTTTGTTTCTAATGTGTTATTAAATTTCTTCAAGTTAAGTGTTTTCATTATGTGTTGGTTTTTGATTAGATTTTTTAAAATTTTCTTCATGTCATTTCTCAATTATGCATGTCTGACAGTAATGAACCGTGAGTTGATTACTAGAAAACATTATTTAGCTAATTCAGTTGTTTGGAATGGAAATACAATTGAACCGCACTTTATCTATTAGGATCACATTGCTACATAAATGCAATTTATAACTTTCAAAAATGCATTCATCACTTCTTTTTAAACATGCATACGTGAATGATGATGTAATTGTGTTTAGCTTTTTTTGAATTCTCCAGCTTTTTAATGGCTTTTTGTTTCTGTTGTTTTTTTATTTTTTGTGTAGAAATGCGATCGTCAAATGTTTGTGCAGCTTAAAGAAACTCAGAAATGTTACCTTTTGTTCTGGTTTTCAGCCTGATAGAGGAGCGCAAATGCGTCTCGCTGCCCTGCTCGCCTGCTAAGCGAGTTTCTCCAGCCAAAAGGAAGCAGTATTACATCAATCAAGCCATCCGCAACTCTGAACTCACGCCACGCGCCAAAGGCAAAAAGAGCCAACGCCGACAGGAGAACTGTAAGGCCAGGCAGCTAAGCTAACGTAATACTGATAATTTAAGTTGCACATTTACGTTTTAGCTTGTAAAATTGATAATCTGCTTTCTTGGTTGCAGCTCGTTTTCTTGCCAGTCTCCTGGAGAATGACGAATTCTCTAAAGATGACCTGGAGGTTTGCAGCAATCCGGCCCTTCCGTCCATCTTTACTGAGGCCTGCACCAATGGAAACTACATAGTGGTACAGTTTAGAAACTTTATTCTTAAGGTAGCAAACGACGCCTAATATTGAGAGATTTATTTTGCAGACTTTATATTTAATAAAGTCTGCAATATGTGTCTGATTTAAATGTCTTAAAATTGAGAAGAAGCTCTTTTGAAATGTTTCATTTGTTGTCAGATTGGTTCAGAGTTGAGAAGTAACTAGTTACATTTACTTGAGTAACTTTTACTATGCTGCACTTTTATTTGAGTTCTTTTATTTTGAAGTATTTCTAGTCTTTCTTGAGTAAAATTTCTGGATTTTCCATCCACCTCAGTTCACCTGAGTGAAGTTGCACCACTCACTTTCTTCAAATCAGACAAAAATGGTGTCAAATGTTTGTGCTGCTTTGGCATTGATATTAATAAAATTTTGAAGGTAATTTTGATTTTGTAAAAGTGGGGGGCTAGTTGAACTTTTGACCTTTAAACTTTCATGAATATCTTCAAAGTCATTTTGCCTTTCTGTGGTGCAAACTGAATCTGCTGTTCATGTGATTTCCTTAAAAAGATTCCCTTCTTATTTGCCATGTTAGTTTTAAATCTTTTTGTGTTTCGGTAGCCGTGGGATGACTTCATGAATTGCTCCGGTGAGGAGCAGGAACGGCTGCTTTCTCTTCTGGAGCAGGAGGGAACCAAGAGGAAAAACAACAATCAACTTCTCAAAGACCACAGGAATGGTGAGTCTCTCCGTTTGTTTTCGTTTATTTTGGAGCGGGTTGTTTTCGTGCGTTCGGCTGACTGGCTCTCGTCTCTCTGCAGTTTATACTGCCTTTTCTGCTCAGGAGTGCTTCCACAGAATCGATCGGCGGCTTCAAGCGACTCTGAGACGGAAGCAAATACCCATGGTGGGCGTCGCCTCGTCGTCGCATTTCCTGCGCTCAGAAGTTTATCGTCGGTTACCAGTTTCTTTAGTTAAGGCTCGAATTGCTTCTACATTAGGATACATTTTATTTGTTCCTGCTTTATTGCAATGATTTTATTTTCTTTCTACTTGTTTAATCGAACTCTTTCCACATTATTCTGTTAGTCGGATGGTGAAACATGAGTTTAGAGAAGGATGCATATAAAAGTTGCAGTCGCTCTCTAGGACTGGACTTGATTGTCCTTAATTTGATGTTAATTTAGGTTTTTACATTATGTTTGTTTTTGCCTTTTATCATGCAAAAAATTATGTTTTTGTTCACTTTATGACTTGGAGAGCCTTAGTAAACAGAACACACGATTTGATCTGTCTTTTCTTTTTGGAGTACTTGAAGTCCTTGAAAGTGCTTGAATTTCACTTAGGTGTTTTCAAGTTTTGGCAACTGCTTGATTTCTCTATAAAGTCCTTGATATTCAAACACTTCCTGATATTTTTGTAATAAAGCATGAAAATCCCACATTTGTAAAACACCATTTACAGTTGAAACCACCATTCTTTTTCTCACTGTTTGAAGTTAAATAAAACTAAACTTTTCTTGTTTTAGGTCAGGTAGAATTACTAAAGTTATTTATATTTCATAAATGACAGAATATTTGTATTTTATTTTTGAATATTTGTTGTTCAATGTATGAATGTAAACGTTGGCCTCAGCAACACTATTGCAACTGTGGGATTTAACCTTTGCATGTTTGAGGGTCTTTGTCACTTTCAGCACAAGATTTTCTGATATTTTAGAGTTGGAAGGAGGAAGGAATGATATCGGAAAACGTCAGTAAATAAAATCTTTTGCTGCTTTTTCTCCAGGGAACGCTGGAAATGATCGAGGAAAAACTTCTCAGCTTCTTCAGCGCTGAACCTCACTCAGTTTACACAACCATCCTCAGCAGCAGGTAGAAATCCTCTTTCTGTTGTCACAATATCTGCAGGTCTTCTGGATTTGGATGCTTAGACTGGAAAGGTAAGTCTTTAATGGTTAGTATAGTATAATTTCTAATTAGGTAAAATAATAACTGAGCTTCATTGAGCTTCATTGAGCTGTTACTTTCTGTCTTGTGTCGGCCTTGTTACTGTTTTAAATGAGAAACTGCAGTTATCTGATCTTCGTTGTGAGCTTTCTTTTACATTAAATACATTTCGACAGGTCTTAGCGTAAAGCTGCCTCTGATCTTATGATCTAGTTCGACTTAAATTTCCAAATATATGCTGACATCATTCGGAAACTTCAATGCAGCTTTGCCAATCAATAGCAAATTAGATCCATCAGGAAAAAAAAAGTGAAAGAAAATATTTGTGATTTTAAAGTATCAGGACCCGACAACTGCAGCTTATCCACCACGTTTGGGACATGAGGGTTACTTAAATAATTCAGCTTAAATGTGAACCTTAACTTTATTTGTGTACTTTCTTTATATTAGATGGAAAAATTGGTTAAAAAAGTCAGTAATTAACGAGACTAAATTGGAATATATTTCTACAGAGTAAAAAAAAAGGGAATTTTCCTACATATATTAGAAAATCTCCTTATTTTTGTCATCCTAATAAAGCACATTGCTGTCAGAAATGTTAAAATACTCGAGATCATAAATTAGGTGACGAAAAACTTTACTAGTCGGTTTGAATTTGTTGTAAATTTTAACGTTTTTCTGTGTGTGAACCAGTTTTGAGAGGCTGCTTCTTCATGCCATCTGCCAGTACATGGACCTCGTCTCTGCAAGTGAGTGGACACTATATTATGCACAGCTTTTATTTTTATTTGCAACAACCAAATCTAAAGCTTTTTTTTAAGCTTTTCTGTTTGTATAGAAGTTTGATATGTTTGGATGATGAAACTGTTTTGCGGCAACAGGCATCGACTACAACGGCTCACGTCAGACTGAAGTGATGAATAAACAAGACGAGTTTCTTCCTCCAGGACTTTTACTGTCTGCCTACCTGGAGAAGATGAGCTGAGACTACCCCTTCCTCTGTAATGTAAATGTAAATAGGACGTGGGGTGAATTTTCCATTAATTCTATCCACAAAGAAACATTTAACTAAACCTTCAACTTGCGTATCCTTCCAAAAATTTAGATCATTTCAGTACGTCTGGTTTCTTACTCGTTGGTGGCTTGGAGCAAAAACCCTCAAAACATTTTTTTTTATGTCGTCAGTCTCGAATAACGATGTTTTTGCAACGAATTATGGTTACGAAATGTTTGTAGTCTCTGTTTGGATTAATGCCGCCACTTGAGGACATTTCTAAAGTAGGATTTAGTCAAACGCAGAAACTGAAAAACGCTTTTTGTCGCGCATGTCTGACTGGAAACGTGGAATCATAAAATGATAACGGTGAGCTCATGTTCTTCTCCACATTCAGATTTACAAAGTTTTACTCTTTTACATTAGAGAAGAACAAATATGCCCCAAGTCATATTTTTACTCTAAGCTATAAACCTTAATTAATTGCAGTAACAAAAGTTACTTTTGTTCTCATTGGCCTGTATTACTGTGGCAAAAGTTTTTATTATAAAAATATGGTAAAACTTTTCAATGTGACATTTATCCTGTACAACTAAAAAATAATCTGGTTGCATAAATTTGTGCACAACCTTAAGCTAATACTTTGATAAATAATGTATTGACTTGTTTATTAATACTAATCTAACAGCTGCCCTCTTTTTGGCTTTGATTTGACTCTTTAAATTTTATCACAGTGACACTTTTGTGATAACAAAAGAAATTTCTTTAGGAAATTAGCCACATAAATGTCCTGAAGCAGATTTGATCATGTTTAATTACATTTAGTGACGCTTTAATCAACAAACGATGGAACAAACAATGAAGAAAATAGTAAATGAAGCAGCAAATCTGATAATACAACCAGTTTTTTAAAAGCGATTTAAATTTATTGGGATAAACATAAATCATAATTCTTATGATTAAATATTTTTCATGATAAACAATGCGATAAATTCTGTGATTTTAGTTCCGACTCGCAGAAACTTTAATGTTTTTTCATAGTTTCTTCCACATCGATAAAAGCAACAATTTAATCTAAAACTGCCACCACCACGTCAGCCTCACTGATCATTTATCAATGATCGGTAAATCCTTATGTCGATTTTTGAAAAATATCCAGTTCTGGTAATGTTACTACAAACCGTAGTGTGTGTGTAATTTTTCTAAAGAATGCAAATGATCTTAGGAAACTGAACTTCACTCAGGTTCCTCAGATTTAAGTTTTTTTTTTTTTTTTGCACTTATGAAAATGTTAAAATTGAGTCCAAAGGTGCGTAAAATATTTGTTTTAAGGGATTTGCATTCTTATACCACAGTTTCCCTTCTAATAGATTAGTTTTATTGTACAGGTTAGATGTCAAATTAAAGGTAGAAAAAGTTTAGAAATGAATGAGAAGCACTAGTTGTTTTCCGAATACGAATATACAAAATATAAACCTGCTTCCTGGCCATCACTAGAGATGTTTCAGTTACTCATGTTCATGTTATCTCTAGTATTTCTCGTAGAAATGATTAAAATACATACAGAATACATTAGAATCAGTACAAGTTTACTTCATGAGTTTTGTTCAATCTATAAAGAGGAAGTAAAGCCTTTAAAGTGGAAACCTCAACGCCATCATGAATGAATATTTAATGAGCTGAACTTGTGTCTGTCTGAATAGAGAAACAAAAGTGATAAAACCTGAAGAACTAATGGAAAGTTTACTCTGAGGTCTGCTGCTGGCTTTAAGCATGAACGGTGCTATCTTTGCTCTCAGATCAAAATGCTTTTCTGCCTGAAACCGTCTCCTGGATTTCTGTCAGCGAGTTTTAGAGCATGAGTTTTAGGGATCCTCCTGTAAGCACAGACATGTCGCTCATCAAAGTCACGTTGTCCTCGTTGTTTAGGGGACATTTATCCATCTGTGTCGATTTGTGTTCGCTTTCTGTCTCCCTGACGCGCCGACGCCCTGTTCACACTGGAAATGTTCTCATTAACTAAATCTTCAGAGTTTATCGATTCGGCTGCAGACACTGCCACCTGAAACGCAGTCCGGTCTTTGAGCTCCGATCGGTCCTGGTTTCCGATTACACAGCAGATCCAGTTTGGATGCTGGAGCAGCTGCTGTTCTGGTGCTGGTTTCCAGTGCAGACAGAGCGTCTGGTTCTCCTCAGTTAGTCTAAAAGATAAAGAACTTTATTCTGTATTAAAACCTATAATCGGAGCCTCCATGTCTGCATGCATTTCTGGATTTTTTCCCCCCTGCAGCCTCTTTGTTTACTCTCAGATAACAGGTTTAGCAGCTGCTTTACTTTAACTGATACCATCGATTAATGATGTAGTTCACAGTTTATACAGCAGAGGCATCATTTTACACTTTTCCGATCCACATCAGGGGATTTTTTAATTATTTAAAAAACACTTTTGTCAACAACCACTCTTAAAACAAGAAGAGAAGCACTTCTGCCTTATGAACCTGCAGTTTCTATCATTGGCCTGTACATGCATTTCTATATTTTTACTTGACCAGATCTTGGAAACACGTATCCAGTTTCTGCTTCTTTTTTACGCTGTTGACAGCAGCAGTAACAAAACTTGACCTGTTGGTGCATTTTGTCAACAACCAAAGCGTGTGTGTCTGTTGCGTGGATACATCCAACTTCTCAGGCTTTGAGTTCGTCTCTCTGAATGTCTCGTTTCACATGCCGTCTGCTTTCTTCACGTGAACCTGGTTCGTGGTCTCTGCAGCTCTTTGGAGGGCTGACATCTTTTTAACTACTTGTAATCACGCTGTAAATATTTAACTGACTTGTGCCAAAATGTGGTTTTTAAAAGCTTAAGCATCTGAGAGCTGAATACGTGACTCTGGAGGATTTTTGTGTATATTTGATGTGCATATTTATAATGATATCTGCTGCTATTAAAGGGGATTTAAGATGAATGTGTGAATTTTATTCCTTGAGTTTTTCTCTTTATCTTCAGGCAGCTGAAGTTGACTCCACTTTGAGTCAGAATCCTGATTTTAATATATAATAAGGTCTACGGTACTGGAACAATTAGTAGATACAGGTTCAGGTTAGAGTTGTAAACATCTTTTTCAAAGTGGAAGAAGTACATAGAGTTTATTTTATAAACTTAACTTTTAAATTGCAACAGAACTGACAAAAGTAATTATTTTTGTAAGTATGATATGTCCACATCTAAATCTAAGTGTCATTCATAGCATTCTTGTTAGTTCTGCAGGAGGCTCCACTTCTGCTTTTCAAACATGTACGGTTGCATGATCGCAGATCTGTTTGCAGCCATTTTTGCTTGTGAGTGTAAACGTTGAATAAGCAGAAGCTTGTTTAGATTTAAAATGACGTAAATCCTGAAACAGCTCATAGGCAGTACTGACCAGACTAAAATATCATCTAATAATTATTTTCTGAAAAACAAGTTGTGAACATGTTTTGTACAGACCATGTACCTACACTAACCTGTTCAAGAAATCACAGTAGGTCCCCTTCAATAATTATAATAATAATAATTACAGCCAACAGTGCCCAGTGTGGCATAATGTAAAATTACACAAGTCAAAAGCAATATGATAAACAACTCATAGCTCAATACAGAATGGACCAAAACTGTCATCAAGCCAGAAATTTTTGAAAATGGCGACCTTCATGGGTGAGAAATGTAACATTTTTGAAGAAATTAATTATTAGTTAATTGGAAAACTATCACATATTTAGGTCAACACGTTCAACTAATCCTGCATCTTTAAAGAAAGGAATACAACTGCAGAGTCCCATAGTGACCATTAGGGGGCGCAGAGGTACCTGTTTTACTGTTGACGTTTGTTCGACAGGAACAAACTGAGGAACTGTGAAGAAGAAGATTCTCTTCTGCCATTTGTGGGGTTTTTTGTGTAATTAAAAAAGCGTCAAAGTATTTAATTCAGGAGAATTATGTTTCTCCTGAATCACAAGAGAGCAAATAAAAAACTACTTTTTGATCGTCATCAGCTTATGTTGCTGTGCTTTAAAGCTTAGGGAGCTTCTCTTTTAGTGTTAAATGTCAAGATGTGAACGTTTCATTTGTTGACTCATTCAATGAATGATCTTCAAAAATATATTTTATTTCAGTTATTAAATTAAGCTCATGGTTGAATTTTATTTTTAGCAACGGGACAATATTAATGAACATTTACATGGAAATACTTGAGATTATATAACAAATATGAAGGGGAATAAAATATAAGCAGCCATAAAATCCAAAAATATTTGTGTCTGTTAGGATTGTTTTTTTTACATGATAAATTCATTTCTTTATCTTTTTTTTGCTTTCCAAGAGCCTGTTTTTAAGACGTTTCCTAAATGAAATGAGAAGGGTCCTTTTTGATGCTTGGAATGTAGAAAAAAGCTAAAAACTAACAAGAAATATTGCAGAAAATGTGAAAATTATTAAAAAAAAAAAGAATGTCAGCTTAATGAAAAGTTTGTCCATGCACTGTAATAAGTGCATGGACAATAAGTAACAACCTATTAACCTCACAGGTAGCTTTATTCGCTGAAGTTTGTGCTTGGGTTCCAGTTTGCGCTCATAAAGACACCAAAATGAAGTTTCTGATTAAAGCTGAGTGTTTATATCACATTTTTTGGCAGACATTTCTCAAACAGATATGTGTTTCTTCCCTCAGATTTTCTGTTTTCCCTGACTCAGCTCTTTCACTTTTAGGCTCAGTTTCTCTTCTGCAAACTTAGTTCAGATTGAGGGCCAACCGGTGGTGTAACCTTGAAATTCAGCACATTGTGCATTTCTTACACTCAAAAAAAGAAATTAGGCGAGGCAGGCAAAGTGTCTTTCCCACGTCCACAAATGAGTCAGGCCAGTTCTGAACTTTTTTCACATTTTGTGATGCTACAGCCACAAATTTAAATATATTTGTGCGACAGGCACAAAATATAATAAAGAAAATAAAGAATCTGAAGTGATGTTCCACTTTACATAATTATGAACTGTAGTGAAAGTGACACATTGTTTTCATCATGTTGAAACCCAGATTCCTGTCGACTCGCTGTCTGATAAAAGCCAATAGGGTAAAACAACAAAAACAAGATTATGTATATTGTTGACAAGTTACTTCTAAGTTAGTTTTGTCTTATTAGTTCAAAAGTACTAATGTAACCCGCTTATGTTCGTCTCAGGTCCAGTGAATAAACTTCACGACTGACAAAATGTATGTAAAAATGTATTAAAAAATACGTTTTTCCTTCAGGAAATCATTACAAGACTTTTACCAGTGTCGCACTGAGAAATAACTTGTGTAATGAGCTCAGAGGATGTACAGTTCCACCAGATGTTTGCTAATTGCTGCGGGCTAGTCTGAAGGAGCTGAATGGGGGCGTTGCAGAAGAGGAGGTGGAAGCTCCGAGGAGGAGCTCGGTCCACGGCGTTTTATTTAAAAAAATAATAACCATGGTGATTAAAAGATTTAAAGATGTTTGTAAAAAACCCAAATAAAAAATATTCACACTTGTAAAATCTTTAAATAACTGATGTTTGCCAACCACCTTTAGGAGTCTCATCAAAGAGTAAAGAGAAAAAATAATTATTTAACAGACGTTCTTTGTTTTTTGTTTTTTCAGCTTTTAATAGATGGGACATTTGTATTTGAAATTCAAAAAACATTTTGTTGATACCAAAGGGAAATCAAATGTTTAAAGAATTAATTCAGATTCTTTAAAGAGTCACATGTTCAAAAGCATTGGCAGGGACGAAATGGGTTTGTCAACTTTGGGTACTTACTGTAGGAACAGAGAGACCCCTCCGCCCCTTCTCTAATGTTAGTCATGACCTGTTGCCCTTCATCCTCCTTAAACCATTGTTGATGCGAGGAGCGGCCATATTGAACAGACCTTAACCAGAGGTAGTCGGAGTTGCCCCTTCTTCTGTTGCCATCAGTTTGATCTGCTAGAGTAAGTAGAGCTAAACAAACTTTATGCATTGCTGTCATTTTTTATGACCTTTGACCTACTAAGCTATTTCTAGCTGCCTGCTGTGTTGCTAACTGCACAAAGAGCATTATCCATAAAAAATAACTGATGCATAAGGATAAACCAATGGGTATGTTGGTCCAAAACAGCGATGCTGATTGACAGATAAAGTCGTTCTCCTGAAAGGTTCCTCAATAAAATAAATAGGGTGTCACTGAACAAAACCGTATAGAATAAAAGGTGGCTTTGAAAAACAAAAAGGACAATTTGAGATAAAAACAGCAGGAATTAAAGAAAAATTTCAGAAAAACTGCTACAATTGGGAAAATAATTCACAGTAAAATGCTTTATTTTAATAAGCACATTTAGAAAAAGAATGAATGTCACAGTAATGATCAAAGAATTTAATATTTATTCAGTTACTTCACAATTTCATTGTCGTACATTTATCTATTATTTAGCATTGTAGTTTCTTATATTACAATGTAGTATTTATTTAATTTTGAGCATAGTAGTTGTTTACATATTTTTGTGAACACATGTTTATATCTTGTTCCCTGAAAACTTTTACCGGCAGGTGGGCAGGATCATCTGTCCATCATTACACCGAACACGCATCGGCACATCGCCAACACGTCTTTTACCCCTTTCACAAACAAATGTAAGGTGATCCTCATGTGGTGCATACATCTTAGTTGGATCACCAACTCTAAAGGAAATGCCATGCTGGCGCAATGATTCCTCATTCACAGTGCATGGTTCTGAAAAACAAAAACAAAAACAGAAAAATAGAATTAACTTTGTTCTATAAACTACAAAATAAATACTTGCCAAAATTAAACATAAATCACCACAAGAAATATAAAATGCAGCTTATGTTCTAACTTTTTTCATGTTGTCCAAACCATGGAATCATAATACGTTTTTAATTATTTTTTATTACTCCTATGGTTTCCACTTCTGTCTTTTGGCGTTTAAATTGATATAAATTGTCCGTTTAGTCATTATTCTTTAGTTTTTACTTTACTGAAGGACTTATTTATTCTTTCTCATTCACTTGAAATAATTTTTATTATAATTTTGAATAAGTAAGAAAATATTTAATTGTACTTTTTATAGAAATTTTAAATGTACAGCTTATTTAACAATATCATGTAAAGTGAAAGGTAAAAATTTTACTTACTCATGCATCTCATGTTTCCTTCCCATACACCGTTGTTGCAGGTTTTAAATGGGTCACCCCTCATAAAGTACTTATTCTGACAGATATATTCAACTTTGTTACCAGTTTGAAAAACTGCATCTGATCTGAGAAATAATTTGGTGTCTCCATCTTCAAGAGGTGGTGGTGCTGAACAACGTAGATTACCTGAAAGAATGTGAACAAAGAGAAAAAAGTAGTTTGAGATTGTGCTTTATTCATTTTATAACGGTGAGACTGTTGATTACATCCCGGTTGCTTTGGGGTCAGAAACCATTCACACAGAAGTCAGATCACGGTTGCATCATAAAAAAAAAAAAAATCAGACGTCAGCTGAAAAATCTGACTTAAGCAATTAAACCTGCTGTGTGAACTTTGCCAAAAAATAGAGGTTTGCAACACAAACCACAGAAATTATAACTCAGTAAAACCAACATAATCTGCAGATTAAAACCCCAGTTTCAGCACTGAAACCCTTTGATTGAATGTTTTTTCAAATTAATATGAAATTTATGTTATCAAACATGACAATGCATGCTCATTTTTTCCACAATGGCATTAAGGATTAATTCTAAATTTTCCCCCAATAAATGAAACCACTATTTAAAACTTACATTTTTTATTCACTTAGATCATCTTTGTCCCGTATTAAAATTTGTTTTTGAGCACAGAAGGGAAAATCTCCACTTCAGATGAACGTACCAGAGCACAACGGGAAGGAAGCGTTCCATTGGCCGGTTGGTAAGCATTCAGTTTCCTTTGAGCCGCTCAGCTGGTAACCAGGTTCACAGAGAAAACGCAGCTTGTGTCCAGGTTTCAAAGTTGCACAAGTCGGTGTTAGTCCAGATACATACAGATTAGGATCCAGTCCACCAATTTCACAAGTGTTCACTGAAAGTAAAACATGAAGTTAATAAAATAAGAGAATATGTACAAAATCTGAAAATATCAGGATCTGGATTAGTTTCCCCCTAAGAACGGCCGTTTAACACCCGTGTGTTGCCTTTTTGTCCGAGCCTATTCCCATTACATAAGCGCTAACATACCCCTTTGGACCAAAGTACTTAACTGTACTGGTGTTATTTATTTATTTTTGGACAATAAGTATCTCACAATTTAGGGGAATTTACTTTATATACTTTATTGGTCCCAAAGGGAAATTGCTTATTTGTTGAAAGCTACTCCATCTTAGGGAATAAATACAAAGTTTGTAGAATATATATCCACCTAAGAGTGATAAGTTCAAAAAGATTACATAGAAACAAATAAATAAATAACAGGCAATCACAGGGAATATATTAATCAATACATAACCTATAAATGAGTGCAAGATAAGTATAAGATAACTATAAGCTTCTTCTTCCCCACATGTAATAATTATCATACGTAGTTTATAGATTTTGATGCATACTAGATACAAAACTCTGTTCAGAGCAACTTTTCTATGTTCCCGTTTGGCATAAAATTAACCACAAAAGACAAATAATAATAATCTTTGTGTAATGACTGACACACACCATGCATTAATCTTTCAATGCAGTTAATGAAACAGTGTTTCATGCATGTTTCTAACTCCTGTATATAAGCAGATTGAGTCTGAAAGGTTCCATGTAAACAAAGTTTCCTTGCCTGAAATAAAACTTTCTTTGTGTTTTCTATAACAATGGCTTTAAAACATGAATAAAAAACAGTTTCTTACCGTTTTGTGACCAGGAACATTTCACACTTAGAAACACCTGGAGAACCAGGAATATAAACCGCAGAGGCTTCATTGCCTGTGTTGACTTGATGTTTCCTGAGGAAAAGTTTACTTAGGTCGCCCCACTTTTAATTCAGCTGCAGCTCCAAAGGGCGACACGAACAGCCCACATTTACGTCACTGTTTTCCTTCTACCAAGATGAACCCACCACTCACATCCTCACACATTTATCAAGACTTAAATGGAATGCATCAAAAAAACAAACAGTTCGGTTGATCTTCTCTGTTTAAATATAACCTTTGCCTTTAAGCTACTGATTATTTCTAAGAATCTTGAGATTTTGTTTTGCTTATCAACTTTTGAAGGTCAGCCTGGATCGGTTACCGTTAAGCCAAACGTTCTGTCTGAACTTTTAGTTAATCATGTAAATTTTTGTTTGCTTGGTTATCTTGCGAATGTTTATTTAAAATCCCCTGGCACCTTTAGCTGGTTTTCATGAAGGACAGTGGACTCAGTATTGTGAAACTAAAGCAATTTAGTGGTGAGATGATGATCAATACATAAAGAACACTGTCTTGTGTACTTTTCTCAAACGTAATTTTATATAGCTCTTTAGCAAATGCTGAGAGATGTATTACTATATAAAATAAAAGTTTTGCTGGTAAAAGTGATGCAAAAACGTGAATAGTCAAAACTTAAAATCCTCTCATTCCACACAGAGTGGCCAACATTAGAGCTGAATCCGGAATCCTTTCTCTGCATTACTAAGAGGGATCTTCCAGCCAAGATGGACAAAATTGATAACCCAACTCTCAGCCTGTGTTCACACTGCTGCCTGAAGTGACCTAATTCATATTTTTTTTCTTGCTTTATTGTGACTTATCTGATCTTTTTATGACAATCTGAACAACAAAGGTCGGATTTGCTTTGGTCGATGCTTATCTGATCTTTTCAAAGGTGTCATGAATCCTAACAGGCAGGTCCTGAACGTTATTTATTCTCAACAAAAGTTCCTACTCTGCGCTCTGATACGCTCAAGCGAGAAGAAAAACAACAGGTATAGCAGACAAGATTGAGGATTAAGTTGTCACTGTGCTGGTTCTGGTCGTACAGCAAACACTGAGCACTTCTTCCTCTTTATGACGACTGGCAAAACACTGAACACTCTCTATCCTTACATTGTTATTGGGGCACTTTCAGGTCATTTGGAGTTCACACTAGAGAAAGCATACAAGTTTTTCTCTGTCGTTTTCAGTTGTTCTGTCTAGTCGTTGATTATTCCCAACTGTGTCTCGTTACCCTCTGTGTATTTAATCCCACCTGTGTTCCTGGTTCCTTGTCGGATCTGTTATATCAAGCTGTTTTGCGGTTTAGTCTTTTGTCAGACGTCCACTGTTACCAGTCGCTACCAGTTTTGAGCCTTCGCCTTCTGTTCATTCTGTGCTGCCTGGACTTTGGATTATTGTGCTTTTGTAATTTATTTCATCATTAAGCAACCATCATTCACTCCAACCTGGGTCCTCAGCGTCTGCCTCACCACCTGTCTACTACACCTCATGACAGCGACCACACCAAAAAAAAAAAAAAATCCAATTTGACAAAAAAATTTGAATATTGCAGTGTGAATGTAGCCTTAGACTCTAAGCAGCTCAGATCCACAATAATTCCCTTCTAATGAAAAGTTTTGGACATAGTAATAATAAATCATCACTGATGTAAAAAAAAAAAATTAACATTTTGCATCCTATGTTCTAGGATATAAAATATAAAATTGAAAATCATCTTGCCATCACAACAAAACATCTTCTGATAAATTATTATTTCAGTTCGATCTGCTAGAGAAGTGTTTCTCAAACTTGTTCAGGCCGAGGACAAACACTCACAGACCATCTGACTCGAAACTGACCCATAATAACACAACCTATGTACAACCTGAAATGGAAAAATTAGTCTCTTGAGTAATATATAAGGGTGATGCTGTTTTATAAATGTGACTGGCCACAACAAAACCACAAACACTTCTGTTTGAGGCATTTTGAGTTATTTAAAGTTTCTTAAACTGTGGATTCTGAGCTCTCCAATGACGTTAAACACATAAAAATAAAATTAGTTGTTTAACTACAAAGAACAGTGACATCAATAAGTATTCCTGGCTCTGTTTTCTTCCTTTAGCTTTTCTTTAGGGGGTCCTGCTTTCAAGCCACTTATTTATTATTATTGTTAACCCCAATCGTTTGGTAAGCTTAAAGAAAAACGACGCAACGGCAGTTGTTCCTATTGGGGTGAAAATCACAGTGAATTGTTTTATTTTAATAAGCACATTTTAAAAGAGAATGAAAAAA
The DNA here is from genome assembly GCA_010277015.1 of Poeciliopsis turrubarensis. Lineage (NCBI taxonomy): Eukaryota > Metazoa > Chordata > Actinopteri > Cyprinodontiformes > Poeciliidae > Poeciliopsis > Poeciliopsis turrubarensis. Next base: position 1,139,454 of record VMRN01000008.1, read on the forward strand.
AATATTTCACAATAATGAGCATGCAATTTAATATTCATTCAGTTATTTCACAATTGCATTGTCATATGTTTATCTGTTATTTATTAAAGTAGTTTCTTGTTTTATAATGTAGTAGCTAGTTACTTAATTTTGAGCATTTTGAGGTTCCATAGTAGTTTGCATATTTTTGTGATTACATGTCTATTTATATCTTGTTCCCTGAAAACTTTTACCGGCAGGTGGGCAGGGTCATCTGTCCATCATTACACTGAACACGCATCGGCACATTGCCAACACGTCTTTTACCCCTTTCACAAACAAATGTAAGGTGATCCTCATGTGGTGCATACATCTTATTTGCATCACCAACTTTAAAGGAAATGCCATGTTGCTGCAATAATTGCTCGTTCACAGTGCATGGTTCTGAAAAACAAAAACAAAAGCAGGAAAATAGAATTAACTTTGTTTCATAAACTAATAAAATGTATGATTACCAATATTTGTACATTTGCTTTTAAATATTTATCAAATGTTGTGAGAAGTATATTCTGTTTCAGGAGGATAAATAAGCCTCTGCATCTTATTTCTTACGTTTTGCTTCTTTTCTGTTTAATCATGAATCATAATAAGAATTACAAAAAGCAGCTTATGTTCCAACCTCTTTTCATGTTTTTAAAGCATACAAGCAGAATTCTTTTTGAAACATTTTTGTTACTCCTTTGATTTCTAGTTTTGTTATTTGGCATTTAAATTTATGTCATTTGTTTGTACAATTAGAAAAACACAATTTCTAGAAATACAAGGAGTGTATAAAATACAGAAATTAGAAAATAAACACCAATAAAAATATATATTTTATAAATATGCATACTATTTCTACATACTTTGAAAGTACAGATAACTTAAAGATGTTTGCCTTTTTTTTATCACTTTAAACAAAACCTTTCTTTTAGAAAAAGGGTTTCTGGTTTGATATGCAACTGTACATTTTATTATTCTTGATTACTGGTGTGAGATTCAAAATAATAAGCAGCAGTGGTTTTTAAATACATAATTAGAACAGCAGAAATATCACAGTGTGCAAAATGAACTGTTAAAATTGAACTTACTCATGCATCTCATGTTTCCTTCCCATTCACCGTTGTTGCAGGTTTTAAATGGGTCACCCTTCATAATGTACTTATTCTGACAGACATATTCAACTTTGTTACCAGTTTGAAAAACTGCGTCTGGTCTGAGAAATAATTTGGTGTCTCCATCTTCAAGAGGTGGTGGTGCTGAACAACGTACAACAGCTGAAAGAATGTGAACAAAGAGAAAAAAGTGATTTGAAATTGTGCTCAATTCATTAATTTGATAGCATTTAGGGGATATATTATTAGTTGTTTGCATCCTAACATAGAAAATAAATTGCTGCCCGTGGCATTTAATCTAGAACCCTGCAGTGACTTTTCAACGTTTACAAAGAGTACAAGGAGAGACAATCTGTTGTCTTTTTAATTCATTATTTCACTGTTTATGCTTAAATGTTGCTTTACCCAGAGAATTTGAAAATCTCATTTTTTCTTCTTGCTCCATGTGGGGACTTATTGGTCAAAAAGAAAAACCTGCGCTGTGAAAAACCTGAAATTGTAGCTTCCCTTTGCCAAACATTTTAATGTCCTACAGTTGAGCAGAAAACTGTATGACCAGAAATAAATACCATGTGACCTGGCCTCCTATCTGGTGCTTTCTAAAGTTTTTAGTCATGATGACCAGAGTGGCACTTAGTTAAATATATTTTAATTAAATGTATCAGAGTGTAAATGCTGACACCTTGAATAGATATTGTTAGGTTAAACAAAAGAAGTGATTTACCTGCACAATGAGGTAAGGAAGGGCTCCACTTCCCATTTCCCATACAAATACTTGTTGAACTCCCTTTCATGGTGTGCTCTCGTTGACGACAGGCAAATGACACTGTATCTCCTTTACTTATAAAATTGCCTTGTACTGATGAAATGATGCGAATGTTATCGGGTACGTCTGATGTTTTGCATTTCTCTGCCAAAGAACAGAAGTTTTCAACATCAGCAAAGTATGTTATAACTCAGTGAAAGTAAACATCAATTTTAACAGTAACATTATTTTTTAAAACCAATGATTATACATTTGTTCATTTAAACTTCTCATTTGCCCCATAAACCTTTATCAAAATTCCACTAATGAGTGAGATTGTCAACTTCGGGTCAGAAAGGTTGTCAATCAAGGATTTTAACCATCACAAATGTAAATGCTGCTTTACAACAATGCATGCAAATGGAGTTATCGATTAATTGTAAACAAAAGACAAAGTCAATTGAACATAAAAAGCAATTTTTTAAATTAATTGATCTTAAAGGCATTGTACAAGTGGATTGGTTCTGTGTTTGCAAGCTGCACCAACTAGGAAGTGAACACACCAGAGCAGTTTGGAAACAGGAGATTCCACTTCCCCGTGTCTAAACACTGAACTTCATCAGAACCCTGCATGTCATACTCATCTCCACACATAAAGCGTAATTTTTTTCCAGGATTCACTAGATTATTTTGGGGTGCACTTCCAAAATATCTCAGTCCGTCACTCAATGGGTCAACTTTACAGGGAATGCCTGAGAAACCAGAGCAGACCAGATGAAACACAAGTTTTAACTAACAATTCTGTTTAAATTTTATTAAACCTTTCAGTAAAAAGAGCATCTGTCAACACATTTTCTTGAACTGATGTAAAAATAAAAAAACTCAATTCTATTTTTCCTATTTTTAGCACCATTTCTTCTCACCTGGACATTGTTGAGATGTTTTCCACTTGCCACTCTGACATGTTGCGTTGCCTTCTTCATTTGCATCAGACATAGTGCACTCATATTGAACCACTTCTCCTTCCATGTAACTTTCTTTAATCATGTCTGCCTTCACTTTCATTCGGGGATCACTGAGCTTCTCACACAAAGCTGGAACACATTAAGACAGTTTTGTTACAATTAGCATCACAGAGGTTATTTCAAAGGGCAGGCACTCCTCTAAATCACTTGGAAGGCCTTATTTTGTGCCTCAGTTCATGCATTGAAATGTCCACATACAGGCACATGTGATGTTTCTCGTTTCCCATTTCCCGTCTCTGCATGTAATGGTGGGTTCTTCTGCCATCACATACTTGTCACGGCACTGATAAGTCACAGAGGAGCCATCCAAGTATTCCTTCTGGTATGAAACGGTGACAATTGCATTCTCAACTTTGGGTGGTGGGCCACAGTGTTGAGCAGTTGCTGCAAGACATAAAAATATGTAAAATTCAAATTCAAATCTTCGTAAAATTTCATCATATGAGTATTATGGATATGGATGTCTCACCCTGGCAGATCGTTTTTGATGTATGGCCATTATAATTCCATCTTCCATTTTCACAAGTGAGTTGAGAAATTATTGGAAAGTATCCTTCATTGCAATCAATCTGAGCAAGGTTATTTAAAACTGCCACTTTTCCATTGGAAATTGCTTGAACCTCTCCACACGATGTCTTTGCTTTAAGACAGCATTGATGAAGCATGTCAATAATGCATCAAGATTGCTATTGCAAATATACTGTATAATAAAAAACATGTTTTCAGCTAATTTGCTTTATAGAATAATTAAAAATAAAACATTACACATCCAAAAACTCTGACTAATTTAGAATGACCAAATATTACACAAACTTCAGGAAGAGCCTGAAGTTCAGCTAATTTGATGCATTGCATCTGGTTAAATTCATAGGAGTAAAATTATGAGAAAAAAGAGATTAATTACCTATACATGAATGAAGTTGACGAAATACACCGTCTTCACATTTGGCATAACCCCACCAGCTTTTGGTAGGAAGTTTGAAATTTTCATTACAGGCGTAGTAAATTGTGCTTTCACTGGATTCAACTGCAAATCCATTTGTAATTTCGGGTTTCTGGCAAACTGGCACATCTGGTGATGATTCAGAAAAAATAAGTCATATTCCTGTTGCAGGGGTCAAAAGCTAAATGCAACGAATATGTATCCATGTTTGAGGCCTGATTTTAAAAATGTTAATATCTCTCAGTTCCTCTTTTCCCGGTTTGTTTTTACCAGTTTGTTCATAGCTTCTTCTTGTTCCAGTCAAGCTAGTTTGTCTATTAACATCTTAAATATCCCCAAATCATCATGTAAGACTTTGCAGCTGTAACCAGATATTTGAACAAACTGTTCTGAAGTCATAAATTAAAATGCCGGACTAATGAAAAAGTATTTTTAATGTTTCTTACTTCTCCTCACTCCTTTTTGAGTGTGTTAAGATTATTGTGGTATATGTGTCATTTGCATTCCTTGTTTAAGTGTGTTATTTTACACTGCTATCATGTTTGAAATAAATAAATAAAAATAAGGTTTTTTAAAACTTTCTTCAAATTTAAATGCTTTTTCAAATGGACCCTTTGCACGTGACGTCACTCTCGAGCTGCCAGCCCTCGGTGTAACCGCGGATTTGCACCTTTCTACAAGGTAAAAAGATTAACTTTCATATACTTTATAAGTAAGTAAGTATGATTTGTTCGACTTGAACAAGTAGAAACCATGAATGAACTGGCAACTAACTTGTCAGTTTAGTTATGTTGGGAAAACAACTTGAGTGCTCTGCTCAATTCTCCTGATCGTCACTTCCGATGTCCATCATGGCACTTAGAACTGATAAGGGTCAATATTTCCTGTAAGTGCCTGTCAAACCATGACAAGGTTCTCACAATAGTTCACAGAACACAATTAAATTAGTCACAGATGTTCTTACCTGTACATTGTTTTATCCCGTTCCAGGCTCCTTGATTACAGGTGATGGTAACTGATTCCTGATTCCCTCTCAAACATTGGTATGTGAGTTGGTCACCCTGGCGGTAAGTTCTCTTACCACCTCTGATAATTCTGAAGTTTTCAATCTTAGGGTTTTCACACTGTGTCCCTGACCAACAAAATAACATTAAACATGTAGTTTAAGCTGCATGATATTTGCTAACAGAAATATAAGGCAGAATCTACATGCAAAACACATGAAAAGAAATTTTGCTGATTCATTGCTAATGTTTATTTTTCTGCTTGTTTTCTCCTTGCTGTTTGAGATTTTTTCAAAGTAATTTTGCGTATATAGAACATCAGGAGGTGTTTATTCAATAGTGTATGACTCAGAGGCCTAAAGAAATGTTCAATATCTATTTTTTATTCCATCTCATAATAAATATTTGCTTCTACTTGGCAAAGAAATTGAGCTTAAAAGGATAACCTCTAATGTTGGTGTTTTATGGTTGATTTCTTTGGCAAGAAGAAAGGATGCCAACATACTTTTTTGTTCAGGTTGTTTGTTTTTTGAGATTTGACTCAACCTTCCAGATAAATCTGCTTCTCTGCAGCTGTCACAAAATAATCCAGGACTTCTCGCTTTAATAGAAGTGGATAAGCCTCCTTCTTTTTAAAAATAAAGAGGGCAATTTACAAAGATTTTTTTTCAAGATTATGAAGTATGTCATGTAAAGTGGCAAATGAAATGAAAATATAGTTTTACAGTAAAACAACAAAAGACCATTTAAAGTGAACAGTACCAACACAAAGTGGTTTCGGTGCCCATCCGTCTCTGGTGCACGTCGCCATGCTGTCTGAACTTGCAGGATTGTAGTAATAGGCACATCGATAGTGAACTCTGTCACCTAATTTGTTTTTGCCCCAAGTACTACCATGATCATACAAATGTTCTTCTCGTATTTGTCGTGGGCATGTAACCTCTGCAGTGGAAGAAAAATGCATTTTCTATTTAAAAAGTTGAAATCAACAGTATTAATCATTCATCAGACGAATGAAACATTAGCACAAATACTTTTTAACTGAATAATTAATTGATGACATTGTGGGCTTTTAATACCTTGGCATATCGGATCTGTATTCCAATTTCCAGTGACTCCACAAGTAATATCAGCCTCCGCTGTTTGCGTGTCCAGAATCCAGTATTTCTCCCCACATGTGACTCTCACTGTATCTTCAGGAAAGAACAAGTTTTTGTTCGGAGGGCTGTAGGTTGTCCCAGGGATTGATGCCAGAGTCAGTTTGCATTGAATTTCTGGAATCATTGGACATATATCTTTATTTGTCAGTTTGTTGGAAAGAGACACACTTCATATGTGCAACTCAGACTTTACTCCTCATTGCAGTAAAAATAATTTGTTGTTGTTACAGAAATCATACTCACTTTGACATGTAGGTGTGGGACTCCAGTCTGCTTTTTCTCCAAACTTTGTGCATCTTGGAGTTCTCTCATCTTCCTTTTTATAAGTAGAATCACATCTAAAACTTAAGGTTTCATGTTCTTTGTACTCCTGAGCGGCACTAAGCACCTGGCCATGTTCAATCTGAGGGACGGAACATTTTATTGCTGTTGATATGAAGCACAAGCGTTACCAGAAGTGCAATATTAATGGAAAAGTAGACTGATAATTAAGCCTTTTAATCAGTTTGAGATTTGATTGGCTTATTGTTAAAACATATTACGAAGTTATATAGGGAGGTGCGATATAAAATCAACTTTTTTGAGTGTTTTATTGTATTATTTTGTAATTCAGTTAACAAAACATACACAAACTGTTGCTTTTATTCTTTTAACGCATGTTTAAGAAATCCTTGAATCTGCCATGGCAGCTATTCCAGCGTGCCTAAATGCTTACACTCCAGCTTTCACGTAACAGACCACCTGTCCCTCGCTTCTTCCCCATGCAGCTCCTCCAGACTAGCAGCAGCAGCAATTGACAAACGCCTCGTAGAATTGAGTCTGCTGGGCTCAAAATATGAACTACCTCTCAATCGAATGCTCCTAAGAACGGCTGTAAAAGCCATAAAGGCTAAGATTGTTGTGATGAAGTGCTGGAGGCGAAATGTCGGAAAGATTAAAATGTTCTTAACGTCAAGGGGGCCAATTTCAAAGCGTGATATTGTGAAATTAAATTTCTTTTAAGTTTTCTTTGGTACATGCAACATTTTTATAGAAACTGAAGGCAACAATTTGTTGATGGCATGATAAAATTGCATGTTTTGCCCGGAAAAATATTCCCGTCATTTAGTAAATATTATCAAACATATTTCAAAATAATAAAATATATTATTTAAGTCTTGAATTTGACTTTTGTCTACTATAAACTTATACTGCGAGGTTAAAACATATCTGCAATAATGCTATATTCAAAAAAATCCTTTAACATATTTGGTGATTTTTAGTTTCGACGTCTTGCCATACCTATGCATTTTGGAGCAGGGTCACTCCACTCCCCATCATCCTTGCAATAAATCTCTTTTGACCCAGACAAGATTTCTGTATTTGACTTGCAGCTAAACCGAACAACATTGCCAGATGTGGCTTCTTCTGCATCCCCGAAAATTTGTACATTATTGTCTGCATGAATGACTGGACATTTCATGGCTGGAATGACAAAAATTGAAACACAAGACAAAGAAAGCTTAATACACGTAGCGATCCAAAATAAGACAAAACTAACTTACAAGTAGCTTTTTAGGAAGATACTTAGGAGCTTGTTTCAAGTCAGTAATTCCATAACAATGATGAAAAAGTAATAATCTGACAGTGCACTGAAAACATACTAAAAATGGTTGGTATGTAAGACTTTATGTTTTTGCAGTGTAACAAAAAAGTGCAGTAAACAATAATTTATTCTATTCTGATTTGAAGGTTTTAAATGCTGCCTCATTTTGTTTAGTTCTGATCAATAGCTATGTTTACATTAGAAATGTGCGCAAAGGAACACAATTAAAATCACATGTGAATAAGTTTGTTCACACAATAAGCCATCCGAAAACATGCTGCGCTAAGAGCCTCAACTACTTCCTGCTGTCTTCTTCTTCATGATTTGTATCAGTGTAACATCCTGTTGTTGAAAATTTGACTTGTGTGACGCGACAAAAAAGTTTTTCCATTGCAGTTTTGTGAAATAAATCAAATTTAATATGGTCAAAAAAACCCTTCTCATCCTAATGCCAAAACTCTTTAATAAAAAAGATTAAAAAAAAATGTTTCCATTAAACAAAATTTAAGATAATTTATTATCAAAATTCTATGTCATAAGTCACATCTTAAGTATATTATTTATATTATATATAGGGTGTCATCTTTGACAAGCAGTTTGAAAACATAGGACATTAAATAGACTCACAAACTGCTTTACTACAGGCAGAGAAATTATTTATTTAGTTTTTGTTTTTTTTAAAGAAAATGGCATCCTTATTCTTATTGACAAAAAATTAACTTCATATTCGACTCGTACCTTCACACACTGGAACGATGCCATCCCAGCCATTTGCCAAGCAGCGCCTGCGGCTTACCCGACTGACCATCTGATAACTGCAAAACATTTTTGATGAAAGTAGTAAGAATGCTCACAATAAAACTCACAAAGAGAAAGGAACTTTTTTTAAAAATTATTTTTATCTTATCATACCCTTGGTTGCACTCGTAAACAATTTGAGATCCAAACACAAAATCATCTCCGATCTCGAGTCGGAAATCTGCAAATGGTGCATCTCCGGGATGTCCGCATGATTTCGCTTAAAATATTGGGATGAGAGCAAAACATGGGTAAATATTCTGTGGTGGAAAACAAAAAAGTCAGATAGAAATGTTTAAACTTACGTTCACATTTTTTGCCAAAAGTCATCCAGGTCCCCTCAGTACAGACCAACTTGAAAAAGCCAGTATAGCCAGCACTGCAGGGAACTCTCACTTGTTTTCCTCCGCTGTAAGTGGCATCCAAACCACTTACGTCAAAATTCGAGTCAAAGTCAGAGCTCTTCGTAAACTTTTCCAGTGTACAGTCTGTGTGACGGAAACAAACAATTTCAGTGAGTTTATAGCAATAACAAATCATCAAACAATCAATGCAAAATAGTTTAAAATTCAAAAGGACGAGCGGAACTACTTGGACTTACCTTGGGATGATACAGAAGTCATTAATTGCGACCACAACAGTAGGACGCAGCTTCTCGTTATCATGTGCATTTTAACCTTCTACTCTGAACCACCAAACAGAGCGAGGCGCAACAGACAGCTACACTGTTATACAGAAAGGAGCTGTGGATTTCACAAGAGAGAGAGAGAAAAGAAGATTGCTCAATGATTGCACAAGTGGGTCCAGTCTCCAATCCCTAAATCACAGATAAAGAAAAAAGGAAGTGACCAAAAACAGCCCCTTAAATCCTCAATAAACGAAAGTAAAAAAATCTTTATACTTTCAAAAATAAGTTTGGATTAAAAGCTTGGGAATAGTTAAGCAAATAGGACATCAAATCAACAGTTTTTAAATAGTAATCCTATTAGTACATAACTGCAATTACCAGTTTGGAAAAATTATCAGTTTGGTAATTTTTCCATCAATAACTCTGAAGTAGAAAAAAAAACATGTTTTCCTGTAATGTTTTGTTTATATTGTTTTCCACTTTACTGGCAATCATTTGCAGGAATCAATTAAGCAAACAAAACTCACTGCATTTCCCGAACCAGTTCAATAGATTTTATTCAAAATAAATCAGATTTAATTTTGACAAAAATAAGTTTTTCTCATATGCTAAAAAACATCATCAGAGTTTAAAATATAGCTTCAAATGCACCTGAGTTGTGCTTTAGAGAAATTAAGAACTGCCACAGAAAAAGGTTTGAAAACAAACAGAAGTTTGACTGTGACCTGAGTTTAAAGACAAATAAAACTGAACGTTCATGTTGAGCAATGCAGGATTTACCTCTCTTTCTCAATATTTGATGCCGTTTGTACAACTTCTTTGAACTAAACGAAAAAAAACGTCACTTAAAAAACTACTCTCATAAAAATTTCTTAAACACAGATGACTCAGAATTGCATAAAAAAAACTCAGTATATGAAATCCCAAGGAGCTCTGGAAGCCAGGAAATCATTTCTGAGGACGTTAACAGTATTTATTTTCCTCTGTCATCCATTTTCTTATAACATAGTTTGGTCTTGTCTTTTATTCACAACTTATTTTGTTAATTAGTTCAGTTAATTAGTGGTTTTCCTTGACAGTTTCCTGGAAATAGATGTGAGTTTTGCAAGCGGCCTTGCCTCAATTACTGCTGACAATGCAGAAAGAAAAAGTTGAATGTGGGGTCATGCTTGCCTAACAATGGTCCGCAAAGACTGCATAACTCTTATCAAGCAAATGTTCTACATTTCAGCATGAAAATATTTACAAAATGTTGAATGCGTCACGTTGTGAACAGACTAGTCATGAGTTTGAAACAGGCTGAGTAGACTCCCTTTTATTTTTCTTGCTCAAGTTGCATTTGTTTTAATTTGTTGCCAGATGCACACAAATCCACACCTACTGCAATCTGGACAAGATTTAAACAAAAGGCTTTCACCATTACATTACATTGATCTAAAATAACATGACTTGTTTAAGCTTTACAAATAGTTGTGCTTCTGTTCTTTTTTTGGTCAGAATATTTCATGCTTGCTGGTCTCAGTTACATTTCTGCCTTCAGCTGGTCTCACGTAATCGAGGCTTTTTTTTTAAATTGAAGTAAAAATTTTTGACTACTTTATGTTGAGTTGTGACAAACTCTGTGCAGGTTTTCTGAACCAAACTCTGAGGACTTAGATGTATGATGAGAGTTTGAACAAAAAGGCAGCAGAAGATGGACTGACAGACCAGAAGAGACATTGTGGCAGAGACGATGTCTCTTTTTTTGGACTAATTAACCTGCAGCTTTAGTTGGATTGATTTGTTTACTGTAGGCTTTGTTCTTGCTCATCATGTAAAATTTTCAAATGAATTAAATTGTAAACCTTTTAAATTCAGACCCAGTAGAGATGCCACCAGCCCTGAGAGGGACTTTCTCGGCTGAACAAGATGGAAGAGCGAAAACTACACCTGCTGAAGTCCAAATTCAGTTCCCAAAGAGAAGTGACGCCATAAACTGATTTGAGACCAGAGTATAACACATAACTAACTATTTGTAGTTAGTTATGTGTACATTTTAACTTCAAATGTAAATAAATAGAGTATGTCTGAAAAGGAAGTTCATGTCTTGTTTAATCTGTTCATCACCACAAACTGCACACATTTCGAAAACTAACTCCATCAAGACTCCGGTTTTACTGGATGAACAGTGACACTCTGAGGAGGTTAAGAGATTTTAACATTACAGAAATAAAAACCAAAATATATATATTATTCTGTTTTGTACCTATATCTTGATCACTGCTGTGCTTTTAGATCAATAAATGTATTGACTTTCTTTATTTTTCCTTTTTCTTAATCACAAAAATCATTTCTGGGACACAGACATCCAAAAAGATCATGACACGTGCCGATTGGTTTTGTGAATGTATTTGTGAAATACTTTAATAATCTATAATAGTTATCGCCATAACTAATAGTAGAAGGTGGTTCAAGAGTGAGATTAATTTTCACTCAAGAGAATTTGATGTCTGTCCCAGTAAATAAGAAACAAAAACTAATATTTACAGCTGAGGTCAATCAAATTTATTCAGTGAATCAATGTATTGTGTAAATGACTTAGTGACTAAAGTGTTTCTGCAATAGGGCAGTTCAGTATTATACTTTCACTGTTTAAACTGGAGATTTGTTAAAATGTGAGACAGATGAAATATTACAAGATGGAGGAACACAAAAGTGCATTTTTGTTGTTGTTTTTTTACAAGTTTTGTGAAAGAAATCAGTTGAAAACAATGTTTACGAGCCAGTCTGTTTAAAAATTCAACTGTAAGGTTGAAACAGAGGATGGATTTCAGTTCCACAGGAACTGGCAGTGCAACATGTTTGCATTTACTGAAAGCCTGGCTAAAAATATTCACCTGCAGCACAGGATGAATTATTAATGAAAATTATAACATTTCGGGGAAATACTGCGCTCTCTATATTCCAGATTTGTTTTAATTTTCCAGTAAAAGTAAGATCCACTGTTTATTCATCATGGTCACAATACTATTGTTACCGAACCCTTTTTCTCTGAGCAGTTTCTAATTTCTCCACTAGAGGACAGAAGAGATCCATAGGGTTTCTGAAGCCCCAAGCACAAGCTGGAAAAAAAGAGATAACATTTAATTGCAAGAATGAATTATTACATTTAAATTACACATATTATCATCTGAAACATGCAAGAAAGAAACTGCAGATTTTATTATTCCAAGTAACAGTTTTATCCTCTGCCTTTTGCTTTTCAATGATGTGTAACAAAAGTATTAGAAGACCGTTTTCTGTTCTCCATAACCCTGGGCCGTCATTTCTGCAGGAAAACGCTGAACTATTCAGCTTTTTTCTGTCAGCAAAATCAATACACCGTCTTTCATTATTTGTATATCTTAGCTTTATTTCTTGAGACTGGCAAAAGTAAAAATCAGATTAAAGCTGCACAGAACTGATGAGAAAACATCCATGTTGTTAATCCAGTATATTTAAAATATGTATTACGCTCCTGGTTTGCAGACGTACAACATTCATCTGACAGAAATTACTTAAAACAATAAATGAATTATTTATGGAAACGTTTTAGGTTTTTAGACATTAGAAGTTGTTTTTTATTTATTAATGAGTGAGCAGATATGTCTGCAGCGAACACTGCAGTGGTATTAATCAGCACAATTTCTTCCAGAGTCTGTTTGAAGATGCTGAAGCGTTTAGCACGTTGGGATAAGATAATCCTCGTCTGTTTATTTAACAGGATGAACATGATTATTTGAGCCCCTCGTAAATAAGCAGCTCAGTTCTCTCCGAGGAGTCGAGCTTAATGCTAATGATATACAGTAAGCAGTAACAATAATTTCACAGGTTATTGAACTGTGTGTCTTGGTGAGTGAGAAGCTCATTCGCTTTTCCTTTTCAAGCACAGTTTGAGATAAGATAAGTCTTTGCTGTGGCTGCCGTTCTGGAGAATCTATTCTCATTTAGTTCCAGCGCTTCCTTTTCTTCAAAGCTGTTATGTCTTACAGCAGAGGCAGGAAAGAAGCGGAGTTAAAATACATAGTTTAACGAGCCTATGTCATTTTTCTTCTCCCTGCAGCTTTTTCTTAATTTTTTTTTTTAAAGTTAAGTCCATCTGCCCTTTTTCTCACAAAAAGAATATTAAATGAATCAAAATGATGAAACATGGGGTTACTGCGGAGTTCAGCTGCTTCTTTCAATGAGCACGTCAGCCCATCACTGCACTGACAAAGTCTTTACTGAATGCAAATGCATCCAAAATTAAAGGTATTATCAAAAAGGTTAAATTAGTTCAATAATTTGATTTTTAAAAACGTAATGTGTGTCTTTATTACACACCGAGAAATGCATTTCAACAGAGTGATGCTGTTAATTTGGTGTTATTATTGTGTTTTACAACAAAAACCTAAGAATTGCAGGTGGCTACACTGACTTTGGACTCAATAAAACACAGTAGATCTGATCCACTCACTGACTGTGGAAACTTTACTCAGGACCTGAAATAAGAAATAAGAGTCCAGGCAAGAAGCATTTGTCCAACACTAGAAAATGTAACACTTGTCCTCACTTTGTCTCCCCAAAAGTCTTGGATTAGCTTCAGAATCATCTCAAAGCTGTGGTTGACCTTTGTGCTGGTGCAACTGTTTCTGTCGAACTCTTTCCTTCCACTCAACTTTCCATTAACATGCTTTAATTCCACAACTCTGCCAACATCCAGCAAAATCGGTGTCTTTGTGGACAATGCCTCCTCGTGCAGATCATAATAAAATATTTATGCATCAAATATATTTGTTGTATCACATTGGAGTGTTCTGAGTAATAGGTGTTTGGGTTTTTAGGAGCTTTCCGCCGTAAAATTGAGTAGAAATACTTCACTTTAAAGCTATGAGTTTCACTTTTTGTTGCACATCGTAAATTAGTTTCCTTCGTAGCTGAAAGTCGTCTGCAGAAGAACATTTGAAAACCTAAGATTCACTGACGTAATGAGAATTTCTCTCATGCGCTCATGTTTTTTTAGCGCCTTTATGGTCACTATTTTGTCAGGTCCAGACATTATGAAGTGGCAGGCAGTTTAAAAATAAAGGGAACCCCTAAGATCCCTTGTCAGTTAATGCCAGGCATCTCTTTGTCTTTCTGTTCTGCAAATTGTCCAAAAAAAATTCAAAAAGTGAAGAACTTACAGGCTTCAACAAATGGAACAAAACATCACAGAGAGCTGAACATCATTTATCAGATATATGAAGATAAAGAACGCACAGATAGCTGTAAATTTAGATTAGCACAGATTTGCATGAGCTTAACAAGCTCAGATTCACCAACTAATTTGCTGAGCAAGCCTGCAGATGTAGAGCTTGGAAATATCAAGCTGAGATGATGCCACAAAGGAGCCGGACTGACAGCACAACCTTGACCGGATATCTTCCAAGACATGAATGACAAACAGATATTTCCTGGACGGAGTGAATGACATGGTTGTCAGGGCTTGTGAAGTATCCTGAAACATTTTGTTACAGCACAAGCACAACATATATACTTAAACTAACACAAATTACTGCCTGATTGTTAAATGGAAAATTGTGAAACTTTGGAAATTCTCTGCTCCAAATCCGATTAATAACCATCGATTCATTAATTACAATTAAACTTACAATTCTTTACCTCCCGTCCTCGAGTCCTGCAACTTCAGGAAGCGTCACTGCTTCAGCACACTTGAATTAAATTAAGGGTTAAACCTGAATATTTTATTGGAATAAAAAATAGAATTAAAATACTAATCAGTGTATTGCATTGTTCTCAGTCGACTGCTTTAATGCCTGAATATCAAAACTTAAAAGGTTAGAAAACTCCAAAAAGCCAAATTTTTTAACTCAAACATCAACAGAACTGGACAAGATTATTGATTAATAAAACTATAGATTTATCTCCACCAAAAGTTTTGAATTAAGCTTAAAAGGAAAAGACGCTTTTTGGCACTAATTAAACAATTTATAAATACATAGGGCAAAATGCAACAAAACAAAAACATAGGAGGGTCTTCGAAGAAGCACTGCGCCAATTTGGCAGATTGGACTTCAGCAGTGGAACGGCCGGCTGCTGTGGTTCTGGAACACACCTAATCCCCAGTACAGTCAATTAACTTTAATTCCTCTGCGAGGCAGACAGCGACAAGGTCTTCCTGTGCTCGACTAACCTCAGTAATAATTCTTCATTAGTTCAGAAGGGCTGAAAAGAAATGAAAGAGTTGCTTTGTGAGATGCTCCCAGTGAGCCAAATGACATTGCCTGATTTGTGTGATGAATGTACATAGTAGTCTGTTCAAAAACACTTGTCAGTTCCTGGAAAATTAAGGCTTCATCTCAAGGTTTGGGAATTGGGCTTAATGAATTTACTCCAATTATTATCTAATTTGACTGAGAAATGACTTGAAAAATATACAAATATGAGTTTTTTCCTCTAGCTATTGCTTTCATTATTTGAGGAAATTAAGTGCAGAAGCACCTAATGAAAGCAAAATAATGTAATTTTCATGGAATATGTGCTAACTAAACATCTCAATTAAAGTATTTAAAAGCCCATTTATCAGGTTACACTTTTCTGAGGCTTAATAGGTTTGCTAACTGGCAATTCAGATGGCAGAATGACACTTTATACTGGCAATAAATGAAACCTGCTGAAAAGTGCAATTCACTTTGAGCTCCTAATTAGGAACATTTGATTTAAAAATAAGTACAGCGCATTCTTCATGCAAGTTTTCATTTCTATTTGCTGTTATTTTCTGGTGTCTAAAGCTTCTGAAGTTTTTTAAATATTTTAAAAAAGAAGTCTTGTCAATAATAATTTTATTTTTTGTCATTTATTATGCAATTCATTCCTATATCTTGTTTTTTCGTCCTGCAAAAGTATTACTTTGTCAATTTGTTTGCTGAGTTTTATGCCAACGAAAATAGTTATAAAGTTTCAGTGCTTTTGTCTGTGTTACTATTGCTAATCTGAATACTGTTTATTCCACCTAACCTGGTTGATTAAGATATATCTTCCGCAAAAATTAAGATGTCTATAAAGAAGAAATAATTAGAATATAAAATCAATGTTGTCCCTGTGTATGATGTGCTTTTTTTTTTTGCAAAGTAGTGAGAAGCATTGCTCTATATTTCCTGAGAAAAGATGTTGAACGTCTTAAATGTGAGCCGTTTGAGCTTCTGCTTAAAAGTTAAATTTTTATTGGAAAAGGTGCAAATGTGGACGTTAATGTGCCAAATTGTTTATATATTTCTCTTTCTGCAGCAGTGCTGAAACAGGGCGTCAAGGGAATTAATGTCTGCAGAAATCATGAACTTGCTAATGTGGCATTCCCGTTTCGGACTGCTCATGCAGCCGGTTACCGAGGGAATATTACACAGCAGCACCTTCAAACCTGCAATTCTCACAGCAGCCGTGAGTTTACTGCAGACCTCTTACACAGCAAATCCCTCAGTCTTTCACAGATGTCGGCGGCTCCTCCTGAGACCCCTTTAAAAAAATCCATCACTCTGCAGACATGCAACAAAATAGGACCGAACCTCTTCAGAGCTATTTTTTATTGATGGCTACGTCTTACCCAACAGTGACAAAACCAGGCCACTGCGTGTTTGGGAATCCTCACTCGTGCTTTTAATGAGCTCAGGCAGTAAATGTGCTCCGAAGATGCGACTGGATGCCTTGGGGTGCAGCAGCTACACATTTAATGTATCATCTCTGCCGATGACACATTGATGCGTATATATTTAGTAGTTTTTAAACTATACTTTGCTGACCCAGTCTTGCCCCCCTGGCCAAGACTGTAAATCTTCCTTTTTCTCTACTCAGAAAGAATCTGTGTGTGTCAGAGTATTTATAAAAAATTAGCTTGTTACCGTTTGGCAAAATTGTCCAAAAGGAAATATTTTTTTACCTGAATGCTCTGTTATTTTATTTGTATTTTTTTCATACGTAAATTCTAATAAAATTGTGTTTGGGTATTTATGGTGAAAAGAAAGTTTTCACATGATATTTTATCCACATTCTTCACACCAATTTTGTGTGAGGTCAAGTCATTGCTGCTTTATTTATGGCTCATTATCACACTTATGTTTTTTTTTTTACCCCTGTGGCAACAAAAAGAGGATTGAGAAATTTATTTTAAACCGATTACTTTGGTTTTCTGTAGTTCGAAAAGAAAAAAAATAAAAGTGAATAACTTGCTCAATAGCACTAAAAGTTGCCATCTGTGAAATAAAAGGATTTTAGTTCTGCTGTGCAATGAAATCTTAATTTTGTCCAAACTTTTTGTCACGTCGGCCAAAATCATAAAGGTATTTGTGGGCCAAGAAATAAAAAAGTCTGCCATTTTCTTTTGTTTTTGTGGTGAAAGGGATGTTATTCTTTGTAAATCAAAAACTTAAAAATTATTTTTGCACATTTTGTGTGTACAAAGAAAGAGATCTAGTTTTGATTGAACAAATTTATTCAGTCATAACAGAATTTCTTTCAATAACAATTCCTATATTTATCCAGGCTTTAATTCAGGTGCAGCAATCTCTGGATTAATATTTGTTTATCCAGAGATTTTTACTGGATTAACACAGCTCTATTTATTATTAAAGTTTTTCTATTACAAGAAAATTCAGTCTTACACTCATTTAAGAAGAAAACGTTTTATGAAGAAATTATCTTTCCTGAACTGGAATTAGTCAGAGGGCCACAAATGGCCCCCGCGCCACACTTTGGACACCCCTGCTGTAAAACATGAATTTAACCATCCAGTTATTAAAATCTTAAACAGACGTGTTAAGAAAAACTTTTCTTGTGCGTTAGTAATTGACAGTGTGGCTTGTATAACACTGACATTTTATCTCTGAACCTTTGATGTCTTTTAATTATTATATTTTTTTTTCCTGAAAGTCAGAAAATGAACAGCTCCGAGGCCTTGCGACTGTCCGCTAAAGCCGACCCGTGTTATCTCGGACACTGTGTTGTCACTCCTTATCTGCTTTTTCGCTGCTGGTGATGAGTGGAGTTGGGTCGAGCAAGTCTCTGCCAGCTCAGATGTGGTGAACGCAGCATCATGGTGTGAAGAGGCATAAAAGACCTTGTCATGCAAGCGTGATGCACCAGATCTGCTCCAATGAATCATCAGATCCAAAGAGGAGTCTCTGGGTAAAGGTGCAGCTTCGATCCATGCCGCACAGTTAAAGTGTTTGTTCCCGTGTTCCTTTAAAGATTTGTTCCTCTGCTTTTCAGTGAGGACTGAGTTGTGGGGTATATGTATGTTTTCTTTAGGAATCAGTCATTTCAATCACATTCAGCAGGTGTAGATTTAAACTGCGCAGTAATTCAATTAACAATTCATGTTTCAGTACAAATGGACATTCAAAATTGACACAGAGTTCAATTATATTACATCCTAACAAGGAGTAGACATTGACTCTTATGGATATGAATATATATATAAAGTTACGTTACCTCGCCAAAGTATTATGTTTCCCCGCAATACTTTTGCATTACCTTGCAAAAGGTTTTGCGTTCTGTCGCAATAATGTACTAATCATTTCATGCGGCATAACTGAATACTGCAAATCTTTCTTACGGTGGCCATAGTACTTTCTGCTATAATAAAAGGCCTTTGTGAGGTTTTTCTTTGTTAATATCTCATTGTGAAACATCTGAAGTTTTATATCTTCTCTTTAGGATAGAAATGCACCACAAACCTATGATATAAACAGTAGAAAAGACAGAAAACTTGGACTCTTTCTGGGTTATTGTTGTGGGGTAATAAGTTACCTGACAGTTTTAATTGAGTCGTCTTTTTGTCGATAGTCTGAATGGTTTTCATGTTCAGTTCCATCACAAACAGGCATAAATTTGCAGTGAATTAATCAATTTTCAATCAGTTTTTTGCACCAGAGAGTTAAGAATAAACACTGACGCTCTTTAAATGTGTATATTTTTGAAATTTTATATTGACATTTGTGACTGTATACAAAAAAGATCAGCAAATTTTGCAGCAAGCTTATTGTGAGGTAAAGCAAAAGCATTTGGCTGCATAAGAAAACACCAAAGTTACCAAAGAGAGAAACTTTGAAGAAAGAAAATGGGTTCGTTCAAGGTTTTGCTTTACTACACAAATCAAATATCAGTACTTAAGAGTTGTAGACGACATCATTACAGATATAAGTGCATAAAGAAATAGAAGTCACTTCTTCTCTTTGTTTCTTGTTTCTCTAAGTCGTGGAGCAGAAGTCCAAATGTCATTTCCTGCATTGCTGAAATTTTTATCAAAGTGACGTATTAGTTAAAAAAATATTAGAAACAATAGTTACTGTTGCTTTATAAAATAAAAGCAATTAGAATAGTTTGGCAAACTCTTTGTCAAACATAATGTGAAACTGGAGTGTTTTTACTCCAGATTATCATCAGAACTCTGTGTAATAAAAACAAACATAGTTTAAAGTTTCTAGGTCTCATTTAGGATCTTAATTAAAGTTTTAAATAACTTTCTCACAGCTACATCATAGTAGGTGATGAAACCCTTAAAAAATGGGAATGATGTTCCTCCAGAGAGGGAGAAGAAGTGATCTTCTCTGCATCACAGTATAAATGTGTTACTTTTTCAGAGATGGGAGAAACTAGCACAACCTTAAATAACATTTTTATCTAAAGAAAACAAACAAACAAAACACAAGCTTATCTGCAGAATACCTCCATATGAAAACCCTACCCAACTTTTAATACTATCTAATGATGTTACACTGCACAGCTTCCAAAACCAGTTTATATTTATGCAGACGGTGGAATGAGAGCACAGCAAAAACACAAACTAACAAAATATTTTTAGCCTAGTTTCTTAGTGCACTTCAAATAAGACAAAATTAACTTACAAATAACTTTTCAGCAAGATATAAAAGCAAGTAATTTCTTCATAATGATGAAAAAGTGCTAGTTCCACTAGCAGATTATTCCTCTTATAACAGTGGAACTAGTATTTTTCTTTAAAGCAATGCTAAGGAATTATTTACTAAGATATTTGCACCAGAAACTAACAAAAATACTTGGTAAACTTTGCAGTAAAATCAGTTCAAACAAAATAAGTTATAATCATTATACAGTTCTGGAAAAATTTAATCGACCAAAATAATCAGTTTCTCTGAATTTACTTTTTTATAGGTATACGTTTGAGTAAAATGAACATTGTTCTTTTATTCTATGAACTACTGACAACTTGTCTCCAAAATTTCAAGAAAAAGTTTGTATTTCTTTGCAGAAAATGAGAAATGGTCAAAATAACAAAAAGGATGCAACGCTTTCAGACCTCAAATAATGCAGAGAAAACAACAAGACTCATGTTTTAACTCTGGAAGAGTTCAGAAATCAATATTTGGTGGAATAACCAGGACGTTTTCAGTGGGATTCAATACAGTGGGCTCTTTATTTTAATGTTTAATAAACTGACTGCTTAGAAAAGCAGTTACTTACAAATAAATCTCCAGTGTTTTTCTCAAACTGGGGCGATTCCCCTTCCTGAAAATGTTGGGATCTCAACAAAGATGTCCAAATGAATCTTTGTGTTGTCTTGTGGGAAAACACGTCCAGTGATCTGTCTTCCATCTGCTTCACTGGCTTTCAATAACATCTTGTCATTCTATCACACCTCCAAAAGCATAAACCAACAAGAGAAACAGCTGCAGACATCTGGAATATCTTTGAATGCTGCAGCATCTCTTATGGCTATTTATACAACACCTGGTAAGAGTGAAAGAAAGAGAAAAACAGAAGATACACATAAAAGGTTGGCAACGTTTCCTTCCTTACTTTCAAGTCTCTCCAAAAACAAACCTTTCTGGTCACTGAGCTCAATCCATCAGCTCTTGATCCGGTCATCAATGAGCATCTCTCAGACAGGTCTCGTAGGTTCTGGATGAGTTCTCTCCCCCTGGGATCAAGCCTGGACCACAAAGACATTTCAGAAAAAAAGAAGATCGTTAGACCCTTTAAGAGAGAAAAGTTGCTGCTTGTTTGAGACTCAATAAATTGTGGAAAGTTCAAGGAACAACGAGGGAAAGGAAAACAGGTAGAAAGCATGAAGGTTAGGATTTGTGAGGTCAGTAAGGGAAGGTTGGGCCTTAGAGGAAGAAAATTAGGGATTAGTTTCAGATTAGATGAGCCATATTGTCATTAAGTCTGAAATTTCTTTTCGATTTCTCCTTGTTTTTTTTTTTTTTTTAAAGCAGAGAGAAGAAACACGAGTGAATTGTCAGAGTAAGAATGAATTATTTTATGACGTCCCTGATGGTCAACATCAAATCCAGTATGTTTATGGAGATTCAAATGGACTCACTGACTCATAGTGTCACCTTTTTTGCAAACTTTACTCAAATTAAACAGATGAAACTTGGACACAGTTGGAAGCTCTCACAGGGAAATAATTTCAGTCACACCTAAAAAGTGTTTTTCAAATGGATAACACAAGTAATATAATATGTTCTCACCCTGACTGTGTGGATGGAGCATGCTCAGAAACCAAGTCTGTGCCGTAAAATGCAACCAGTCTAAATGAGCTCTTCCAAGAAGACTGGCTAGAAATTCAACACCTACGAAGTAAAACATCAGTATTGTTGTTTCTAAATGAATATAAACAAATAATTTCTTTGCATTATTTGAGGTCTGATAGATCTACATATTTTTTACCATTTTTCTCATTTTCTCAAATATATACCTATAAAGAGAAAAATCAGAGAATCTATCATTTTAAGCGGTCTCTTCATTTTTTCCAGAGTTGTATTTCTGCATATGCACTATAAGACAATTTGTGAAATAAAGAAAATTCACACCCATAGACGCAAATGTTTTAAAAAATCTTTATATTCAGTTCAGTTCAATTCAATTTATCTAAGTAGCAGCAATTCACAACAAATGTCATCTCAAGTCACTTTACAAAAAAACCCAAAACATTTTAATTCATAATACATGGATTCCAGGTTATTCTAGTTACGAAACAGGACTAAATGTTTAATTAATCAATGTAGGTTGAAAAGTTTCTATTTAAGAAAACCCAACTGATTGAGCTGAGTTATATATGTTGACAGCAGAGACATGTTTCACGCTAAATCCTCATAAAAAGATGTAAACCAGTTTCACACACAGCAGGTAGAGTCTGTTCTGATGACGCCTGATCACCAATGGGAAAAAACAAACCTGAACGGTATTTGAGCCAATTCCACCGTTATTTCAGCAGGAAAACGGCAGCATACACTCTGCTTAAAGGAACCAGGCAGTGGAGAAAAACATGCCTTACAGATACACAGATGTGAACATCAGATTGCATCAATATCAAGAAAGGGAGAGCACAGCCCTCCAAGTCCTGCGGGGATTCAAAGAGACTGTTTTAGCTGTAAAGAGAAAACAAACATTCACCATGCGAGTGAAGCCCGCGCACCAAAAGCGTCAAAACAGACGTCCTCCTTCTGTTCAACACACACAAAGACAGCTTCAAAGAAATGCAGTCAGGGTTTAAGTTTTTCAGCAATAATATTTGTTAATTCATTTTTTAAAAAATCATAAATTCAAAGCAATCTTTCTTGCTTGTGATATGAACCAGAAGCTTCTCGTAGCTTTTGGTGCTGGGATGCAAAATCTGTGACCAGGTTTTTACTCTGTTAAACTATTTTATACATTTTCCCCCAAGGTCCCACAATCCGGTTGTGGTTTTATAGTTATTATATATCATTTCAGACATTTTAAAGTAATTTGGTGATCTTTAAAATTTCTGAGAATTTCTACTCTAAACAATATCTTTCATGATAAAATGTTACATTTTGATCCCATTAAAACAACCGTCTTATTGAAAATCAATTTTATATATCACTTTTATGTATGTTTCAGCATATATCTTCTTAAATATATCTTTCTTTTTATAAAATACAAATCATAACTGCTCAGCTCAGCTCACAGAATATAAATAACCAAAAAAAGTTGAGATGAAAATGAAATAAAATAGACTTTTTCTTAATTTCAGTTTCTTTCCATCGATCATTTATGGTCAAGCGATCAGGACATACAAGCAAACGACCCGAGCACATTCAACTTTTGCAACTTCTCTTTCATCTGTTTGTGCTTGCTGCTGCTGCTGCTGCTAGTTATATTGTTTTCCATGCATCAACTTTGAGTATCATTCAAGAAAACATGAAAGAAAACAAACAAGAAAAGGCAGACAGAAACCTAAAACTAAAACGACGGTGATACATCTGCAACACCAACAAGAAACATTGAAAAATGTTTCAATTTCCACCCAAGACAAAAGTAATGATTGCAAAGTCTGCTGCTTGGATGTAACTTGAAGTGGAGATTCGAAGGTTGACCTATCCAATGACGAGGGTAAACTGGGAAAATCTGTTTTTGAACCTCGATTTGAAGATTTAATAAACCACCCAGGGTCTAAAAGGCACAGCATGTCAAGCCCACTCTCCCTGTAATTTGCTACACTGAAGACTGAAATTTTTTGGATGAAAACTGTAATTTGAATAAGTAAATTCTGGCAGCATTCATGCAGATGTTGCCATTCCTGCTCAGCTCCTGACAAGCTTCGCCACTGTAACAGGCGCTCATTTAATTTCTCCAATTAAATGAATCATCCGGATTCCCTGCAATACTTTCGCGAGCCTTTCAGTGATTGAGCAAGTCACTTTTTACCTCATAATCAGTCTGTGTTTTACATACTAAAGTTTAACTTCACTATAGCTTTCAAAATATTATTTAACTGTTGCACTACTCAGTTCATTCAACAGTAAATTTTCCTAAAACTTTTCGATAATTCTACACATATAGTAGTTGGAACAGAAGTAGTCAACACACAATCATAATTCACGTCTATTCGAATGTGTTTTTCCTTCATTTTGACTTTATTATATAACTGAAAACAAATATTGAGAGAAAATCTGAACATTTAGAAAGCATTTATTAATTCAATATGGATGAAATGTGATGTTTTACGTTAAAAATGGATGACTGAAAATAAAAACCAAAGTTCATGGAGGTATTTTCTTACTTAGTGCACTTTATGCTAACAAACAACGCCGTTGTGGTCTGACTATTGACTGCATGCTTCACTTATTGCTCCAATGATTATGAATAATCACTGGGCCTTTTCACAGGATTATGATTCAAAAACAACATAGGCGGAAAATCGGTCTTCTTCTATAGAAGACCGTAGATTTATCTAAATCTACGGGTCTGAATACTTTACAAAAGTTACGGGTGAGTTGATAAATATTTACAATGTAAATCCATCTTTGATGGTACACAAACTAACTTGAAAAAAAAAATCCCATACTGTCACACTTTATGGCAAATGTTTGCATAAACTTTAACACAAGTGGTGCTAATATCTGTGGCATCAAACAATGTGTTGAAAACAATTATTGTTTCATTTGTTTCTTCTCCATTTAATTTTTTCTTTTGGTGTGCCATTATCATGAAAATAGAAAGAATCAGAACTGAGGATGTTTTGTTAAATGCAGCAAACAGATGTGTCTGAACTGCACAGGTACAATGTTTAGCAGAGTAGTTGTTTGACAAATTAATAAAATGAGTAATTACATTTCACAGTGGTTGTAAAACAGACAACGTGCTCCTAATTAAATAACTGTGCTAAATGTATCCCTTAACAAAGCTAATTGATACCTGCTGCAAATGTGAACAGCAGGAACACAGTGGAGCTACAACTGGTAGATGTCATATTCCAAAACAAAATAAGCAGAGCATTGCCAAAAATACTCGTTTCACAATTTCCTCTTCCTTAGCTTTGAGCTTTCACAACCTTCACTTACTGCTGTTCAAACTGAAAGTTTGTGTCTACGTGTTAAAAGTTCAGTTGTGAGGGTACACCTTTGAAGAGTTGGTGAAAGATTAGTTTTCTGAAAGATATTTTAGAGGATGGAGAGAGAGCAACACTGTGATAAATCACCCAAACTGTAGATAAGATAGCAAAAAGGCATCAGCTGCCGCTTGCCACACATACTGTGCTGGCAGTGAATATCACTGCAGCAAAGACTTGAATTATTTACTGAGAGTGAAACATCAAAACACTTTGCTAATGAGAGAGCCCACATGTTCAGACGGGCTTTGAAGGTCATATTTCATGTGATTATGTTTTAACATTTATATTCCTAGCTTCAAAAGTGCCAGTCTCTCAATCAGCAGCCCATCTGGCATTCGTGCAGCAAATCAGCAAATCACAATTAGCGCATGAGTCGTTAGGCTTATGAAAACGTGTGCGCTTCATCTTGTTCTCCTGTCACTGTGGATATTAAACCCCCCTTTGTAAAATGCTAACCCTAGCTGAAGTTAGAACTCGGCCAGATGCTAATAAGTGCAAGATGGTTTGCCTGCTTGGGAGAATTTGAATAAGCATCAGACCCCAGCTCTGTCTGTCTCCCAACACCTCTGCTCTCTCTGCAAGAGATGGAGAAGCTAATGGGAGCCAATATAGGCCAATGGTTAATGCATGAGAGGCAGTACTTTAGACTAATGGCTGCTGCAAAGTGCAAAATCAGACCAGAAGAAGAAAAAGAGGCGAAAATAAATAAAAAATGTAAGCAAGGGGAGAAAAATGGTGGTGAAAGATCGTCCAACGTGAGGAAAGGTGAGCAGTTTGACCACAGGTGGGTGGGAAACAAATAAAACATAATATTAAAATTGTGACTGTTCTGTGCGATACTGTTTATAGCAACTGGCAAATCAACTGACATATTTCTCCAAAAATCTAGACTGTGTTAATTTGCCCAAAGAGTCAATAACATTTAAATCAACTTGATCCTCAGGACAAGAGTCAGGAGTTAAGCATCTCTGCACTTCACACACGTTTTCATTTTCTCTGCTCTTGCTCTCGAGTGGATATTTGTAAAACATGTCACTGTTTCTCAAATATGTATATATTTGAAAGATAGTTAATTGAGGTCAGGGTTGTGAATTTTTAAATCTTCCATGCTGCATTATTTCCTTCCAAATGATTTTCATCACTCAGAGATTCCCTCTGTTTGCCTCCAGCAGCAGCTGCAGGCTTCGCCATGGCTGCAGCCTGAGGCTTGAGCTGAAACGGCTCTGAAGCGCTGTGGTAGCCACTGACGTGTGCTTTGAGGATTTTTGAGAGAGCTCCAGTGTCATGCTATGTTATGGCTGTTTCTTGTTTTTCATTTATACTACAAACCGGTTTTACATAGATTCTCTATACGTCCTGTACTCATCTTAGCTTCTTTTTTATAAAGGATTATACTTAAATTAGGGTCAGATTTGAAATGAAACCACTACAGGACTATAAACAACCATGGAGAGAGAGGCAGACTTTGGGGGGAGCAGGGGCATTAAAAAGTAATGGCCTGCTTGCAGATTTCTTCTCTTTTTTAAATGTTTCCGATCACAAAGCCAATTTTAATATCAGTTTAGATAATCCCATTAAATAAAAACCACAATTTTTCATAAGATAATTTCATTCATCATGGCTATAAAAGCAGGTTTGTCACTGAATGGTTTTGCAGCTATTGGTGTCAAAAAGTTCATCAAGCTTTTGTGATAACAAACCTCAGTTCTGACTCACTCTCTTTTAATTTAATTAATATTTGTTTTAAATTAGCCACATTGAAATTTTTTATTTTATTTTATTTATCATGAATGGCCTGTTTAAGGTCAAGCCAAGCCATCTGAATCACATTTAAAGCTGAACTTCAACTATGTCACTCCAAAATTCACCGTCAGTTTCTTTTGAGTCGACTTGCTGGTGTGGTTAAGGTCACAGAATGATTGTCTGACATTACAGGATGTTTTTTTTAGAGAGCAGAAGGCGTCGTTCTCTCAATTATGGCAAGTTATTCAGGTCCTGCTGCAGCAAAGCAGCCACAAAACCTTACAGAACCTCCATTATGTTTTCCTTTAGTTCTGTTTGGTTATAAAATGCAGCTTTACTTTTAAATCGGATGTAACAGGATCAACACCTCTTCATTAGTTAATCGTCTATTTTCTTGGCCGTTTTTGTGAGCTCTCATCCTTTTGTGTTCTTTTTGGTCCGCAGTTTCCTTTGACCTCTCTTAAGGATGTGTTTAGATGTTATATACAACATTTAGCTTCTTTAAGTGATTTATTGAGTCTGCAGTTTAGAAAGTAATCAGATATTGGTGTAATTAGTAAAGTTAAACAGTTTTTGTGGTTAATCATGTTTGATGAAACAGATATGATCACGTCGGTTTCGATAGGTTTTTTCCTTATAATGTTAAAATTGCTTTTTGTATTCAACTTTAACCGGGTTATCATTGTGTAACATAAAAATTAGTTTGATCTGAAACATCTAATTATGTAGAAAAAGGAAAAATTATAGACATATTTTAAAAGGGCAAATATTTCTTCATGCACTGTGTAATTATTTAAAAGGTCAGCCCAAGCACAGTATTTTATGTAAGATCACAACTCGTGAACTTATAACGTAAAGAGATCTAAAACCATTAAGATGAGTTAAGATGAGACATTTTGTTGTCCGTGTACAATGAAATGGAAACGGGACAAGCAGTTCCGATAAAATTCCAAATATTTACAGCAGTGAGTGTCCATATAACCCAATAAAACTCTCCAAAGCCCGTTTTATTAATATGAGTTTGCTTTATGGTGCCAAGTGACCGGTGCTAAGAGGGGAGGACTGGCCTGTGGTCAAGTCAGTATGGAGCAGGGATGTGTCTCTGTGTTCATGAGGTTGAAAGCTCTTAGATAAAAGCTGTGCTTGAACCTACATGCATCACCTTTTGCAACTGGCAGGCCGCAGTGGAGCAAGTGAGAAGGGTTTCTGATGATTGATGTGGCTTTCTGAGTGCAGCGTCTTATGAAGAGCGCTTGAGAGCCTGGAGCTCATGATCCTCTCAGTTGTTGTGATAGTGCCCTCAAGAGACTTCATATATTTTTAAGGTGCAGCTGGAGTACCATACTGTGATGCACTAGGTGATGACAGGCCCAATGGCTCACCTACAGAAGTTCACCAGCAGCATTTTTGCGTTTTTCAAGCATTTCAGAAAAGAACTGCCTGGATACATTTCTTGACTGCTGTTGTGGATTTGTTTGGCCAAGTCAGGTTGTTAATGTATGAGTTTGAGTCTGATCATGTTTCGACTACCACATTTTGCTGACTGCAAGTCGCTCGGGAGTATAAGTTGCATTAAAAAATGCATCATGAAGAGAAAAAACTACATATAAGTTGCACTGGAGTCTGAGTCACATTTGTTTAGAAACTGTGAAATGTTAGGAGAACATTGTCCATTTCAATGACCTGATCCAGTGACACGTTTTATTCAGTTGCTTTTCAATAAACTGATTCAAAATGCCGACATTGGCTTTAAGGTTTGTTGGCGGTTTTTAACACGACGCCCATGCTCGAATTCAGGATGATCAGGAACGGCTGCACGCCGCTGGTGAAGTGCGAAGAGGAGCGGAGACGCATTCAGTGTAAGGTCCACTTTTTATGCTCCAATTAGACACATGGTCTTTGACTCAACGATCTGTCAACGCACCACCAGAGTAAGTACACATGAATACGTATCAGAAATTCTGCCAGCGTAAACACAAGCCGGTCCGATGGCACACAGAAAGCTGCACTGATCGCTGTTTCACTCTTTTATATTTTTTTGTACTTCTGAAGTTTTATCAGGTTTAGGTACATTACTGTTTTTGCAGCAAATAAAAGATGTTGGTTTCTATTTTCCCTCAAGTCAGATGCATTTTACTTTGCCACTGCAGCTCAGTTCTTGTCTGTCTCACAACAAATTGCTGCGTAGCGCCAAATAAAATGGATTCCTGGTTTATCTTTTTCAGACTGTTGGAGGCAAAGTCGCAGGGAATCTTGAATGTTCTGCAAGATCCCATTGACTTTGGCATGTTCTAATTGCAGCAATGTTTGGATTCTCAATGCGACTTTATTGAGGTAATTTTTGTTTATGGTTATTATATGTTAACTCTGGAATCCCATGGTTTCCATTTTTGGTTGAATGCCTTAGCGGTAGGTTTTCATAAATGTATTTAACTCCTTTAATTCCCTGGGTGCGGTTTTGCTGCATCTTTTAACGTCTAGAAGCAATTTGTTCTATTTGTGGTCATATGACATATTCCAACATGAAATATTAAAGGCTGCTTTTCTAAAAGTAACATTCCTGGTAGGCCTGTTTAGTATTCCATGTGGAAAACTTCTCATCCAATTGCTTGGTAGCTTCTGACTTGATAAGAGATGCCAGAGGTTGCCAATCAAATTTTAACTCCTCGTCCCCCCCATCGGCTCTTCTCTGTAAGTTCAGTGAAAAGAAGACAGGGAAAGATATGCACGATGTCAGTCGACAGCACTTTTTTCAATGTGCTTGTATTTAAAAAATTCATATTTCTCTGGGCTGAAATTAGAAGCCGGTGTTGGGACTTTATCAGAACTATCTTATGGGAGATAATAGAGCAGAGGGGACCTGCAATAGAAGCACATTGCAGCCTTATAGCCAGAAAATGAGGTCCTATGACAGGTTTGAAGGGGATGGAAAATAAATGTTCATGAGTCAGACCAAATGACTTTAAGGAATCTGTTTTTTTCACAGCAGCATTTATGCAGTCTTAATGAGCAGCTTAAAGCATGCAAACGCAAACTCTAAAAATGCAAAGCGAGACAGACAGATGGAGAGATGGGTTGTGATATAAGAGAAGGAAGGGAAAAAAGAGAGGCAGAAATAGCTATCATCACTATGATGAATGAGGGTGGTGGCAGAAACCCCCGCGGCGACCACTCAGTCACTGGTACAGGCTTCTCTGGGCCTAACTTCATTATCATGACACACACACATCAACACACTCCTTCAGATGAGCACATGTGAAAACGCAGCTCCACAGAGGATCCGTTTAAATGGTTGATGTTTAGTGAGTTCTCACAGTTGCAGAAGGACAACTCAGGCTACAGAGGCACATTGTGAAAGCACTGGGCTAGTCTTTTAAAAACTGAATAGAATCATCTCATTTTAAAATTTCACATCCCACAACTGAATAAATCCTGTTTGGCAAACTGGGGAGGAGGTTGAATGCTGTAAAAGTGCTTGTTTTATAGAGTTCAGCGTTTTATTAGTGAAAAGCTTTGAAAACCACATCGTGTTCTTCGCGTTTGACAACTTTGTGGTGATTTGCATCAGTCCCATCACATAAAATCCCTGTAAAATACACTGAGCTTTCTGTTTGTTCCAAAGTTCAAAGGGTATGAATAAATTTGCAAGTCAGTGTAAATAGTGATGAATAATGACTATTAAAAGAGAGTAAATAAAACTAAGATCATGCAAGGAGCACCATTCCAACAATCATGCACATTGAAAAATGCAAATAAGCTCATTCGTAACTAAATGGGTCAAATTTGGACCCAGCCAACCCTGGGTAGTTTTAACTTAGCAACCTATCTCCTGCAGCCATGAGAGGATGAGAGGTCGGCTGTGAAATAATCCCTGTAAATAGTTAGCCTTTGATTTCCACCTGTTTTTATCGAACTGTTAGCTCTATCTTTGCATTACAAGAAGATTAAATCAAGCATCATGTTATCTTGATGAGAAACAAATTTACACAAACAAAGATCACCATCGGAAAATTGCATTTTGTATACGACCATAAAGGACATTTCCTCCTTTATGTCTTTCAAAGAATCCATTGCCAACAAACAGACCTATATGCCTGCAGTCACAACATTTATTATAATCGTAATTCATATCCAATTTTGCACCAGTTGTTTCATCTTTGTCAATTTGGTCCCAGGGGTAATTTTGCCATACATTGATTTCAGTCCTCTTGGGCGATTTGCAGCAATCTGAGTCTGATTACACAGCGTTTGATTGATGATGTGCAGTGGCTTTCTGCAACTTTGGTCTTTCATCGAAACTGATGTAGTTGCGCCTTTAAGATATCTTGACATTTCAAACAGCGAACACTATTTTGAGCACTCTAAAATATTCTGCGACGTTTTATGGCCTGAGTTGGAGTTTGCACATGAAATTGCTTGTTGAAGTTCAGGCAAGGTCAGTCGTTGGGTAGATCTGGTTTTAGCGATAATTTGTGAGGGCTGATTCCAGGAAATCAGAACAATGATTATAGAAATAATCTTCCGGGACATTGAGCTAAAAGACTAACGTTTTTTACAGTCAATTGTAATGTTGAAAGTTGGACTATGAAAGGGCCACATTAAATATTTATACAGTGAATTAGTCTCTTCTGAGATGTGAATAAGAACATAACATCAAAGATGCATGAGAAGACGGATTACAAATTAACTTTGACCTCTTATTTTGTTGTTATACACAGCAGTGAAATAAATTATGCTCATAGGTAGAAGATTGTAAAAAGGAAAATATTAAAATTGTAGGTTACAATATGAATATTGAAATAATCCACAAAGCCGTGTGCCTATTTCTGGGACACTGACATAAATTATGCACATTGCCAGGCCTCATTGAAGGCCAAAATGCCCTGCAGGGATGAAATTAACCACATGTTGCAGCCTTCATGTCTAGAGTGTCTCCTGACAAATGCTTTCTACATGCAAATACACGAGAAGTGAAGAAATTTCTACTCCTTCATTTATTCTTTGTTGTAACCACAATAAATGACAGTAAATCTTGTACTGTTGGAAAATCTGTTTATTTACAGTTGCTATATTTGTGATGTAGCAACATATCTGTGGGTTTGGCAGCAGAATTATGTATGTGGATGAAACAAACAAACAACAATGTATAATAAAAGCTGCCAGATCTTTTTTCATCATGTCCAAATTGTCTGTTTTTCCCTCGTTAATACTTAGTGTTATTGATTCTTCTTGTTATTTAGTGAATACAATTTCAAGAAACTCAAAAACTTAAGTTACTTATTTACAGAAACATCCTTTCCACCCTTTAAATTAGAAAGGCAGTCTCTGATAAATCCAGTCTGAGTGCGGTAAGCATGATCATCTTCCCCTCGTTGCAGAAACTCATATTGAATTCTCTCCCAATTATTAATTTTCCAGTCAGGGAAGGGTTTCCACCATCAAAAGCTGCTTGGCACTGGTAGAAATGATTTAGCAAGTTGCAACAAAATACTAAACTGCTGCTCAAACTACAAATTTCCTCAGAAATATGGCACCATTTACGGGGAGATAAGTTGGCTTTCCAGCAAAGTTATATTTATTGCCCAGAAGAATTGAAACAACAATGAAAACCACCAACTAAACTCACAGTTCTTTAGTTTCTGTGCCAAATCATGCTTGAATTCACAAAATGTGGAAAATTGAGGAAAGTTTGACCTGATTACCACAACTTGGGAGATGCATTAACATGAATTCATACCTCTTATTATGATTTACACTCAGTTTAATCACAAATCTGAAAGAGAACGAGAGAGAAAATACAGAGAGAGAATGTAAAACAGGTCAGAGGAGTAGTAATGCTGTTGGTCCCAGTATGTAATTTTGATTGGGACCCCACACAACCACAGGCAAGCTCTTAACATGACAAAAACTATTCCATGTTTTATTTTGTGCTACATAAATGAGATTGTCTCCAAGACTCATTTATGTGGTCTAATATCTAGACCTGTGTTAGCAGGAAAGACCGAGTAGATCTTTATGCTGTTAGCCTCCTTACGATTAGATTTGCAACAACTAACCATTCGTTCATTTGTTGTGTTTGTTGATTTGCTTTGCCTAAGTGGAAAGTTTTTGGAAACATTAACATCATGTCCACTCCTCATTTAACTGAAAAAGCATTCGATGGGATTTCCACAAGCAAATACTTAAGACCTAACATCCCAAAAATCTCCCAACCTAATTACTGACATCTGTGGAAAGCGGAGAGGGGGACACCTTAGAAAATGTGATCGTCATAAAGCCAATGAGGCGCTCAGACCTCCCAGCTTACTTGTGGGGGCAATATTAGAGTTAAAATGTATTGGTTTCATTAAGAGCAGCTGTTGTTTGTAAAAGCTTAGAAAATTAAGGGACTCTGAGTAATCCAAGCAAGCTCTGCTGAGTGCGGATCACTACAGGGACATAGTTTACAGTTCTGCTGGAAGTGTTGTGTTTTTGCTCTCTTTGTAAATAGCAATAAAACCCCCAGAAAGCTCCAGTGAACACAGTAATGATTTGTTAATTAAAGCTTTAAGTCTCAACAATGCAGAAGTAATGCAGATTTTTTTTCATTATGTCTTCATAAGTCCTAATTGAAAATATGTATCTGGTAAAACTGGCTTACTTTCTCTGGACCAGTCTGACTTTATGGTAAACCAGTTCCAATCTTGAAATGGTAAAAAGTGAGCGCTTTCTCCACCCCGTCATGTTCCGCGCTGTTAGATTCAGGAGATGTAGGATTGTAGCTAATCTTCAAAAACACCTGAAAATAAAATATGAAAGGTTTGGAAGGAGTCCTCTTTGGTTCAAATATTGTCAAAATGTTCTGCTGCTATAATATAAAATAGTATTTCCTCAAAAACTACATACATACAGATATCTTGTTATTCCACCAGATATCAATTTCTGAACTCTTCCTGAGTTAAAACTTTTGTAGTGTTGTTTCTAAATAAATATAAACTTGTTTCCTTTGACTTTGAAGTCTGAAAAGCACTGCATCTTTGTCATTATTTTGACCCTTCCTCATTTTCTGCACATAAATACTAAATTTTTGCTTGGAATTTCATAGAGATGTTGTCAGTAGTTTATAGAACAATGTTCATTTTACTCAAACAAATACCTATAAAAAGTTAAATCAGAGAAACCGATCATTTTAAATGGTCTATTAATTGTATCCAGAGCTGTATTTGTAGAGAGAAATAGGCTCAATGTTGTGATTCTCTTCTGTTTTTGGTAGAAATGAACCCAAATGCAGAGTTGGGGACAGGAGGTGCAGTAAAAAATAGGGAAGGATTTTAATAGCAGTAGAGAAACCAGGAACATACTGCAAAGAAAACAATTGAAGGGTCTGAAATTGAAGCGACTGAATGAAAAGTTATTTATTCTGTTGGGTGAAATAAATAAACGCAACACAGGCGAGAAAACTATGAAATAGTAAATACAAAAAATACAACAAACTCAAATTACAGGAGCTAAGAATTTTATTGAAATAATAAAACGAGGCTCTAAATCATTTAGATCACACATGATGTCACAGGAAAAATACAATATACAATACAGTATAGCATGATGGAAAGCTTGTTTGACTATTTACATAAAAAAGGTTCTGCACACCTTTATGCACTAAACCGTTTTCAATTATACATATTAAAAAAAGGGATAAACTAAAGCAACTGCAGCAGCACCTCAATTTCCCTACAGGATTAATAAAGTTTAACCTAACCTGGCCCTGAGAACATGGACCGTCAAAACTCAGAGACAACAACAATAATAATAATAAAATAACAGATATTCGTTTATTCATTCTGACATTTTGAGCACAGACATATTAACAAAAACGCAGTGAAACTTTAAATAGGCCTGAAGAGTAGATGAACAACTAGGGAGAAACATGGACGACAGTAGTTCTCATGTCATGTACAAGACAAAAGAAAAAGCCATTCATCATCTCAGCAATGAACTGAAGAGTGGATCCCATTTCTGCTCTGTTCAAGAGTGTTTGGTAAATGTTATGTCTGGTTTGGATGGATTTCCGCACAGGGAGGCACAGCCTGGAGAACACAGAGAGACAAATAAATAAATAAATAAATAAATAAATAAATAAATAAATAAATAAATAAATAAATAAATAAATAAGAGAGGGAGGCCAAGCTTTCCGACTGGGTTGGTGTCATACCTGCGGTTGATGAGCGTGATGCATGACGGGTGTGGAGCTGCTGCAACAAAGCTCAGCTAAGAAGAAAAACAAAACAAAGTGAGCGGGAAGGCTTACAGAAAACTAAGCTTCACCTCGGGACGGATCAGCCCGGAGGGGAGTGTCGGATTTTTGCCCGAACTGAATTTTTATTATTTAAATTTTTAATTATTATTGTTTTGTTTTTGGAGAAAAGCCGTCTGGGCTGTTGGATTGCTGCACCGGAGAGTTTGCACGTCTGCTAGGGAGTCTGCTAACCTCCCTCGTGGCCAGCACGTCCCGTTTGCTGAGTTTTTGGGAAAAGAGGGAAAAAAAAGCAACATCTAAATTTTAGATGCTGTTTTTTTTCCTCCTTTTAGATTCTAAAAGATGAAACTTTTGAACTAAGCGTCTGGTCCTGAACCAACACAGAATAAGGTACGCAAGACTTCTCTGTGTTTTTCTTCAGATGCTTGTTTTGTTTGCTACTTTTATTAATGTTTTCCTGCAATATACACACCTGTTGTTGCTGTTCTACTTTGGAAGCTGTTAAAGTTGAAAGGCGTAAATCAGAGCTGTTCAAAATATAGAATTTCTGAAATCACAAAGATTTTTTACATTATGACCTTTTTCACCTGCTGAACAATAAACAAAGCATGAAATAACAAAAATACATGAAATAGGAAGACATTTAAAATAAAGGATTTTCCACATTTGACTTACCAAAAGAGAGAATTCACAAATGTTTCTTTGCTTGTTCGAGGGGAGAACAAAAATCTTAGCTACACAAACTTGACTTGGGATGCTTTATGAACCCAATTTTGTTTAATAAATTAATCAAAAGCAGTTTTTAGTGAACCAAAGTCTGCTTTTGCGTAAAAGTCACTAAACTATGTCTCCATCACATCAAGGTGTCTCAGGGAAAGGCAGACGGCAAACATCTGACCCAGGACTGCTTTTCTTCTGTCTCAGAATCCTTCTGGTTCTTAAAGCTGACGTGTTCAAAACTGGTTTTAAATCTTGGTTTCAGTTCTGTCCCAGTTTTACCTGCCCTTTTAGATTACAGTAGACCAGACGTCTTAGAAATCGGCCATGAAATCCCAAACTGTTTGCTTTTAACAGACTTAGAAACCCTTGATAATTTTAGATTTTAATCAGTGGGCTAACAGCTATTTCTTAAATTTGTAGTAGTGGGTAAGTGACGAGCTCTCATCAGTCTTTTCCTCTGATGATTAATCTGTTCGTTGTTGCAGCCTGGCTCAATGTCTGTAAGAAGCAGGACAAACAACATCAGACACTAACATTTAGAAAAATATAATTTAAATAAGTACAAAACAGCATGTTTGAATCAGTTTCTCAGTGATGACTGATTTCAGTTTATAAACATTTCTACCAACTAACATGGTTTCTGTTGCTACAGGACCATAATTTCTATAATACACTGTAATAAAATTCTTGTTTTATTACAGTAGGACCTTTTATTGTTCAGCAAGAAGCTGCTGATACATCCCAAGGAGAATATGTGCTTAACAGGACACAGCAAGCACATGAAAGTGTCAGAAGAAGCATTTAAATTATTTTTGTGAGCAGTGCTTCTCTACTTTAAACCCTGTCTTTGTTGAAGGCATCCAAAGCAGATCTGCCTCACTTCAGAGGAATAAATCCTGCTTAAACCTTGCAACCAAACAAGTGGGGACCAGCGAGACATTTTCTCGTTTTTTTCCATGTCTGTGACAGTAACAGCAACATGTACACACAGCCAGGCTGAGGAGGCACATTGTGTGCTGCTGCGATTTGCTGTCTGTCTGAGAAAATGGTTGTACGCCAGTCAATGGATTTCTGACAGCTACGCAGAGCCTGTTTTCTCCTTAAAAACTCCCCCATGAGATCAGAAGAGCCTCTAATCGAGTATTACTGTCAGGATGAGGGACAGAGTCGAGACAGTTCCCCCCGTTGCATCTCAAAACTTAACAAGGCTTTGACATGTTTAACCCTAAAGTTAGAGCTTTTGTTTATTTACTAGCAAGTCCGAACGTTGGTCGCAGTGAAGCAAGTTTAAGCATCGACCAGTTCCTGGTATCGAGGTAGGGCTGAGCTGAAAAAGTATCACAATGCAGTCGTTTCTTCTCAGTTATTGTCAATACTTTTTGATTCGCTTTTTTGTTTTTATTGAATTATCTGAAATATTGCCAAGCTGGTGGCATGACCATTTCGTTTCTGTCCAATTTTCACTCCATAACATTTATTTTTAAGCCGTTATGAGGCAAAATTGTGCCGAAACATTAAACTGCTGCTGCTCAACAGATTGTTGCTAGGTAACCACAAGTTACTCAACAGGCTGTTGCCAGGTAACCAGAGAGCAAGTTATTTGATGCCACCCACCTAAATCCAAAAGCCTTTTCTTTGCTTACATCCCCCACAATGCTTTGTGGTTCAGTGAAACTATTGAACATTCTATCAGACGTGTCGTCTATTGATATTGATCGCGTATCTATATTGATTTATTATTCGCCACTATGTCAAGGTGTGCCAAATATTTAAAATATTTGCTATAAAACTGCTAAACTTTTCTCTTCTGCCTCTCTGATATGCTTCCAGTGACTTTTAATGAGTTGCCAGAAAACGTTCCAGAGTGACTGGAGTTTTCTTATTACAGTAATGCCACATTCCTCCCTGCTTACCGGTTGCTTGTTAGAGAGAAGACCCCAAATACATTCAGTGAACAGCTTGGACAACTTCATGTCTGACTGATGGTGGTGAAACGAACTCACCTTTGGAAAAAGAAACTCCAATTAAAAAATAAATCAATTCTGTGTTGCTTTTCTAGTATAATTCAATTATACAGTTGGACCAGATGAGACTAAATTAGTGCTACTTGTACTCTAGCTTTGGGCTGTAAATTTAATTAATTCCTGTTTGGAATCATTCAGCAACAGGAACTTCTGTGCACATAGTTTCAGTGAAGCGAGAAATAGTTTAATATGCAGCACATCTTTTGGACTGGAACAGAGCATAATTAGTACAATAACTGCAGAATATGTCTCTTAAGGAAACGTGTACAGTAATGACCCAAAACTGGCCTGTAGGGACCCTACATCATACAGGTGCATGAGAACAAGAGGTGTCTAAACGCTGAATTTTACATGTAAGTATGAAGATCCTTTCAAGACGTACTGAACCGAGCTTAAATTTAGCATGTGCGTCAGAGTTCATTGACTGTTCATTGCATGACATGGGTTGGCTATGAAAATGATGTTTAAGGCATTGCAGCTCGAATTTGTAACCCTCTTGATGGAGGGAATCGCAATAAGCTTTAAAAACTGGAAAAATAAATGGTTCGGTGCACATTTTGTCAAGGGGAATCTGTAATGTTACAATCTGTCATGTCGTCTGTGTGTAGGGTGTGTGAGGAATTTGCACAGGCCCAGAATTTTCAGCCTCTCAAGCTAAAGTGTACAGGAAAAAAACCCAATCAAGCATGAGAGGAAGGTTTTATAGAAAGGACTGTCTTGACCCTCGATAGCAAAGGTTACTTTGTGCCTAACTTGCTCTGTCATGCAGGGTTGGTTGAGGTCAAGTTTAGTTTTTCATTTAAAACTCTTGAGTCAATGCAATCAATAAGAGTGCGATCCTGCACTTCGGGTCATTGCATTATTTGAATGCAAAATCCTAATGCAGATAAATCTGTGTTGACTGTTGAGGTTATATTAAACCCACTCATCATGAGCCAGGGTAAGTGGGTGTATTCATGTCTACGCTTCGTTTTATTTCCTAAAAACAGAAGGAAACCACTAAAGCTGCCATGTGATATCTTCTATGCTGCAGCATAGCAGTCAAAGATTATCCATAGCCAACACTGCAGTCACTTCTATAGTGTCTCCTCACCTGATCCCCTTTCTGCAACACCTCTGCTAAGGTTACAACCATGAAAAGACCCTTGAGTGAAACACTGACCCATTGGGTCCACAGCTGAACAATTCCTCATCCCTGAAAGCAGTGAGATGAATTCTGAACAGGCAGGGCTGCGGGGGTTTGTTGCTGTTATCCAAGGTGAAAACAGCCAGAAGCCGAGGTGGGTGCATTTAGTGCTGCTCAACTTGTGCGCACCCTCCCAGCTTCCCCTCCCCTTTTTGACTATATGCCAGTTTTAGAAGAAAATGTTTTTCTTTTCAGCTCAGGACTGTAAAACCCAAACTCCTCAAAATGACAACAACGTAAAACGTCCTTTGCTTCAGTGCTATATGTGATGCTAAATGAGGTGAAAACAAACTAAAACGTTTCAGATCAAATTTAAATGTAGTAAATAAATAAATAAATAAAATAAGTACTTGTTTTGCATTTTATTTATCAAGGTCAAAAAGCTGAAAAAATGTCAAAATATGGTGATCCCTTCTGTTAATTCAGATTGTGACTCAATTTTTTGGATTATTTATGTAGTACCTATTCACAGCAAATGTCTCAATGGAATCTACAATGTAGACAAACACAATCTATAGATCTGCAGACAAAACGGATCAATCACATACATAGATTTAAAATCAATTACATGCATTCCAGTTCGATCCTTGTTATAAAACAACTTTGTTTTATTATTTAAACTGAAATAAAAATCGACACTTTTCTAAACACTCCTCTGTTCATTGTGCAGCTGAACAATAATAGTAAGTGATGGTTTTTACAGGAACCAGAGGAAACTTTTCTGTGAATATTCAAGTTGGAGGAATATTCATGACACTTGAATTTCCCCCTCTACTATAAGGGATATTTCTATTTTATATTTCTGGTCCAGTAAATTCGAATGCTGCAAAAGGCTAATTTATTCCGATTTACTACAATAAATGGATGTTGTTGAGAATCATCAGCTGTCACCTGGTAATCTCACCATTAAAAGTAGCATATTGCGTCAGACCAGTAGAAAAACATGTTTATATTTAGAGCCAGTTCCAGAAAAGGTCTGCTTTTATAATAACTAACCTCAGTTTCTGGTTAAATTTGACATAAAATATATTATTGTAGTTTCACCAGTGTGTAGTTATCAGTGCACTTTGATATCTGCAATATTGATGGACTAAATACTTTTTTACGTTTGTAGATCATTTCATGCAAAGAGGATTTAAAGCTAATGAGATTGCTGCACAATCTAGAATTGCATAAGAACATTGATGGTGGGAAATTAGTCATGACTCCATTTTAGTGCCCTCACAAAGCTGAAAGAACCATCATACCTCTGAGTGATGAAATTATTTAAATTAGCTGATCTTACAGTGGAGATTGTCCTGTAACAATAATTTTGTGTGAGTTGTAAAACAACCACTCATCATGTTATAATTAAAATGTGAAAGCCCTTCAACTTTACCCCATGATGAACAGTTGCTGCCACAATATGGATGTGAAACTGTGGCTCCTCCACACCACACTATCTGCCTGCCTGACATTCATTTTCCGTCTCCGACATTCATCTTGCTGTCTTCACTTTTCTATCTCTCAGCTGTCAGAAGCCTCCAGTCAGCCATCCCATTACTGTACATCAGCATTCATGAGGTCGTTTGCATGGACCATTTCTGATTGAATGTGGGCTTTTAAAGGGCACGACATAAAGCAGTGAACTTTTCCAGGTGGCTTGGTACTAAAGAATCGAACGCAGAGCATGAACATGTGCACAGGATTTCAGCAACCTGCTTGTTTATTAATTTACATGTAACTTTTGGAAAGTGGTTTGCCCCTCTGGACACAGATATTTGGAATGTTTTATTTTATTTGCAACCTGTGTCCTAACACCTGACTTCACTTCACTTTGTTTTTTAGAAAGTACTGACTGCTTGACACTTAGATGCAGCTATGAAGACATTTTTTGACATTGCGATTACTGAGTTGGGCCCCTTTTTGCCTTCTGAACTGCCTTAATCCTTGTTGCATAGATTCAACAGGGTACCTGAAACGTTCTGGAGGGTCTGGTCCAAATTGACATGATAGCATCAAGCAGTTGCTGCAGATTTGTCGGTTGCACATCCATGATGTAAATCTCCTGTTCCACCACATTGGACTGAGATCTGGTGATTGTGGAGGCCGTTTGAAAACCAGTCTGAGATGATTTGTGCTTTGTAACACGGCGCTGGAAGTAGCCATCAGAAGATGGGTGCACTGTGGTCATAAAGGGATGGACATGGTCAGGTAAGCTGTGGCATTGTCCACATTCAAACCGCAGCGTGGATAAATCACAATACTTACATCTAGAGCTTGTTTTCTTGTGATTGATCATTAACCAGTAATATTTCACCTTTGATGTATGGATTTTTTTACACATGAAAAGTCCTGGAGGACAGAAGGAGTTCTGGATGTTCTCCTTTTATAACCAGGTCAGCAAACTTTGAAGTCATGCTCAGAACAGAAAGCCCTGAGGCTCATGCTTCATTAAAGGTGAGGGCCATCTATTTTTAATGTTACCAGAACACTGTCAACAAGGAACCTTTTGATGTGACTCATCAGAGTCTTGTTTCCAAAAATGTAAATGTTGAGCAGAGGCTGGCCTAGGTAAATCGCATCACACTGGATTAATGTCTTCTTTAACGGCCGGGTTCATAAATTGTGCCACATTCTGTTTTGTGGAGGTTTTAATGAAAACTGCTGTGCCTCAAGTGCTGCACAAAGTAACTCTGCTTTATTGTATCTCGGCAAAAAAACGTTAAAGCCACCTGAGCACAGGGTGTCATGTGGGACAAAATCATAGTCAAAAGTATTTGAGGACCAAGAGAAAGAAAATGTCATCCAGTTTTTTTTTCGTAGAAAAGGGATGTTATTCTTTGCAAATTCAAAACTTAAAAAGGATTTTGGATATTTGCTATATAAAAAGAAAGGCCTCTCTTTTTCAGTTGTCATAACAGAATTTCTTTCCAAACAATTACTATGTTTAGCAGAGATTAATAAATGACATTAAAGCTGATTTAGGTGTTAGTTTTTTTCCTGACTGCGTCAGACATTTGGTCATTGTCTCCCAGATCTCTGTCCAAACTGGAATCTCATGTCCCTGCAGGCTGTTTTGTTCACCCTGCATCCTGGGTTCTGGCAGCTCCATGAACCCAGAGTCTGCTGTTTCATTCTCATGATCAGAGCCGCATTAAGTGTCCATGGTGGAATATACATTGACATAATACATACAGCACGACTGTGCAAGCTGGCTGTAAAAAGATTCAGATGTTTGAATGCTCTTTTTAAGATAATTTCCTTGACAGTACTTTTGATTTGCTTCAAAGCCATATTTCCAGAGTTTCTGTATTTTGTGGCATTCGCTGATTTCTTTTCATCCCTGATTAATTTATTCATTTCATCAAATAAATGCTAATAATTTCTTCTCTTCTGTATTCTGCGTGTGACATTTTCTGTCCTTTTCAGAGTTTCCACTCTGCTAAATCAGGTATCTGCCTTCTGAATGGCAGAGCTAAAAGACTTTGTGCTGGATAAAGAAAGGAAGTGCAGCATTATCGGCAGACGGGGACGGGGCTGGAGCTGCAGATCCTTTGTGTCTGCTGGCAATGCAGAGAAAATGAGCCCGAGTTTGACAGACAACACAGTTTCTAAGGTTGTTCCTTCAAAAGGACTCGTGCTAATAATACAGTTTTGCACAACATTTACATATTGGTGTATTTGTCTGTTAGAATAATTATGTTTTGTTATCATTCTTACATAACTAGTGACCAGTTTGTGTTTCATTTATTAAACGTTAGTTTAGTTTTCTCTCAGCCCGGTGAGAAAAGAAATTTGCTGACCTCAAGCATGTTTTTGCAGCTGGACTTAGGAGAACTTCTGAGATACGTCTCAGTCGTAAAACACTGTTTGCTTCCTGCGGCCCCCTTTTCCTTATCAGGAGAGCCTCCCTTTCTTTCCTCCAAAAAAAAGACCAGTTCTGAAAATAAAGAGCAGAACACATGGGAGAGCTGCTGGATGAAGTAGCTTTTTTATGTCTTGTCCTTCTGCAGAAGAATTGATTGAAATTAACGATGTCTGTAGTTCTTTTTATTAAGGGTTCTTTTTATTGTTTATATAAATAAATAAATCAGATTATAATAAACAGCATATGTGATTTGTGAATTAATTTCTTTATGAATTTGAACACCTATGACTACTGGGGTCTACTGGAATCACATTTTTGAAGTCCTGGAAAAACAAAAAAATCTGCTGAAATATAAAATTCTAATTTGTAAAATTTATAAAGACCATAAAACTCATGCAGTTTGTCTCCAGCAGATTGTAGAGTTTTTGTAAATTTTATTGCAGTGACACTCATTGTTGATGTGGAAACTCTGAGCTGCATTGGCCACATCACATATTTTTTCTGTATCAGCTGCTGCTTTGTGAGGACAAAAGACCAACAAATAAGAAATAAAAAACGACAAATTGGATGGTTCAAAAATAATTTGGTACATTTGATCCAACTAAACACTGTTTGGATGCTTTGCTGTTGGTTTTGCACACACTCACTCCTCAGTAATAAGTAAGCTCTGCAGACATTTTATTGACAATGAGAGCAAAGAGTACAGTGGAGAAGGAGCTCTTCTGTTTTCTGGCACTGACTCTTGCTCTGTTGAGAATGACAAATGATGCAGATTGCAGCTCATAACAGCTGCCACCGTAACCCCCCTTGGCACTGGACAAAGAAAGCTCTCCATGCTGTCTAACAACGGGCTTTTGTCTGCCGTTTGAAATTGCTCAGTCAAAATTCCCATCGTGTGTGCTGCACCTGTGGTTTTTAGGGGCTGATAAAGACTGTGTTTCAAAACACGTTTACTAG
Organism: Poeciliopsis turrubarensis; assembly: GCA_010277015.1. Taxonomy (NCBI): domain Eukaryota; kingdom Metazoa; phylum Chordata; class Actinopteri; order Cyprinodontiformes; family Poeciliidae; genus Poeciliopsis; species Poeciliopsis turrubarensis. The sequence continues at coordinate 1,183,062 of VMRN01000008.1, forward strand.
CTGAACCGTCACACAGAGCCTCCCAAACTGACAGCAGGATGAAGTTGTGGAGGCTAACATCCCACTATTTATTGAGCTCTGCAGGACTGGCTCACACTGTAAAGCCCCCCAAAATGATAAAGTAGCATAATCTTGTCAGAAAGTCATGCTTAGCACAAATCCTTTCTCCAGGAAGGCTAAATGCAATACTTTCCTGAGGTTTGGAGGATTGTTTCCAGGAGCAATAATTGGAAGGTTTTTCCTGTCCAGGGCTGTTTCCACACATGTTCTGCAGGGCCTCCACGTCAATTTAATAGAGAAAAAAAAGAGATCGGGTCCTCAGTAAGAGCTTCTGGGGGAAAAAAAGCTAATGAGACCATGCTTGACATGTGACATTTGGCAGATAATTTCATGGAAAGCAAAAATGAACGGTTCTGCCAGGCTTGCTGCTCTGTACAGGTTTCAGCATATCTATACATTGCTTTTACCTAGTTCTACAATATTTCTGGGTTGACCAAAAGTTCTTCGGTAATGATGTCCGCCTAGAAGCAGTCCTTTCTGTGGAGCTTTATTTGCCATTCCTGACATGATTTTGCATCATGTCCAGCCTCGTGTGAGCTCTGCTCAGGCACCAGAGCTGCTCTTGCCCCTGTGAGGTGAATGTGTGCAGGAAACTGAGCAGACATCCAATTTTAAAAAATAATATATACAGATTCTTTGGTTTTATGTGTGGGGACAGACTCATTTAATTTATTTAGTAAGAACTTCCAGCCAATTTCTTCCTATGGAGTCTGTGGTCCCAATAATATCTACACAACGAAGATATTTTACAAGGGACTATTTTATTATTCATGGTTTATATTCCTTTGCAATAGTATTTTATTCACTGGTGTCTTATACTAAAACTTTGGCTGTCAATGTTAACACATAATTAATCTGGAATTTTAAATGTATTAATATTACACAAACTATCTATTATGACCTAAAAGCTTCTCTCCTCCACAGGGTTACCTTATTCGCATGGTGCCTCTTTGCACGTTTCATATTAAATGAATGGAAAAGGACATTTATAAACTGTTTAAAACAAAATGACTTCCTTTAAGCCATCCTGAATATAAAAACCTGAAAAACTGAGAATCTTCAGACATGTTTGGTTTGAGGATATTTGTATTGTCTTGTCTTTTGTACATTTTTAATGTTGCTCCGATTTAATGGAAACTCTGGTTATGACAAAGTGACATAAATCATGTGGTGTGAATTCAGGCTAAGTAGGAAACTTGATCAACATGTCAGGAGGTTTGCAGCTGTTTCTAGATTCTGTAAATCCCGCTGTCTATGAGCCCCGACCAGGTGTGACATTCACAGATAAATTAGTTCGACTCGAACAAGTAGAAACCATAAATAAACTGGCAAAATCAACTAGGGAAAACAACCTCAGTCGCCCTGTTCAATACTCCCGATCGTCACTTCTGACGACCATCTTGGCGCCTCGAATGATTAAGTGACATAGTTGCAAAATATCAATACAGGCAGTTGCCCAGGACGGCATCAGAAAGGGGTGGGACGCCCAAGAACCAGAAAATGAAATATTCTATTTGTAAGCTGTTCCCTGAATAGGTTTGCTACTGTTATGCACGTGTAGGGGAGTAAGTTTTTGTTAGTGTGTGTTGAGTACTGGGAGATTACGTCACCTGCTTTCTGCTACAAAAACAAACAGATAATTGGTTGTATTTCAGTGGGTTAGTTGGCCATCATTCCTGCAAGAATATTTATATGTCTAGCTTAAAAGTTAGGCACGGTGATTAATTACAGCACGAGATTGACGCTTTGATAAGATCTTGAGATTACTACCTCATCGTCACAACACATTTGTTTTTACAGTGAAAAGAATATTTTTTTTAAACTGTTAGGAGTTTCATAACTCCATGCATGGATGCCATCCTGACAACTATAACAACTGATTCACACTGAAAATGTCAGATGGCAAAAAATGGATGGCTTAATGTCTTTAACAGCTACTTCTCCCACTAGGCTTTATTTGAGCTGCTGCTGGCGGAAGTAGAGAAGTGTGAGTTGGTCATCCTGGCGTCTTGGCCTAATATAATAAGAAAATGTCTGTCCTAATAACTTAACAGCCCTCAAACAAGACCAGGCAGTAATGCGTTCACTTTTTTCTTCCTCTTCTTTACAATAGAGGAGACAGAATTGTGATCCAACGGACCAGACACCTTTTAAACAACTACTGCATATGAGAAAAATATTTCAGTATTAAACAAAATAAACTTTTTTCTATCAAGAGAAAAAGTTGTTTTATAGTTAATGTCTTAAATTCCTTCACATTGAGCAAAAAGAGATGGCAAAGATCATAAAATGCAAACATGTATGTCTTAAGTTTGATTGAGTTTAGTGTTTCCAATTTAGATTTTGCCACAACTAGGATGTTACAAAACTCATTCAGCACAGCACACAGTTCTTTGGTAACAAATTACAAACAGTGAGGAATAATTTTTAAACCATGGATGTATATATAAAAGTCCTTGACACAGAGCAGTGGAGCATGCAGGTAACCAGGGGGTCCAGGTTGTTATGGATGATGGACAGCCAACAGTGCTGACCTGAAAGCCCTGGACATGGCTGTGTTTGACTGTCTGTGAAGTTCTCCACCGGTGTGCGCTGCGTTCCCACTGGCTGTGCAGACGCTCTCACCTTGACTGCCTGCTTTGCGCTGCCTGAGGTGGGAAGCCGTGTGTTCCCATCGCTGTCCAAGGTTCTGAATCGTTACAGGACGGCTGATGCTGCTTTGAGTGGACCGACAGGAATACTCTTAATTTTATTCACTTTGAAGACAAATATTATATTGATGTTCTGAGATACTCCTTAACTGTTTACTGACATTTTAGCAGTATTGAACCACATGTTGTTTGTAAAATAACGCCTGAACGTTGCCATTTATGCATCTGATGCTGTAGAACAGGGGTGTCCAATGCGAGGCCCTCCCTCACGCCTCTACTGCTTTTCAAAAATTACAAATTTCAAAATGTCATTTTGTCCAATTCTTCTGTGGTATGAAAGGTTTGTTGTGTCTCGTTAGTAGAATTGTACAAAAACAGGACATAATTGCAAACATGTGAGCAAAGATCAAAACTGAAATGTGTCTCAAACTTTTCTTTTTAGGCCTGTTTTAATTTTATTTAAGTAAACAGAAGGAGCCTAAATTCAGCATTTATTCCAATATAAATTTGCAGCCACACCCTAAAGAATCTCAGTGAGAATGAAAAAGTTACAACAATCAACTTTTTGTCTTTGCTCAGTCATTTGTTTTTTAGAAACATACACATGGAGAAATCCTGCATTAAAAGGCAAACAGCCACATTTATTATCTGAGGAGGCTTCAGATCTCAAGGATTGTTCCTTTAATCAAGCAGCAGACAATTGTGATGTTTACTTTCATTCAAACAAAAAGCCAAGCTAAAGGAATGATTTTTATTGTAATTCAAGCAGCCTTTGAATGCTCCCACCAGCGTTATGGGAAAATGATGAATATTTGACAGGCAAAACCCCAGTGGAAGAAGAAGTCTTTATCATCAAACTCATTTTTTCCGGCTTTCCAGAGAGCGCGGCAATAATTTCACAGAACAATACCACCTTCATCTAACATGGCTGTTGTAAGCCACCAGACAGAAAGGAGAAATCAAGGATTTCAACAAAGGAGGATGACATCTATGCATCTCTGGAGAGGAGCAAGCAGCTGTTAATTACTAATAAGGAAGAAAAAAACTCACTGGGGTTTCAGACTCAAGGTCGACTCCATGGGATGAAACAAAAAAAGAAGAAAAAGAAACCCAGAGGATATATTAGCGTGCAATTAAACCAGGCATAATGAAATTAATGGTATTGATTTAATTAAGATTATTTTAAATTACATATAGCCCATGAACTGTTGAGGTCTACATATAGTCATTAAAAATCCGCTGCTGTTATTCATTCTTTCAGCTGCAGTAAAACAAATCTCTTAATTGAAAAAATGTGTCAGTGCAGGTTAAGAATCATTACTATAACAAGAGCCGACCGCACTTGCAAGTAGATCCAGCAGTGGCGCTAAAGATTTAATTAACTTTTTTTTTTCAGCATTGCAGTTTGTTGACATAATAACTAATGACAGTTATAACACCGTCATAAATTATTTCACAAAACTAGAAATACTACAATAAAAATACAAACTTTAGTGCACAGTTATTTCACTTTTTTTATTTTGAGTCATTTTGTTTTTAGTGCCAAATGAGATGTGAACTAAAACTAGAATGTCAACTGGTAACAAACTAATGAGGCATATTGAATAAATGTTTTATGTACCATAGCATCTTAAAAATGTAGTCTTTGGAGAAAGTGCCTTAAAAGTCAAACATAATTTCATATATTCTGAATTATAAGTCATTTTTTAACTGTTAAGAATCTGTCATGTTTTTATAGACATGTGGAATGACCAACAAATATTGTTTTATAACAATCTTATTTTGTTTTTAGCATCTTTTCTGCAGTATTCCTCAGTGTTTGCAATGCTGTTTGTTATTTTTTATTTAACAAACGTAACGACTAAAAATACTACAATAAAAATACAAACTTTGATGCACAAGTCTTTTTATTTTTTTTTATTCTGAGTTATTTTGTTTTTCATGCAAAACAAAATAACTATTAGATCTGTATTTATATTGAAATTAAATTTAAGCTAACTTCTGGAGACATGTGACTGCACAGGATTTTACAGTTTTTCTCAGTTGCTTGGTGTAATTTTCACATCACTCTTAACATTTAAACAGTCACTTGGTGAAAACTGATAGTTTATTCCTCTAAATGCAAATTGTAATTAAAAGGAAAATGGCAACACCAAATGTCTTTGTCATGTTTTCCTTCTGTTTTCTGATAAATAAGAAAGACATCTTGGTGACACAAACTGAAAATGTCCAAAACAGACATTTGAAATATTCAGCTACTGTAAGTCACTGAATTTAGTAACAGAAATGAGAACAAGACTCTGAAAACTTCAAATTTTTACCGCATTTGCTCTTTGTAATTCTAACTGGGTCAAAGTCTTGTGCAAAAGCAAACAATAAACTTATTTACAACATAAGAAACATCTTTTGGGTGAAACTGAGCTCAATTGTAAACAACATCATCAGAGAAAGCTGAAGAGAAATTATTCCTTTGGGAGACTTGATGGAGAAATTCATACAACAGATTCTGACAAGAAGTTCAACATTTTTGTGTGAAATGACTCAAGCAATGAAATGAGGACTATTAGTTTTGTAGAGAATGATTATACAGCATTCATGTGTGTAATTTATACAAAAATAGGCAAATGACAATGTTACAAAACAGCAGTGAATTGTATGGAAGCTATTGATGCATGTCCGAAAGCATTTGCAACAAAAAGACTGCTGCTGTGATTTGCACAAATAAAATGTTGTGGAGGTTGAACTAGTTTTTAAGTCTGATGTAATAAATGCTTTGAAACAATTGAGGGCAACTGTAAGTAGTGTAAAATGAGCGCAAGGCGACACACTGTTCACTACTTTAAGTTGGCCTGTGACATGCAAAAAATATAAAGGAAGAGTTTTGGAATGTGTCTAGCATTCTTCCCATGATAACTGATTCTCTGAAGCGTATTAGTGTTAAGAGTAAACATATTGGAGTGCTTGAAAAGCGAAAAAGCACACAAACACCTCCAAAGAACTTTCTGAAGAGCCTTGTCATGTTTCTAGCAACCGAATGAAGCTGCTTCTGGCTCTTCAGTGTTTTGAGCTGTAGAGTTTTCCTTCAAATCTCTGCTAATTAATTTCCCACTGAATCGCTTTCATTAGTTTCCAGTGTGTGGACTAGTATTGCATAATTTGATTGAAATGATTGACTGATAGAAAATCTTTTGTATGCTCCGGATGGGGGCGGCGGGGAGGGGAGAACGTCTCATTAGAGTGACAGATAAGACACAAACACCAGAACAGTTAATAAGGGGGTCTGCAGCGCGACGTTTCATAAAAAGAAGAAGAAGAAGAAAAAAAGAAATAGAAGGCAAATTAAAAATCAGACTTTTCATGAACTATATTACACAGGCAGTGAAACAGGAATTCACTGCCAAGAGACTCGGTTTGTGAAAAGCATCAATGAAGGTGCTAAATTAGAATTTCTCCTGTTTTGTGCACCAACGTGCTCAAGTCATTAACATGGATGCTGAAGTGGTTCAAGGTCTAGACGCTAACAAGAGATGATGGAAAACACAATCTAAGGGGTGTTATATGGCTTCTCTTTGATCCATGCTCATTATTTTGCAGTCATTTACATAACAAGAGAAGATATATATAATCTCCCTAAAGCCTTTGATGGATGTTTACTAATTTCACAGCCGTCTATATTAGTGAAAGGAAAGCTTTAACCTTTGCCCTCGCAGTTCACTAGCTCACTTTTTCTCAGTAATGGCTGTCATGGGAACAAGTGTCAGGACCAGAAGTTTGCATCATACATAAACATGAATCTGTTCACCAACCGTAAGATTTTCTGTTTTTACTTAAAGGACTCTTTCTGCAGAGGCGTAGTGAATGAAATTCAGTCTGCTTATTAGATTTAAGATGAATTTGTCTGAGTCTGGATGCTAAGTGAGTTATGCACAAATTGCATGAATTTGTTGGTTGTGAATGGAAACCTCCTGAATTATGTTTTTTTTTTATATGATGGCGACTAACATGGTGAAGACCTCACTCTGCTAAAATGCAGGTCTGGAAAAAACATGAGGAGATCATTTAGAATGATCACTTAAAATCCTATTTATAGTTTTCCAGACAATAGAAACACACAAATTACTAGTTTTTCTTGTACTGTTGTACTGAAAGTAATCAAATCAAATCAAGTAATCAGTAATCTAAGTTACTTTTTCAAGGAGTAATCCTTTAATCATCAGCTAAACCAAAGATTATCTGTGGCCCCAACTGCAATTCAAATATCTTACAGAATATTGTTAATGTTTTAGGGGGAAAAATGTAAAGAAAATATCTTCTTTAAATGTAAAGTTTACAAAACATTTATTAGTTATTGTTGTTACTTTCATTTTAATACAGTAGTATTAAAATTAATTTTACTCAAAAGCAGATTGGTCCGTTTATGAAGCCTGGCTAAATGTTGCAAGTATTTGTGAAGAAAGACCGACATTTATTCTTTTCTTATTGCTAAAATGTTTTAAACTTTTTCCAGAGCAGCAAATGGGAAACTGCTAACATCGTATCCGTCTCTAAGGAGAGCAAAGGGCCTCTTTTCCTACAGCTTACAGATAAGTGAATCGTTCCAGAATTTGATGGTTTTGGCCTGGAAGGCAAAAAGTTTGGCCACCACTGATTTATCTCTCAAAAAGGACTTTCAAAGGAGTCCTTGAGTCTTAGTGGAAGGTAAAACTGCATCATCCCACTGCAGTAAAATCTAATGTCATACATTTTAATTGAACCTGATAATATATTGACAAGCCCGATAAAAATAAATTTCATTCACCTTCCAAAAGTACGTCCAGGCAAGGTTGCTGCTGTTGGATCCTTTTTTTTTTTTTCAAAACAGGAAGTGAGAAGCAAAATTAGAAGTTAGGTTTAGATGTGTGTTTTTGTTTTAGTTAGCAATTCAAACAAATTTTCCATTTCAACAATAACCCAAGCGACAAAAGATATGTTTAATTATTATATAGTTTTGTTTAGATGCTTGACTCAAATGCACAAACTAGACCAGAAGCTCGTTTTCTTTTAAAGGTTTATTAAAAGATAATGATCAGGGTTTTTTTTTTTTTTCTGAAAACACAGGACAGAAACACAAAGTAACATCGTCTCATTTTTGAGAAAACTGTCAACCATCTTAATCCCATTCAGGAAAAGCAATAATTATTCAAATAAATTTGTGTGATTTAGATGAAAACAAAATACATTTTATACAGTTTTGGTAACAAACAAAGTGTTTCAACTAATCTGTCTTTCCTGTCAATACAAACAACGGCAGTGTTAAAAAAAGAAGCTGAACTCAATAAACTTAATGGAGCCCTACTGCTAAAGTGTTGGGCGGATTTGCATGACAAGGTTGCCATGAGATGTAAAGTGCTTTCCAATTAAATTTATGCTGTTGTGCTGAGTCAACATTCATGACCAGGCCCATCTATCCAGTAATAAGCCCTGGGTGCATGACAAATGAGTCCATATTAAACAGGGAATGCTGTCTTTGACACATGGAGGAGTGTCTCAATGTTTCTCTGGACTAATTGTCTCTCATTAGTATGAAAAGCATGACAAGATGTGGTTTATGTTGAGAGGCAGCGAAGCGTGGTGGAGCTGTTTACCCAAATGGCGGCTGCTTCATTTGCTTTAATTTACTTCCTTTACTTTCAAAAGAGTTGACATGTTTACATTTTTGGAGGGATTTTGTGCTTTAACATTTAAAATTGTGTAGTTTATATTGAAAGTAAGAAACCAATGAACTTCAACACAATATGGCAAAAATGTTTCGTGGCAGAAAGGAAAAGGAAATTTGAACGAACAATCAGAACAAGGGTTTTTGTTTTGGACCAAATCAAGATTATGGACACTGAAAGTGTCATAATGCAAGAACATATTATATTCTCTGTAAGCGTGGCGTGGATAAATCCATGGTTCGGCGTTGGAGACACAGAGATGGGTTCAAAACCAAGAGCGGAGGAGATACCAGCGGCTCTAATATGTACATTTCCAGTTTTTTTTTTTTAAACTTTGTGGGTGTGGCTTATAGTGAGCGCTCCATAGTCTGGAAAATACTGTACTGTTGCCGTCATGTGAAAGCTTTCAAAAGATCAAAATATTCAGCATCGATGTTAACAAGTCACTGGTGATTTTGTAGGTTTGCCGACTATTGAATTCCTTTCAGCGCGACAGGCTTGAGGGAGTAGCTGTGAACATAATTGAAATAGCCGCACACTCTAACATTTGTACTGTTGTATGGGAAATTAATCAATTGTTGTTCGTTTTGGTAAAGGAAACCTTTCCTGTTATCCTTCCTGGTCTGGTTGTTTGCAGATTTTTTTTTTTCCAGCTACCCAGAGGTCATTATGTTGTATTCAGCTTGAGCTGAGATTTTTAATGGTTTCTCATTAAATCCAGTCCCTAGAAAGCTCTGTCTCTCAGCAAATTCCCTGCAGCCTGAGTAGCTGTGCCAATATTTAAACAGTGGCAGGCAGCTAATACTTGAACTCTAAGATTTTAGAATTACAATACAACATTAAAATGCATAAATTGTGTTTGTCTGCTTCCACTCTGGAAGTCATGCGGATCTTCATGGCTCATAAACATGAATAATTTTGAATAAATATGCATTATCCCCTAGAGCACAGTTGCTGGAGTATATTCATTTGGCATAGTTGATTGCCTTTTTCATAACCTTCTTAAACTCCTGTCTATGTTTTGAGGCAAATAATAAAAAAACCGTTGCCCTAAGCACAGCAAAAAGACATTACATTCCTTTATCTCTCATTGAAAACTGATTTTCAAGACCTTCTAAATTTTTATGTTGAACTAAATCTATTTTGTTTTTCCTCAACCACACTCTCAACATCCTATTAGACTTCAGTAGTCGCTGAAATAATTGCTCATTGAATAGTAATGAAACATAATTTGAAGCTGTTTAGAGGCTCCTGTCACTCTGTAAATAGTCTTTTACAAGATCTAGTCAGACTCATTTTCTGGTTGGAGGTTATTCAGAAATGGACCCCTTAAGGCACTGCAATTAGTTTCACATAGGTGACAAAATTACAATTTATAATATGGTTCTGAGGACAAAATTCTGTAATAAAAAGTATTTTTGTCTTCTTTCTCATCCTCACATCTAACTTTTTATACTTCCGTTAATATGCTCATGTGAATTTCCTGCTGATAAGCCTGCCATGAATAAATTAATAGATTTGAAGAGAGTTCACTTTGGTCCCACAGTTACTCCACAGCATCAATTTAACGGGCCCCAGTTGCCGCATCAAACAGGGTCAGGCTAATTACTATTCGCTTTTTCTAGAACTAAATAATAAATAGACTTGATGCTTATATAACAGAGGAGAAGGGAGATCATTTCTGTCAAGAACAACCATAAACAGACTCCTGCAAATAAGAGAAAATATTACATTTTTAAACGCGGTGTAAGTTGTTTTCATACTCAGACACAGAAACAATTTAAAAATCATCATTTCATGGTGAGAATATAACATGAAAAAGTTTCTTCCTTTTCAACAACAGAAACAGTGAGAACAAAAAAGAATAATTTAAATCAAGCCCTGTAGATACAAAATGCAGGTTTACAAACATAATTTTATGCATTGCAGTTCAATTTCCACTTCAAATAAAAGCAGCCAATTGGCTCAATGAAGTGAAATGCTTGAGGTTTTTCCTAGTCGACTTCCTATTACTCACCTTGAACAAACAGTCTGCCCATGGCTCCTCCACTAAAACACACGTTGCATTCAGTTTCTGGTCCCTCTTTGTCAAATAATCACCACAATTTGACCACCCATGACAGTTTAAAAATCACAAAACCAAAAAGCCGCTATGTTACTTGCAGGCATATTTTTCTAAAAGCACTTTTAGAAAAACGTTCAAAGGAATCTGCAACATTTGGTCAAACCTTCGTTGTAGAGGCGGGGTTGGACTCAAACACAGACATGAAAACATCAGCCTGACTTTAAAAATTAAAACTGATTCTATTTTTGTCAGATGCCAGAGCAAATGTGGAGTTGATGTTAAAAGATCACACTGCTCCAACAGGAAAATGAACGAGCACAACGTCCAAATATTAAAGTTAATTCAAATGAGAAAAAACGTAAAATGCTCACAGATCATAAAACACTATTTTTTAAGTGAAATTTTGCAGGATTGATGCTACTTTGTCTTTGAGAGCAATGTTAAAGTTTGATATCATTTAATCTACAGGGATAATAGACAGCAGTCACTCATACCTGTAAGGCAGGAACAAGATGACAATCTGAAAACGTGTCGGAGTCGTTTTCCTGAAGGAAGCTGCATTTGTGAAAACAGGAACAATGCAGAAGTGACTTGTCACTGCATGTTTGACTGTCTTGGTGTAAAAGTATTGTCTTTACAATCAGATTCTCAGAGCTCGGCTGTCATTCACAGATTGTGCTGTTAGTCGCCTGATTTCTCTTTGTGCGGTGAGAACATGACATTTCTTCAAATTATCTTCATGTTATGCAGAAATATGTGCAAAGAAAAGTGCTGAAACAATGACTGTAGAGCATCTCATTGGGTGCAGGCTGAGCACTTTTCAGTCTTTTTATTTTCTTGTTTTTCGAAACAGGAAAATGGATAAACACTTGATGTTGTTTCCTTGCTTTTATAGCTCTATTAAAGCTCTATTCTCTCCCATGTTCTCCTATTTCTCTGCCTTTACGATCCATTCCTCACCTGCTCGGCTCTGGTGGGTTTGCCTCGATGGAAACACTGTGACCCAAAGACCTCTAAACCAGTCCAGTAATCTTTTTTATCCATGCATGCAAGGTGGTATTCAGTGGCTGTGTGAGGAGTAAATTCTGTGATAGAATCTGGTGATGATATCAGGGACTGCACGCTTCATGCTCACCTCCTGGATGTCACCTTGCACAGATGGCTGGGCTGATCTCATGAATGAGGTGTAGGTCCGTGTCATTCTTTCCTTGAGGCAACTCAGGCAGCATAAAAACCTGAACAGGTGAGAGACGCAATAAAAATAAAAAAAAAATACACAAACGGGTTAAAAATCTATCGATACAGCTATGTGGACATCTTTGCATTAGGACCATGCAGTCCAAGCTAATCCTTGATTGACTTAGACCTAACTCACCGACAAGCATCTTCAATCTTTTAGACGTACATATTTCTACTGGACTGTCATATCAAAATAGATAATTTTATCATACCTTTATTATATCTGGTGTTGCTGTGTGAAGCATACACTGATTATTTGGTGTAAATGAAAGTGAACTGGTTAAAGCGAATGGTCCGACTTTATTTGAAGGGGTGTGCATAAGACTGACATAAATAGCTGTCATGAACATGAAGAGGCTTTATGAAAGTTAATGACTGCTGTCATGAAGTGTCATTTGGTAAATAATCACATTAAAAGTTGCATTAAAAGTCAATACAAAACATGAACTTTGCATTGTTTAGTAAATAACAACTTTGAAGAAAAGTTGCATTAAAACTTGTATTAAAATTAAAAGGGCCAGCTTTGCATTAAAGGTGCCATTATTTATCAAATGACACTTCATTCCAGCAGTTGAAGACATTCATGAAGACCTCGTTATGTTAATGTCAGTCTTATGTAAACCCCTTCAAATAAAGGGTTACCAAAATAATTAATTCACTCTCAATTACTGAAGAAATAGATCTGAGAGACTTTGACTGTCTTTCCTCCATACATGTGTGTTGTATGTTGCTGTTCAGATAACAACAGTGCTGGATTTCTACCTCCATCTGTTTTATCAAAGCAGGTATTTATAATCAATAACAGAGACTGAAATAAATATTTGGCTATTTTCTTGATAATCGAGTCATGCATGGTCTTAATTTTGATTTATAAATTAGTTAGTTTATAAATAAATGCCTTAAGAAATCATAATAGTTATTCATAGCTAGACTCCTATTGCTGCACAACAAATGCTTGTCCACACAAACAAAAGAGAGAAAACAGTTAAATCGAATACAGCAGCAGGACAAAATCCAAACGCTTCAAACAAAAGACTTGCCTGATTTATGTCGTGTCCAGTTGTAGCAGTGTGAGGAGACGTCCTCCGGCCATGCACACACCTGGGACTCTGCTCGATGGCATGAGTTTCAGAAAACGAATCTGACATCTACAGGCCCGAGCATGCATGTTCGCACCTGTAGCACCATGTGCCACTATGTGTCACACTCCGTTTCCGAGACAGATACACACACTACGGAAACTGAGAGGCATCAGCAAATTTTACATGCACCCACGTATGTATGAGTATTTTTAGTATGTGTGACCTGCCATGTGAGTAATAAGCTTCTATTTTCCCCTTGCTATTGTGATAGATATTTCAGGAGGTAGTGATGATATTTAGTCTTCCACATGTTCAAATCATTTTAATGAATGTGACACAGACAGCTGTGCAAGTGTGATAATTTTTCTGTCAAGTCATTGTTACTTTTATGATATTCTCATTTATTCTCAATCTGGAAAGGACTGGTATCCTGTACGTTTCAGTTCTTTTGCTGGTTTGAAACACCTGGATTAAATGATGGTTCATTAGCAGAACTTTGTCAGACGTGGTGCATAGGGAGGGTTTTTAGTATTTAAAGTGTTGCTGGAGTCTTTAAAACATCCAAAACAGACCGAAAAGAACTATGGGCACAAAATGTTTACTTTTTCTGATTTTCCATTTGCATTTTTACAGTAAGCTTAATATCTATATCATCTACATCTCTTAATTTTGCTCTTTTTCTACATTTTGAAGCTGAAAGTACAACCCGGTAATGATTCAGCAAAATGTGAATATGTCAAACCTTTTCTTGTACTGTTTTACAAGTGTTTATATATTTGTAAATATGAACATGTTTGCTGTAATTCCTTCACAGCAAACATGTTAAAAACCAAAACCTGACTATATACAACTATGAAATGTAAATTGGACTGGAAGAATGCAGAATACAATAATGGTTCAGACTGTAGTTAATCTTCACCTTGTCATAGTTTTCCTATTGATAATGTTTTATTAAAAGAAGAAGAAAACATCTATTTGAATTGTAACTTAAAATGAGATGAGATGTGTTGTACTGAAATGGAGGAAATAAAACAAAGTATTTTTCCTGTTAGACTATAAAAATGCAGTAAAACATGATGAGGCTTTAAGGGTATCGTACTCGTATCAGACTAATTGGAGTGAATTCAGCCTCTCTTCACTTCTGATTACTGTTGCTCATTTTGTTTCTAATATTGGGACTAACAGTGTCAGGAGGAAATTATGTCACTTCCAGAACTTCCTGCCAGTTCAACAAATCCACTTGCCGTTTTTCAATCGCGCTGCATCTTGAAATGTACGATGATGGAGAAACATGGACACACACACACACACACACGCACACGCGCACACACACGCACACACACACACACACACACACACACACACGCACACACACACAC